>OX451740.1:341696541-341881541 GCA_948472305.1 Vicia faba
ACAATCTCATTTATTTGAGAACATCATTGCTTGATCTATATCATGCATTGCATATGACTAACCTTTACCTTTCAGGAAGGAGGCAGTTAAGTTCTCAGCTATGTCGAAGACCTGACTGATTCTTAAATTTCAACTGAATTATCCTCGGTTGAATTTCAGATAAGGTTCTCAATCTCGACAATTTTCCTCGTCGAAGTGTGGACGAGTTCTACAATCTCAATAGAATTATAATTCGTTGAAGACCAGACAGTCCTAGATCTTGATGAAGATGTTTCCCTCAATCGAAGACCTGACCGGTTCTTAAATCTCAACTGAATTATCCTCGGTTGAATTTCAGATAAGGTTCTCAATCTCGACAATTTTCCCTCCGTCGAAGTGTGGACAAGTTCTAACATATCTCAACAGAATTATACTCTGTTGAAGACCAGACAGTCCTAGATCTTGATGAAGGAGGTTTCCCTCAGTCGAAGACCTGACCGGTTCTTAAATCTCAACTGAATTATCCTCGGTTGAATTTCAGATAAGGTTCTCAATCTCGACAATTTTCCTACGTCGAAGTGTGGACGAGGTTCTACAATCTCAATAGAATTATACTCCGTTGAAGACCAGATAGTCCTAGATCTTGATGAAGATGTTTCCCTCAGTCGAAGACCTAACCGGTTCTTAAATCTCAACTGAATTATCCTCGGTTTGAATTTCAGATAAGGTTCTCAATCTCGACAATTTTTCCTCCGTCGAAGTGTGGACGAGCTCTAAAATCTCAGAATTATCCTCTGTTGAAGACCAGACAGTCCTAGAACTTGATGAAGATGTTTCCCTTAGTCGAAGACCTGACCGGTTCTTAAATCTCAACTGAATTATCCTTGGTTGAATTACAGATAAGGTTCTCAATCTCGACAATTTTCCTCCGTCGAAATGTGGACGAGCTTTAAAATCTCAACAGAATTATCCTCCGTTGAAGACCAGACAGTCCTAGATCTTGATGAAGATGTTTCCCTCAGTCGAAGACCTGACCGGTTCTTAAATCTCAACTGAATTATCCTCGGTTGAATTACAGATAAGGTTCTCAATCTCGACAATTTTCCTCCGTCGAAGTGTGGATGAGTTCTAAAATCTCAACAGAATTATCCTCCGTTGAAGACCAGACAGTCCTATATCTTGATGAAGATGTTTCCCTTAGTCGAAGACCTGACCGGTTCTTAAACCTCAACTGAATCATTCTTGGTTGAATTATATATAAGGTTCTCAATCTCGACAATTTTCCTCCGTCGAAGCATGGACAGTTCTTAAATCTCAACAGAATTATCCTCCGTTGAATTACAGACAAGTCCTAAATCTCGATGATGATGTTTCCCCCCAGTTGAATTACGGAAAAGTTCTTAAATCTCAGCAAAGATGTTCTCTCAGCTAAGGTACAGGCAAGTTCCTAAATATCAACAAGAGCAGACTTCCCCCAACGGAATCTTCTACAACAACAGGTATACAAGCTCTCGCTAAGGAATCTCTTATGCGATCGACACTCTTGCAGATGGCATCGTTAAGCCCATCCTCCCGCCAACAATCTCCAAATGGAATCTGTAAGCCCATTCCTGACATCACAAGGCTGATACCACTTCATGCGAGTGCAAATTTCTAGGCACTCTAGTGTTCAATCATCTTCCACCTTCGGATCACGAAAGGCATGAAAGCCAATCTACATCCCCAGGTTTAAGAAGATTGAACAGGGGAAGCTGTTGTACCCCAAAATTTGCCCTCTCATATTTCTCAAAACATTGCAAGAAAAATCTCCAAGTGGCTCAAGCTTGCTCAAAAAGTTGGACAGACAATCATCTCAGTCTTCCCCAAATTAGGGTTTTGTGTTGCATCAAGATCCTTGAGTCCAAATGACCTCAAGTTCTCTCCATTGTCCTAATATTCTCTCAAAATTATCCATGTCAAATTTCAAGCCTTGCAGAGGAAGTTTTCTCAGTCAATTGCTCAAGGGTCCAAAAATCGACTGTGCTAAGGCAAAAGTCAACTGTGACCTATAAACAGTCAAACTTCAATATTTTTTTCCGAAATTCTCATTTAGAAGGATATTTCATCATTTGATCAAGGGTTGATCATGATTCATCAAGGATTGCTCAAAATTCATCAAGACTCAAAAGTTGCTAAATTAGGGTTTTGTAGGAAAAGTCAACTCAACTTTAACCAAGCATAACTTTCTCATACTTTATGAGAAATGACCCATATAAATCTCATTTTGAAGAGGATTCAATTTCCTGCAATCCATCTTCATACCCCAAGATCATAAAATGCACTCACAAGAAGTTATAAATTTGGACATTATAGGTCATTTTTGAAAGTTAACAAAAACACCTTTTTTCCAAAGCTTATAACTTGAGAAATGAACATCAAATTGAGATGATACCAAAAGGGTTGGTTAGAGGACATCGAAAGCTTTCTAAAAAGTCCAATAACACTTCCAAAAGTTCAAAATTGAAGGAGTTATGCATTGTTGAAGTTGGACATTTTTGCAAAATTGCCAAAATTCAACTATCCCCAAAACATCAAATTTTGTCAAATGGGCCCATTCTTTTCCACTTGATTTGAGCTTGCACCATTGCACACGTGTCCTAGCTTCAGCCTTGAGATCATGTTTTTTTTTTTTATTATTTTATTTGATTTTATATTGAATTATTTCATTTTAAATCAAATTAAATCATATAAAATCCAAATATTGATTACTTAAGATCTTTTTGGTTGTTTCAGGTCTTAATTATCATCATGACCAACATCAAATTCGTATCTCACCATATCATGTACAAAAAGATGGAGATTTGATAAATTTGGCAAGCTTTAAAGGGTGAATCAAATCAAATCATAAGGCATTGATTTAGAGGGATTCCATCCAAATTTGTTACCCCAGCACATTCCATAATACATAAAGAAGCCAAAGGACATGAAATAGAGGTTAGAGGCTGCAAGCATAGAGAGAACAAAACTTGAAAAAAGTGGTAAAAATCTTGAGATCAAAATCGTGTCTAGAGGTGTTTTCAGAAGCCAAGAAGCATCCCAATCGATTCCTGGGTGTTCACTGAAGCGAAACCAATCCAAAGCAAGTGTTCTCACACACCACAAAGCACTGTAAGTGTCACGCGACTCCCTTATGTACATGGTTTCGTATTTCAAAAATTATGCATTGTTACAATGAATTAATGACATATTTGTAATCACCAGATCATTTCCAAGCCTTTTGAATTATTTGATTTCATTTATATGCTCTGTGGTGCAAAACACCATTGTTAGGGTTTTGCTTCTTATTTTAGGGTTTTTTGTTTCAGATAAAATCAACCTTAATAATGGCTACAGGCATGACCGAAAGAGGGAGACGAATGCAACCATGGCCTTGGAATGAATTTATGTAGCTTGAGATGAATTTTAGGAATGGCCTATGCTTTTAGCTGCGGATTCAAATCCGCAGGTAACTTTGTTACAGGCCTGAGGACAGGGACGAGATCGTGTTTTCCTCTGATTGGCCGGTTCAAATAATTCGCGCACTTTTTTGTTTGCTGGCATATTGACTTGCTTGTGTATATTATAATTGTTTTGTATATTACTAACGAATGAAGCAAAGCGTCCCAGTGGCAAGCATACACATCCATTAGTCTACAGGACCTGGGTTCGAATCCCAGGTCCCCCTAGTTTCCATTTATTTTTCTTCTTCAGGTGATTGTGTGTAGATCCAAGTGCGAAGCCCATCATACACCCTCAAGCATCTGATGGCCAGATGGCCATAGGCCAAATCTGGTGGCCAAAAGCTGATGGTCTACCATAGACCAAGTCAACGTGCACCTACTGGATCTCACAAAGTCAGCAAAGGCCCAACTCGTTTGGGCCTCAGGATTGCTTCTCAAACACCCTTTTCAGGCCCATACCCTTTCTCTCTTTCTATTATTTATTTGTTTATTTTTATTATTTGTTTTATTATTTTTATTTTCACATACTAACCAATTAAAATTCTTTTCTTTAAAATTAAAACCACAAAAATATTTTTTTTATCAAATCAAACTCTAACTTTTATTTTTGTAATAAACATTAATTAATTGATTTAGAATTTTAATTAGAATAACTTTCACATTTTTGTAAATAATTAAAATTCAATTAGATTTAATTAGGTTTTTTTACGAAAAGTAATTAATTTTATTTTCTTTCTTTAAATACCAAAAAAATCCAAAAATAATTTATTTAATTAATTAATTAATTAATTTTATTAAGTAATTAACTTAGGTAATTTTCTTTCTTAATTCAAAAACAACAAAAAAAAGATGTTTCCTTTAAACAAAAGGGTCAAAACCCTAGAACTTTGCGCTCGATTTAATTTCCCGCACGCGATTTATTTTCTTTTATATCATAATGTATTTATTCCCAGTTTGTAATAGTTAATAGGACCTTTTATTACTTTTTATCGCTTTATTTTTTCTTTAAGGGTTTGTCTTTGGCGATGTAAATACCCGACGTCTTGTAATAGTTAGTTAAATTTCCGCAATTTATTTTCCGCAAAATATAACTGTTAGATGTTTGATAATAGGAATGCATGACAAGACTGAATGTTTTTACCTAAAATCAACATAGATCACCATTAACATGTACAAAGACAAAAGATAACTGAAAACGACATACACGCACATGCGCACTTTTAGGGTACACCCCACTTGGTTGCCTTCGTACACAGTCATTAAGTATAGGTCATTTTAGAGGTCGCCCTCTTGTCTAAAGATCATAGTCGCCTCGAAACGGTTGCCTCGGATATTGTTGCCTCAAAATAAATGATCTAAGACATTAGGGTTACCGCTAAGGCGTTCTAACATTGCTTTGGTGACCATAAGTCCCTAAATTCGAATTGACCCTCAAACTCCAACGACGGTGCTACCTACTCTTCAATAACAGGATAGCATTGTCTAAAGGAAGATAGCATAGAACGATTACTTTTTTGAGTAGGTAGATGTTTCTTAGATACTTTCTCTTTCAAAAAACAAAATCTTTTACACTTACACTCCTTTTCGAACAAAGTTTTCAAAAACACTTTATACGCTCTTAAGGACAGAAGCAAGAGTTAAATCGAAGTTTCAAAACAAAAACTTTTTCAAACCCACAAGCACAAAGAAAACAATTTTGAAAACAGTTGAGCAAGTACCTAAGAGCCCGTGGATAACCACGGATAGAAAGGGTGCTAACACCTTCCCTTTCTATAATCTACCCCTCGAACCCGAGAAATATCTCAAAAAAGGAATTTTTCTGTGCTTTTTTCCTTTCCTTGTTGGATAAAATAAAAGTCGGTGGAGACTCTTGCTTACCGGGACATTTTGCAAAAACAAACGCAAAATGCAAACCAGCATTCCAAAAAATAGTCAGTTCTTCCCACCATATCACACCAGCTTAGCACATGCGCAATGTCGTATGACCCTGCATAGGATATCTTATCTGACATGTTGCTTAATTTGTTGAAACATTTCAACTCAACATGTTCTTCATCAATTAGAACTTCAACCAATTTTCTCTACAAGTTAGATAATCCTATTTAACATATTGTTGCTATATTAGTTTTACCAAACATAATGCCAATCACATAATTCAGAGAATTAACAATTTCCCCCTTTCTCTTATTTTGGCTAAAACTAATTTACATAACCTTTGCATACAGAAGCAGTAACACATTAAATCACAGGTTAAATACAAAACATTCAACAACAAAAATAAACTAAAAACATCAGAAGCATTCAGTTTTTAGTCTTCACATCTTTGACAGTCTTCAGTCTTCACAGTCTTCTCAGATGATGTCACAACATCAACAATAAGACTTCTTCATGACAGTCCAACATAATCACATGAACTCTCTTCCCCTTACATTCAAGCTCAACATTATAGTACCCTACTCTCAAACTCAGAAGAGCAAGCATCTCTTCTTTAAAATAGAGAAAATGCTCTTCATATTTGTCAGAACCAATCCCTTACGTCCAATATAGTATGATGTCAATCCCAAAAACATTCCTCACAGGTTGAATTCACTTCCCCTTAATCCAAAAACCTTCTTCGCAAGGGATGGCATAAGAGAACCCAACGGTCTAAGAAAACCATCAAGTAGCAACCACCAGTCAACCTAGGGGATCTCACTGTTACTCCTGGATAACTCAGAACACAAGACACAACTGTGTTCATAACTCAAAATACAAGACACAAAAAAACCCAAAAAAACTAGAGTAGGATATTCTACTCGACATTTTGCAAAGCAACTGCAAAACATAGACTTCATACTTAACAACATCTGAACAAAACCTTTCTCCCCCATTTTTTCCAAAAAGTGACAAACAAACACCTTCACAAAACCAGACCCAAACAAAACTCACTCATACCCGAACAAAGGACACGGGGACTATGTTAAACAACAAACACAAGGTGAAAGAAGAGAGGAAAATGACCTCAATAAATAACCAAGCAATGATGTAGGAATTAACGATCCTAAACTGAGTTAGTGGTCTTGGTCAATAACACTATTTGAGAAAACAAACCAAAAACAAAATGCACCTTCCAAAACTGCTTTTGACTACCTTCATTGATTCTTAACTAATTCTTCTAAAAAAAGGTTATTTCCAATAAAGGCATATGCATAGTCAATAAGCACACTTTACACTTCCTCCTGGAACGTAAAGATTGCACTGTCCAAAAATATTTCCTTGTTTGGATCAAGGAAAAAAACATGTCCTGATAAATGTCCTGACATCATGCCAGACATTGTCTACTTGCTCTTCCAAGAACATAAAACAACTTGACCAACACTTCTTCAAAAATGCTTCACATAATTCTCCATATGTTCTGAAGCATAAACACAATGCCTTCCTCTAGACTCTACATGCTCTTATTTTGGCCAGCACAAATAACAATATCAAGACCCAAAAACATCACATGCTGGACATTTCCTATCAAACTCAACTTCATAGAGTCCTTCCACAATTTGCAGAGAAAAATAAATTCTCCCAGATACAAACAAAATTTCCCTTTATACTCCTCCTAAGAAGCATGTGTGCTTATGATTCAAACAACTAGCCTCACAAAGCTAGAACCAACCATGCATCGTTAATGAGCATAAACCATACTAACATTCAGTAGCCCAATGTCACAACATGTTATTTGACATCACAACCTCATAAAAACTTCTGCCTCACTGCAACAACCATTCATAGACAAGACCTAACCCCCCCCCCCCCCCCCCCCCCTGACATGGATAATTAGATATCTTGCTTAGGACAAACACTTGAGCACCAGATGAAATTACCCAAAGGACTTTATAATTTCATTATGGAGGACAACCACTTCAAGCATCTGGATGCACACACCTGCTGAACAAAATCACCAACTGTAAAATAAATCATGACATTTACATATCCAGGTACACCAGCTTTTTGAGAATAACTCCAAGCACCTTGAGCTATTCACACACTATGGATACAACAAACCCACGCAAGATACACTTGATTTGGAATTTCTCACATATTCCAGAACAAATTCTCTTAGCTTGCTTGCTACACAAGTTCAAGATTTCCACCATCATTTACTTGTAGTAGAATAAACCACCACCTCAACATCATTCTGATCAGAAGAAAAACACCTCCAAAAACATTCAGTTTAGACCTCAGTATCTGATAACCTTCTTTTGCTCAATCATTCACTAGAAATTGTTGATCATAGTGAAGTATTCAACATAGTAGTAATGAATTCACCAAGCATACTACTGCAGACACGACCAAAATCTGCACATTATAATCCACATATCCATAGATGCCTCTACTCACAATAAAGTTGAGCTTCAGCTCCAAATCCACAATCTCAAGCATCTTCCAAGGACACCCCAACATGATGTTACAACATCTTTTAGGACACCAGCTTCTCTTCTCAGAACCCAACCACTTTGGTTCTTAAATCACTATCCAAAGGACTCATCATGCCAAGAAGTCCCTCAAGAAGCTCTCAATAAACACAACTAGTGTAGATAATTCAGGTTATCACAAACACCAAGACACTATGGAGAGAAATAAACTCTCACACAATTTCTTAATAAACCATTCAGAAAGCATTTTTGCAGCCACACATCAGATAAGTACCCAACTCTCAACAAGGTCTTTACCATAATTCACCTTCACATCTTCACTTGATCAGAATAATTCCCAGCTCCCGACAAGATATTTGTCATCACAAGGAAACTTCCTCACATACAAACCACAGATGATGTTATCCTCTTTGCAAATGGAAGAACATTTGGTCTGACATGCTTCTTCTGCACACATCGGGCCCCATAGGTTTCTTCTTCATGACAAACACTCATGATACCCATTCACACCACAGACTATTCCAAATTAGGCCAATGGTTTGACCTTAACCTTCCATCTTGAGCTCCACAAAAAAGCTTCCTCGGCTGAAGAAACAAGTCCTCGAGATGATGGCCCAACATCAATTATGACATCAATCTCAATCACATGGATTCCCCTCTTAACTATGGTCTGGAGACACCATAGTAATCCATAACTCTTGTAAGGGACACAAGAGGATCAACCATCAGTAGCTGATCAACCTTCAAGACCAGATCAAAATACATGCAGAGCATGCACACCTCAAGAAAATTTCTTCTCATGAGCACAATATCAAGACCGATCATTATTATGTACCTAAAGAGGAGATTCCATCTAACATGTATCTAGATAAGACTTCAACAAACATGGCATTGACTGGTCATTATTTGCCATAAGTAGACTGTTTAGACTAAGTCAGTTGCTCCAAATCTTCCAAAACATAAGGATGCCCTTTAATCCTTACAAAAACAAATGTTCCATTATGTGAGGACACCACATAAATGAACCCATGCTTGAGGAGAAACTTCCCAAATAATGAGAATAATGATCCTTTGGTTCCAAAACAAACTCCTCATCCTTACTCCAGACAGAAATATGAAATGCTCATCCTATGTGATTTAGATGACACTTCAATAGTACAGACACCAATCAACCACATAACTCTGGTTAATAAATCTTCAATGCACACAACCCCTTGAAATTCTCTTCCATAACAATAGAATAAGAGTTTCATGCTCTCATAGACTTGATAATATCAAGTTAGAGTAAACAACCTCCATCCTGGTTAAGAGAAAAACACCACCATACATGTTGAGAAAAATAAATTCTCAATACAGAGATGTCAAGACATTATATCTGACATTTCTTCAAGTTCTTCTAGATTCAGATTAAGGACCGCCCTTATTAACTCCTGCGAACTCCTAAGGGAGTTATACATTCTCCCCTCTAATAGTTGGACATCTTGTTATTGGTACACACAAATTACTCCCCTCAAACAAAATCTTTTCTATGGCCACAAACAAGATTCTACAGATCTAGCTCCTTTGATCGGAAGGAACTTCGAGACGTCAGAGAGAATGTCCTTGACATAAGCTTTGTAACACCCTTCTAAACCTAAGGAATTTTCACAATTATTTAAATAAATAAGTCAGAGTAATATCACCAACAAGGGTGTCACATCTTCACAAAAACATCTTAATAATGCATACTGCTCCGTAACATGGGTTACAAAACTACAAACCAAATAATATGCATTTAGCATCTTCAAATTATTGCATCGGAAATCATAAATATCAAAACATCTATAATCCGGATACCTCATATAACTCATCAAGTTAAACATCATGATCCAATTCAGATATCAATACCATAACAAGGCAATTTAGAAAACATCAAAGTAAATAGAGACATATAGTTCTTAACAAACGATCCCTACCCTGATGTTACATATCAGAGCAAGATTCCCTTATTCTACTGAAAGCAAATAAAACGCATCCTGAAGGTATCCTCTAAGCTCATACAAATTACTCTTGATCACATGCGCATTACCCACGTAGAGGTAACATTCAATTATAAAGGGTGAGTAAATCATAATCATTATATAAGACATAAGGTATAGACAATATCAAAATATGCACATAAGTAAGGTATCATACTTCATCACATCTTCATGTTATACTCATACCTTCAGCAATTCATCAATCAAGAACACATATATCTACACATACAAAGTATCATCATTCATCAATGAAACACATCAAATGCAATTTCACATTTAATGTAATGCATCATCATAAACTCATTCATGTGGTACTGTAGCGGTAGAAATGTTGAGACTAAGCCATTGGATTGACTTGACTCACACAGATCAAACAAAAATCACCACTGCACTTTATTGTTTCCAAAGGAATGAGAAAAGAGTGAATAACCCAAAAAGAGGGGGAGAGAATCTAAGTTTGGGGGTTGGTTATGAAAAGGGAAGGTATTAGCACCCTAAACATCTACTAAACTCCACATGAACCTCTTGGAAAATTTGTGTATTTTGGCTATAACTATTGTACAAAAATAGATTATGGGGATGAGAAAAGAAATATTTTTTACAATTTTTGCACCCGCTGCGGTTGTGAACCTTTAGTGTCTACGTACCATCTTCCGTGCAATAGGGGATCAGGGTACTCATAGTTCACCTTTAAAAATTTTAAAACACAAGTGTGTTGGTTAATTTTAATAGACGAGACATCATCATCTTATCCGAGTGGAAAATATACTTACAACCCATGATTATGAGAAAGGAGAATTTGCATCTTCTCAAAGTGGAGGATATAGCTTGGATTTTAAAATTAACAAAGACTCGCTCAACACACAAGTGGAAAATGTCTCACTTCACTACATATCGTAGAAGTATAGTAGTTTTCATCACTTCAAGGATTAACAATGGTCTAATATTTTGAGAAAATTTTAAAGTAATAAGCCCAAAGTGGAAAAATGGTTTGAATGAGATTGATTGACTTTTAGTCTTCTCACAAAAATGTCAAGGTATTTTTAAGTTATTTAAAGTTTGATTAAGAAAAATATTTTGAAAAGGCATCAACCTAAGTCCAAGTTTATTTTGAAAGCGGTTCGAGTTTAAAACACAAATAGTTTTCAAAAGGAGGGCGTAGATTTTTTGAAATTAAAGAAAAATGGGAGGAGATGAAGGGACTATCCTAAAGCATAAAGTAAGAGCTAGAGAAAAGAACCGTATAACCAACATGAAATTCTGGCAGAAGATACTCAATGTCACAGTGAATGTTATGACACTGTATCTGACTTTCTATAAGACAGTAAATAAAAAAACAGTAAAGAACACAGTCAATTGTTTACCCAATTCAGTGTGAAACAACACCTACTCTGGGGGCTACCAAGCCAGGGAGGAAATCCACTATAAGAGATATTAATTCAGGAATAAACCAACTAGTTTATCTCCTTCACTTAAGACCTACTCAATGCAACTTCAATCTAAGTTTAACTTAAACATGAGTTCCTACTCACTCCCCCTCAATCACAACAGTGATACTAAACAATTGACTAATGAATTAATGAAGACACTCTTCAGAACATACACTTGATTATGCTTCAAAGCTTTCAATCAAGTAACACAACCACTCGTGCTTCAAAGCTTTGAGTGATACATAAACCTAACTTGACCTTGCTTCAAAGCTTTAGTCAAGTGACACAAACACTCTTGCTTCAAAGCTTTGAGTGATACACAACCCTTACAATCAAAACCTACTCCAAGTCACTTATCACAAGGATACTTGCTTGGATTACAGCAGTTAAAACTATACAGCCCCCAATTGATCTTCTGTCAAAAAGTTAATTTCCAATCAGCTTGAATATATATGCAGTTGTTTCTTCAGTTAGGGCTTCCACGAAAAGCTAGGGTTAATTAGGGTTAACCTCAAGACTTGGTCACAAGACTTTATCAACCAGATTAGGGTTGAGCTAGGTTAACCTAAAGTCCACGTGAGATTCTGTTCTGGAATGTATGAACCAAATTCCTGAAAAATCTCAGAATAAACCAAACTGCATAACTGTTAGATCAGTACAGGATGTCTTAACATTTGTTATGACAACATAAATCCTGTTTACTGATTTTGGTAGAAAGTAATAAATGTGATCATTGCAAAATGCTCAGATACACACTCATAAATAGCAGCTACTGTATGCCATTCTTTTTCTGCATAAAGTACCTAATAACCCAGAATGTTATGACATTAGTCATGACATTCACACACCTGGTTTTACCAAAAATACATGCCAATAACTAAACACTTACAAACTCCCCCTTTGGAAAATTTTTGGCTAAAACCTCTAAGCAATCAGAGAATAGAGAGCAGCAGAATGAATATGTCTGCAGAAAAAAATAATGTCTACCAAGTAATTAACACAAAATATCTCCCCCTCTTTAGCCACAAATAGGCCAAAGATACATGTACTTATATGTTATACAGTCATCCAAAATAAGTAATAAATACAACAAAAAAAACTGAAATCACTTGCAGCAACAGGTACCAGCAGCAAGCTTGACAACTCCACCAAACTTCAAGCAATGTCATCTTCAGAGGAGGCACTTTCTTCAGCATTGAGCTGATCTTCAGCAGCATCCTCTTCCCTTCTTTGTCCTTCAGTCTCCTCATGTTCTAATCTGGAAATTAGGTTCTCAAGAGTCCTTTTCCTTGTCTCCAGCTCTTTGCAGGTTTCCTTCAGCACAGCTATAACATCAGATGTCTTGGACTGAGGTTTTACAGTTGATGTCTCAGCTGATGTCATGACAATATCAGGAACATGAGATCCCTGGAATAGCTTATAGTGCAACCCAAGAGCAGGGGCTCTTTTGCATACAATATCTCTTTCCACTAGAATGTCAGGATACTGAGCAAGGACAATACCACATATGATGGAGGGAAAGGCAATGGGACCTTTAACAGCATAGCTTCCAGCATGTTTTAAAGTTTGATCAAAGATACACCTGCCATAGTCAAATTCAGTCCTGGTTCCAACAGCATAAATGAATCTTCCCAATCCTGTGGAGATGGTTGATTTATGGTTGGTAGGAACCCAGTTGGATGCACCAATCTTGTGCAGGATGACAAATTTCATGCTTAGCTTGCTAGCATTCAGCTTGCCTTTTAAGGGCCAGCACTTGACTTGTCTTGTAGTGATGGTTTGGCATACTTCATTATCAGTAACCTCTAGTTCAGGGCAAGCCTCATCTGGTCTTCCAAGGAATTTGTTAATTTCAGAGGGAGAGAAATTAACCTTTCTTCCTCTCACATAGACACATTTAAAGTCAGCTGACCTTCCATCAGCACATTCATTAGACAAATTCACTATGAATTCCTTGACAAGATTTTCATAGCATTTGGTAAACTTTACCACCGTATTCATTAGTACAACAGCTTTGATTAGGTCCATGATCTCCTTACAATCCATGGCACCATTGTTCAGTTCTCTTTCCAAGGCTATTCTTTTCAAGCAAACATACTTCCATCTGTTGGCATTTTCAGGGTGGTGAAATGAAATGTTATCAGTGGGGACTTCAGGAAATTTAGCCATTTTGCTGGAAGGGAGTTTCCTTCTGAGAGGAATGTCTTCAGCATCAATTTCAAATTCTGATTCCTCATCAAAATCAGAAGGTTCAGGCTCTTTACATTTCTTTGCTATTGGTTGTCTCACAGGCTTTGAGAGACTCCCAGCATGTACTCGGGTTTTCACCTTCCCTTTAGACAGTCCAGTCTTCACAGTTTCTACACCAGTCTTGCCTTCAGACCTGGTTTTCTTGTGAGCAACATCAGTAGTCTTCTCTTTGGTCAGACATTTAGCAGTATCCTGCTTGCCTTTTCTGTTCATCATTCTCCTAGCTATGCTAGGGTTGATATTTGCAATTAGGTCATTGTCTGAGTAGTCTTCATCCACATCAATAACGGGGGGTTCAACCTCCTTCTCTGATGGGTTCTGGAGATCATCAAGATTATCAGATGATTTCTGAATGTTGTCATTCGGTGTCTCAACATTCTCAGAGACATCTGGATTTATGTCAACATTTGGACTTGCTGATTCTTGATTTAAAGGAACAGAAATACCGGGTACAGAGTGGTTCTCACTCAGAATTCTTGTAACAAGCCTGGCTATTGCTTGATGAACATAAGCCGAGCCTTCCCTATTTGGAACAGAAGATGAAGGTTGAGAGGGATTACTGGATGAAGTAGCTTGAGACCTTCCTGCATGCCTTGTTCTCAGCTTTTTAACCTTAGAGGGGTTAGTTGCCATTACTCTAAGAGGAGTAATCTCCAGGACTTCAGAATCCATGCATGATGTGATTGCCCTAGAATCTCGATCAGAGGAAGCAGATGAAACAGTAGTCTTGGATGAGGGTGATGTTTGAGACATTTTGATAGTCTTAGAAAACCAGTAGCAACGAGAGAGAAATCTTTGATTGAGAGAATGGGATTTGTTGTAGAACCGAGAGAGGAAGGATGTAAATGAGTGTCTATTCAACTTCTTAATAATTTTGAAAGAAATGGGAAAACATATGATTAACCAAATCAAAATAGACTTAACAAACAAAACTCCTTCAACCCTTGTTTTAAGAAAAATTAATTGCTACAATTCCTCATGTTGGAAAATTCCCAACTTGCCCCTCAAGTTTTCAAATTGATTTGCATCAAGTGCCTTGGTAAAAATGTCAGCCAGCTGTAGCTCAGTGGCAACATGTTCCAGTTTAATCGTCTTCTCCTCTACAAGGTTTCTGATAAAGTGATGTCTAATGTCAATATGCTTGGTCCTGCTATGCTGAATAGGATTCTTGGAAATGTTGATTGCACTCAGATTGTCACAGTACAATGTCATAACATCTTGTGTGACATTATACTCAGTAAGCATCTGTTTCATCCAGATCATTTGAGAACAGCTACTACCAGCTGCAATGTATTCAGCTTCAGCAGTAGAGAGAGACACACAGTTTTGTTTCTTGCTGAACCAGGAGACCAGATTATTTCCTAAGAAGAAACATCCTCCAGAGGTGCTTTTTCTATCATAAGCACTTCCAGCCCAATCAGCATCACAGTAACCAGTCAAAGTTGGTTCACAACCATGAGAGTATAGCAAGCCATAGTTGTAATTTCCACTTACATACTTCAAGATTCTCTTCACTTGGTTGATATGACTGACTTTCGGATCAGCTTGGTATCTTGCACAAACTCCAACTTCAAAAGAAATGTCAGGTCTGCTGGCTGTTAAGTACAACAGGCTTCCTATCATGCTTCTGTACAGGCTTTGGTCCACCTTAACCCCACTTGAATCTTTGGATAGCTTTAAATGAGTAGGAGCAGGAGTCCTTTTGTGACTTGCATTCTCCATACCAAACTTCTTGACAATGTTCTTTGCATACTTGCTTTGAGATAGAAAAATTGAGTTTTCCATCTGTGTGACTTGCAGTCCAAGAAAGTAGGTCAATTATCCCATGAGGCTCATTTCGAATTCAGCCCGCATTTGGTCAGCAAAATGTTTAACCATTCTATCTGACATTCCCCCAAACACTATGTCATCAATATATATTTGAGCTACCATTAATTTCCCTCCTTCATTTTTGACAAAGAGGGTTTTATCCAAGCCTCATTTTCTGTATCCTTTGTCTGAGAGAAATTTTGTTAACCTGTCATACCATGCTCTAGGAGCTTGTTTTAGGCCATATAAAGCTTTCCTCAATTTGTAGACATGATCAGGGTGGTTTGGATCCACAAAACCTTTAGGCTGTTCCACATAAACTTCCTCATTTAAGTACCCATTTAGGAAGGCACTTTTTACATCCATTTGAAATAACTTGAACTTCAGGAGACAAGCAATTCCCAATAGGAGTCTGATAGATTCCAGTATGGCTACAGGGGAAAAGGTCTCATCAAAATCAACCCCTTCAACTTGAGTGTATCCTTGGGCAACAAGTCTTGCCTTATTCCTGGTGACAACTCCTTCAGCATCTGATTTGTTCTTGTATATCCATTTTGTGCCAATGATGTTTGTTCCCTCTGGTCTAGGAACTAACTCCCAAACTTCATGTTGCTTAAATTGGTTCAATTCATCTTGCATTGCACCAATCCAGTATTCATCAGTTAAAGCCTCCTTAACATTTCTTGGTTCAATTTTAGACACAAAGCAAGAGTTTGAGATGATTTCTCTAGATCTTGTAATGACTCCACTGTTAGGATCTCCTATGATGAGTTCTTTAGGATGATCTTTCTGAATTCTGATGGAAGGGATTTTGCTAGCTTCCTTGGATTCAGAGTCTGCTGCAGTGGTGTTAGGTAGGTCATTCTGTTGAGTTGGAGTCTCAAAGAATGTCTCAACATTACAAGGGACATTTGTTTCCTCATGATAATCATCAACTATGACATTTATTGATTCCATCATGACTTTGGTCCTGGAATTGAATACCCTATAAGCTCTGCTATTGGTGGAGTATCCTAGAAATATTCCTTCATCACTTTTAGGGTCCAACTTTCTCCTTTGTTCACGATCTGCCAGAATATAGCATTTGCTACCAAATATATGGAAGTACTTCACAGTTGGCTTTCTTCCTTTCCAGAGTTCATAAATGGTGGATGAGGTTCCCTTTCTCAAAGTGACTCTGTTATGGACATAACAGGCTGTATTCATAGCTTCAGCCCAAAAATGAATAGGAAGTCTTTTGGCATGTATTATTGCTCTGGCAGATTCCTGTATGGTCCTATTTTTCCTTTCTACAACTCCATTTTGTTGAGGAGTTATAGGAGAAGAGAATTCATGACTAATTCCTTCCGAGGAACAGAACTCATTAAACTTACTGTTTTCAAATTCCTTGCCATGATCACTTCTGATTATGACAATACACCCTTCTTTTTCTCTTTGAATTCTTTTGCACAGTTCTTTAAAAACTTCAAATACATCATACTTTTCCCTAATGAAGTTAATCCAGGTGAATCTGGAAAAATCATCCACAACAACATAGGCATATCTTTTTCCACCAAGACTTTCCACCTGCATTGGTCCCATCAGATCCATATGTAGAAGTTCTAGAACCTTAGAGGTGGTCAGATGTCTTGACTTTGGATGTGACATCCTAGTCTGCTTACCAACCTGACATTCACCACAAACTCTTCCTTCATCAATTTGCAGTCTTGGAATCCCTCTGACTGCCTCCATGGATATAATCCTTTTCATTCCTCTTAGATGAAGATGGCCAAGTTTTTGGTGCCACAGTTTCACCTCTTTTTCTTCTTTGGCAATAGAACACACAGTGGAGTAATTAGTGTTCTCAGGCTCCCACAAGTAACAATTGTCTTTAGATCTGACTCCTTTCATTACAACTTCTTATTTCTCATTAGTTACAAGACATTCAGATTTTGAGAAGTTGACCTTGAATCCTAGATCGCATAATTGACTGATACTAATGAGATTAGCAGTCAGGCCTTTTACCAATAATACTTCATTTAGATTTGGAACTCCAGGGCAGTCCAAGTTACCAACTCCTTTGATTTCTCCTCTAGCACCATCTCCAAAGGTCACAAAACTAGTGGTGTGAGGTTTAACATTATTGAGAAGGTTCTTGATTCCAGTCATGTGCTTAGGACACCCACTGTCAAAGTACCAGTCTTCCTTTGCAGAGACTCTAAGAGAAGTGTGGGCTATCAGGGCAGTAGCCTTTTTCTTCCACTGTGGAGTATGTGGTACCTTGTTAGACTTAGGTTTGACACCTGGGTTCTGATTAGGGTATCCATACAATCTGAAGCAGAATGGCTTTATGTGACCAAACCTCCCACAATGATGACATCTCCATCTTTGGTACTTTTTCTTCATATTTCTCTGTTCCCGATGTTGAGTGCTATGTTGTGACATCTGCTTTGACATTTGTTTATCAGGCCTGATCTTCTTGTCTGCACCAGATTTCTTTGCTGCCACAAATCCTAGACCAGACTTGTTTCCCACATTTTGTCCAACCTGAAGGATTTCTTCCAATTTGTCAGTTCCATTTGTCAGCATCTTGATAGATTTGGTCATCTGGTTCAGTTTTGAGTTCAGCATTTGAACTTCCCCTTCTAGATGACTTATAGTTTCAATGTCTGCCCTTTTCTCAGCCTCCAACTTTATTATGAGTTTTGTTTGTCTCTCATTTTGCTGACAGACTTCAGCACTTCTGATACATAATTTCTTGTAGGTATCAACCAGTTCTTCAAATGTCACTTCCTCATCACTAGTGTCACTTTCAGAGGTACAAACACCAGTTAGAGCAGTAACTAGTTTGGAAGATTCTTCTTCAGAATTACTTTCTGAATCACAGTCAGACCAGGTAACATACATTCCTTTCTTTTGTTTCTTAAGAAAGGTAGGACATTCAGCTCGAATGTGCCCATATCCTTCACATCCATGGCATTGAATTCCTCTGCTTTGATTTCCCTTCTCTTCAGACTTTGGTCTTCTACTGGAGTCATAAGATCTGTTAATGTCAGAAGGAATGTTCTTAACATTTGACCTTGACTTTGGATCCATTCTCTTGATGTGTTTGTTGAATTGTCTTCCAAGCATGGCTATAGCTTCTGAAATATTTTCTTCTTCATCCTCCTTGTTTTCATCTTCAGTGTTGGATATAAGTTCTATGCTCTTGTTTTTCTTGTCAACATTGTCACTGATCCCCATCTCAAAAGTCTGAAGAGACCCAATGAGTTCATCCACCTTCAACTTGCTGATATTTTGGGCTTCCTCTATAGCAGTTACCTTCATTGCAAATCTTTTAGGCAAGGATCTGAGAATCTTTCTCACCAGTTTTTCTTCTGACATCTTTTCTCCCAATGCTCCTGAGGTGTTGGCAATCTCCAAGATGTTCATGTGAAACTCATGAATGGTTTCATCTTCCATCATCCTTAGGTTCTCAAATTTGGTAGTCAGCATCTGAAGCCTTGACATTTTTACTTTGGATGTGCCCTCATGGGTAGTTTTGAGAGTGTCCCAAACTTCCTTGGCCAGTTCACATTGATGTACTAGTCTGAATATGTTTCTATCAATTCCATTGAACAAGGCATTTAATGCTTTGGAATTACCTAGGGCTAACTCATCTTCTTCTTTGCTCCATTCTTCCTCAGGTTTCAGACTGATTGTCCCATCTTTCTCAGTTATGGTGGGATGGTTCCATCCTTTGTCAGCAGCTCTCCAAGCCTTTTTGTCCAGTGATTTTAAGAAGGCAATCATACGAGGTTTCCAGTAGTCATAATTTGATCCATACAAAATGGGTGGTCTGTTTCCAAAAACTCCTTCTTTGTCCATAGCGCCAGAAAGTGATATCCCTAGATCTCACCCAATAAGACAGGCAGGGTGCCTGCTCTGATGCCAATTGAAATTCTGGCAGCAGATACTCAATGTCACAGTGAATGTTATGACACCGTATCTGACTTTCTATAAGACAGTAAATAAAAAAACAATAAAGAACACAGTCAATTGTTTACCCAGTTCAGTGTGAAACAACACCTACTGTGGGGGCTACCAAGCCAAGGAGGAAATCCACTATAAGAGATATTAATTCAGGAATAAACCAACTAGTTTATCTCCTTCACTTAAGACCTACCCAATGCAACTTCAATCTAAGTTCAACTTAAACCTGAGTTCCTACTCACTCCCCCTCAATCACAGCAGTGATACTAAACAATTGACTAATGAATTAATGAAGACACTCTTCAGAACATACACTTGATTATGCTTCAAAGCTTTCAATCAAGTAACACAACCACTCGTGCTTCAAAGCTTTGAGTGATACATAAACCTAACTTGACCTTGCTTCAAAGCTTTAGTCAAGTGACACAAACACTCTTGCTTCAAAGCTTTGAGTGATACACAACCCTTACAATCAAAGCCTACTCCAAGTCACTTATCACAAGGATACTTGCTTGGATTATAGCAGTTAAAACTATACAGCCCCTAATTGATCTTCTGTCAAAAAGTTAATTTCCAATCAGCTTGAATATATATGCAGTTGTTTCTTCAGTTAGGGATTTCACGAAAAGCTAGGGTTAATTAGGGTTAACCTCAAGACTTGGTCACAAGACTTTATCAACCAGATTAGGGTTGAGCTAGGTTAACCTAAAGTCCACGTGAGATTCTGTTCTGGAATGTATGAACCAAATTCCTGAAAAATCTCAGAATAAACCAAATTGCATAACTGTTAGATCAGTACAGGATGTCTTAACATTTGTTATGACAACATAAATCCTGTTTACTGATTTTGGTAGAAAGTAATAAATGTGATCATTGCAAAATGCTCAGATACACACTCATAAATAGCAGCTACTGTATGCCATTCTTTTTCTGCATAAAGTACCTAATAACCCAGAATGTTATGACATTAGTCATGACATTCACACACCTGGTTTTACCAAAAATACATGCCAATAACTAAACACTTACACAACAAGAAGCCAACATTTTACACAACGAGTCAATGTATAATTACCATCCTTTAGATTGAAGCCAAACAAGTAAAGATAATAAACCTCTTAAGAAAACCAAGCTTCAATTGTATTAAGTCTTCACAAAAATTAGGCAGAGTAACGATTGTATACAGATGAATTCCCAATCACTGACAAAGCATATAATTAGAATAACCTGCATACAAAGGAAACAAGCAACCCAATGTCTTGAGATAAACCCCAAGAACTCCAGACAAAACAACAATAGAAGTCACAAGGTCCCAAGGTAGGTCAAGGTCTCTAAACGTAAGTCCAAGAAGTCCACAATCTCCATAATTCAAAGGATAGTAACCAAGTAGTCCAAGTATCATTAAAGTTTTTTATGGTTCAAGTTGGTTATTAAGTATCTTCAAAAAGAAATGAAAAGCTCAAGGGAGAAAAATAAAAATGACATAAAAGTAAATGCTCAAGTGAGCAAAGATGAAAATAGCATGAAATGTAAATGCTAAAATAAATGGTGCATAAAGTAAATGCATAAAATAAAAGCATAAAATAAAGGCATAAGATAAAAGTCAAATGTTAATGAATTAGTAATTAGAGGTTAGTTGAATGACCATCTTGAAACTTGCATGTGAAAACACATTAGAAGATTGATAAAATCAAAGCCTCTTAACAACAAGTTTCAGTTGCTTTTTGTCAAGTATATCATTCATTTCAAAATCTCAAGGCAACAATAATCAATGATGTTTAAGTGATTCACTTTGACCAAAGCTTATGAATATTCATTATAGAATTGATAAGACCAAAGCCTCCTAACAATGAATCATAAGATTATTGGATAAAAGGTTTCAAATTAACATACTTGAGCTTACAAACACATGTTTGGGCCACGAATGATCATTTCTCAAATTAGGACAAAATTTAGTGCTATGTTAAGCAATCGTAAGTAGACTTATATAAAAGTCGCACATATTTTGAGGACGGTCAATAGCAATCTATGTACCATGTGTTTAGAGAAATGATATGTAAATCATTCTCCAACAACATGTAGTACAAGTAAGAAGGGGATAAGATGAAGAGGGAGGAGATAAGAATTAAACCACATTTGAACCATAAAATTTAATTAAGTTATCATTAAAATCATTCATCCATTTTGGTGGAATTGAACTCAACACCCAAGATCCAATGATGTTAGTGAAGCTCATGATCAAAATCTCATAGTTCAAGATCATCCATAATATATACAAAAATAAAATTGTATTTAAAAATAAAGAAAAAGATTTTTAAAATGGTTTTAAATTAAAATAAAAGAGGAAAATAGCAACTATATTCAAAACATCTAAGAAAAATTCAATGAGACCATAGAAAAATCAGAAATGAGCTCGAATATTTTTATGAATTTTTTGGTAATTTTTTTAAGTCAGAAACTATTTTTAAAATTAAAAGGAATAGGAAAAATAAACCAAAAATTGTGAAAAATAGTAAAGTCATAAATAAAAATAAAATGAGGTCACCAATATTTGTTAAGAGGTCATTGGATCCTTCCATATTTTTTTTAGAATTTAAACATTAAGAAAAATATTTTTAAACATTTAAAACAACTCAAATAAAGTAAAAAATAATAAAAAAAATATCAAAACACAAAATAAAATTGTGAAAAAATAATAACCAGAAAGAGAAAAATCAAAAGTATTTTAAAGAAATTTTTTAGATTTTTTGAAGTTAAAATGATTTTTTTATAAATTTTTGAAGTTTAAAACAAATAAAATATAAAATCAGAAAATAAAATAAAAACCAAAAAGATGTGGACCATTGGATCAATGTCAAAACGAGTTAGTAATCAGATCCAAGGGATAATCTGATCCAAGGGATCTGACGCGCTTTGCATGTCATAGACATTAGTGAATAAAATACTGAATCATTTATTAAAATCAGAATTTGAAAAAAGCAAGTGGTGTGATATCATTGGTTGAGAGATGACACATTAGTCATCTTCAACCTCCAGCCACACGAACTACATGTCTCTAAAATGGAAAAATTAGAGCTCGAGACCGGTACCATTCACTTCGTCTCTTCAAGATGATTCCAATGGTACCCTCGCGAAAAATTTATGTAAGGTGTAGCTCAGTCATTTTGGAAGGAATGATTTGAAAAGTGATTTGAAAATTCATGGCTAAAACTCACTTTCAGTTGAAAACAAATGTTGCAACTAGAATCAGAATGATGAGAGTTTCATTACAGTACCAAAGTTTGAGAGAATTGGTGAAGGAATCTACCTATTGAAGTTCAAATTCAGAGCTCTCAAACTTGACTTGGCTAGCACGATTTAGGAAGTCTTAAAGCTTGGTTCTTCTTCTGTTAGCTTCAGTGAAGTTTAAGGATGAAGAATTGACAAAGAAAATGGATTGATGAAAGCTATAAAACCAAACTCGAAGTTGCAGAAAAGTGGGTTCAAGAGAAAGTTTGGCAGGGTGATTCTGGCTATCTAAGATTTCGAAAATGAGTGGGATAGATCCTGTATTTATAGGATAAGTGAATGGAATCAAGAGGAGGGGTGAATGATGCAATTTGAATGGAAACCATTCACACATGTTTTCATGAAATAAGTGTGATCGCATGTGCATCAAAACTTATCCAAATGATGCGCTTTGACACTCTAAATCATCCACACACGTATGCTAATCATGTTTAAGTAGAAAACATGCACAAATTTGGTGATTAGAAGTCCAATTATGTAAATTGCATTCCGACTGTTTGAGAAACTTCAGTTCTAAGGTACCAATTTGAAATCATGGTGTGCACAATTCTGGAAGCTTTATGACTTGATTATTGATGTGTTAAAAATATGAGATCACAAAATTTACAATGTGCAAACAATGGAATCAAATGGATACTTGAGTTGAAAGTTGTAATGAGTCAAAGTTGAGAAAAAGATGCTGACTTTTCGTACTTAGAAATTTTTTAAGTTTTTCTTCAAAAATGACCTATAATATCTTGCATCCAAACATGGCCTTCCATTTAAAATTTGCTCTCTACCAAAAAATATGGCATGAAGTGGATCCATTGAATGACATTTTGAGACTTGAACCATTTAAAAACTCGAAAAATTGAGAAAGTTATGACTTGGTGAAGTTGGTGAAGATTCATGAGATGACCTATAATATTTTGAGTTCTTAAGACATCTTCCATCCATTTCAAGCCTTGCACATAAAAGAAGGGTTGAAGTTCACATCTTTAAGATCATTTTGGAAAAATAATGGGCTCTAGGAGATAAAAATTGACCAAGTTATGATCTTTTAAAGTCACATAAGGGAATTAGATGGCCTATCTAGAGGACTTGTAATCTTTCTCAATCATTAGGCATCTTCCACATAAAATTTCCTTGAAACTTTTGAATTGGTTTGTTGATAAACCTTTAAAAAGGAGCATGCATTTGGAATCACTCAAAAATACCAAAAGATGAGCAAGATATAGCCCTTGGAAGTTCAAAACCCTAGCTCCTAGAGCAACAAAATGCCTTGGAAACCCTTTTCAATTTTGACATGCTTTCTTGTACAAATACTTTTGTCATGTAAATAGAAGTTTTTGAGCATGATAGTGAGAAACCATGGAAACCATAACCACTTACAAATATTGAGGGAAATATGCACTTGTGATCAAGAAATCAAGGACTTATCCAATTAGGTCAAACTTCTTCAATCAACCCTTACATCTTTGAACTATCTTTGACAACTTGAGGCATGATGAATCATAATAGACTTTGTCAATGACGATGCTTGAATCTCAATTAAGCTTTGTTGAAGAAGGCATGGAAATAAACTCATGAACCTGTAGATCAACTTGATGGAATGTGTTGTGCTTTCACCTATAATATCATCAATTAGGGAAAACATTCATTGTATTTATTAGTTAAGATTTAATTAAAATAAAACATAGATGATCACAATATACGAGTCAAGGTGCTTGGTGATTCCCATGAGAAAGCTAAGGAGAAGAACCAAAGCCTAGTGTGATGTTGTTGTGATTGAGTTGATATGAGATGATAGAGGGATCTTAGGGGAAAAAATTAGGGTACAACAAGTACCAAAATGTCACTGATAACTCAGTCATCTTTAATATCCAAAGATCCCTACCAATATAATAGATTCCCACTTAGAACCGGAGCACTTCACTGTTGCACCCAATCCATACTATGGGATTGTTGCCTTCACTGGAAAATTGTCCTACCATCATCACTGGACCAAAGTCCTAATCACCATCACTAGACCGAATTCATAAACCATTCCATGAATGCAATGATACGCAACATCATAAATAATACGACCATGACTAATCAACACGCATCACCATTCATGAATTATCACAAGTATCATCATGACATCAAAGGAAATAAAAACAACATCATATCACCATCATATAAATCCTCACATCATCATATACATCACATACTCATCATTATAAACCAAGTACTATCACAAGATCGTGACATCACCATCATACTTCATTATCATAATACATCATAGTGAGTCAATGCGGGGGAAACTAATTTTGTCCTAACTTAGATATTAGAATTATCATTATTATCCTTCATTTTATTCCATATAATTATACTTTATCGTGTTAGCTATCCAACACTTCGAACGGCATATCAAACAGAGTTCTAGAACTAAAGTTATGATCATTTTCAGATTTCCAAAATAATCATCCAATTCTGCCATCTGTCGCCTAGAGACACACCCTCGTCGCCTGGAAATGCAACCTTCGCGTCCCAACTCGCCCGATGATGTAGGAGCTACGCATTACAAAAGCGTCCTCTTTTGTACCCCCTTTCGCCAGACGATACAACTTTCGCTCGGTGACACAACCTCTGTCGCCTGACGACACAACGCGAATAAGGTTTTCCTATTGCAATTCCTGTACAAACCAGTCCAAAATTTCTGCGATTTTACCATATTAGAGGTCCTAAAACTACATCTAATCATAGGTATTCATTGTCTATTAACATCCTATGTTACTACATCAATTATACATCTTTTGGGCATTATTATTCATCTCTAATTCATCAAATCCTCATCCAACATCACCGATTCATCATTCACCAATACCTAAGACAATTCTACCATAATTCAAATGTTAAAATCAAACATAATAAAGATGATAAAACTCCCCTTACCTTAGTTCGTGGTTGAATCCGATTCCTCTTCACGTTCTACCGAAATCTCTTGGTATTCCCGTGCTCTAATCTCTTTTCTCCACAACGTCTGTTTTTCTCCCAATTCTATTATCGCACGAATGTAATAACTAAACTCTCTTCCCTATTTTAACCTTTGGGCCCCTAATACCAAACTTCCGATCTTGCCCTCACTTAAACTTCACATCTTGCCCTCATTTCTTCTAACCAATAATTATTCTATTTTCTTAATTAAAATAATTCTAAATAATTATCCTAATTATTATTCTAACTTACTCCAAAATCCCTCAATACACCTAAGCATCACACAAATCACCACAACATCACATCAATCATTCAAAACATCACACATGCCATCATCTTCATCAATACATCAGGAATCTATATCACCACAATAACTTTCATGAAACACTATACAATATATAATCACACTAAGTTAACTAATTAAAATAATTAATAAAAAATTTGGGGTGTTACAAGCTTGACCAACAAATAAAGGACCTGAACAAGATACCGTTAACATGCCTCCATAGGAAAATAAAGTACATCCTCCACACTCCACCTCACTTAGGTTAGAAATAAACTAATCCAATGAGTGACAATATAACACCCCAGATGCCTCCTCTTCCAGACCAGGAGTAGGTTCCAAACATATATGGTCAATACACATCTGCTTAAATTGCTGATGAGATGTTCCAACATCTGATAAAACATCTTTCCAAGGGACACACCGAGAGATCCTTTACACCTTCTTCAGATCTCTTTTCAACAAACTCATCAAAAATTTCCTTTATGAGTGGACTTGAGGTGAACCTCAAATATCTTTGGCAACATTACAAGGTTAGTTGAAGCTGTCTTGCATAAACAACCTGCCGAGGAGGCCAAACCATAATGCCCTTCCAAGAAAATACCACCATAGACACAAGGAACAAACCGGGTTACATCAGGTACCATGCAGCAGAAAAACACACCAAAACGCTCCTCAACATCCTTCAGGCACAACATAAACACCTTGCACACAACAACCATAGTCCAGGTGCAAAAAAAACTTCCTAGGTTTGAAAATAAATCAAACCTCAACACAACAACTCACCACCAAAGCTACACACCTGAAAAC
Organism: Vicia faba; assembly: GCA_948472305.1. Lineage (NCBI taxonomy): Eukaryota > Viridiplantae > Streptophyta > Magnoliopsida > Fabales > Fabaceae > Vicia > Vicia faba. The sequence continues at coordinate 341,723,203 of OX451740.1, forward strand.
AAAAGGCAAGTCCAATACATACCTTGTCATGAATAGTCCATCCTCCACTTCAAGGGACCATTCAAACAACAATATGAACTATACAAGTTCAAACAACTTTTTAGTAAATACCTTTTTCCTTGCCCATGACCAGAAAGTATCATCGCAGGATCTCACCCTGAAACAACATAATGCATGCTCTAATACCAATTAAAATTCTGGTAGGTTAGAACTTCAGATGTTCGATGACATTATGGACATCTGATCTGACTTAAATAACAAAGGAAAGGTATAAACAATAAAAACAGTAATGAAAAGCATAAACAACACATATAAATTATTAACCCAATTTGGAAAAACTCTCCTACTTTGGGGGCATACCAAGCCAGGGACACGTCCACTATGATAGTATTAATTCATAGTACCTACATCAATCATAACAGTTTACGATCTACTCACTTAATCATTACTCGTGCTATACTTCTATCTAAGACTCACCTAGATACGAGGCCCCCCTCAATCCCTCTTCAATCACAAACAATGATTAGACAAAAAAAGTAAGACACACTTCCATGACAGTAAAATAGAAGACACAATTCCATGACAATACTCAATCAAGACCTAAAGCTAAACTCCATCGTTTACAACTTTATTCCTAACTAATAACACAACTTGGAGTTGCTAAAAAGCTTCCTCCAAGAACAATAATCAACTTTGTGCTTAAAAGCTTAAGAGTGATAGCAGAACCTTGCAATTCAAGGAACACAATCCAACTCACATGTTGAGTGGACCACACAACCAACTCTCCTAGATAGTGGTACAGATTCAACCCTAATGATTACATCATTTCAATTCTCAGCTGGTACCTTTACCAAGGTTATAATGCTTCTATTTATAACCTATCTCCCAACTGGATTTGGGCTTCAAATCGCAGCATATCAGATGTTACAAAAGTGTAGAAGATTCTACAACAAAATAGGTCTTCAATCAAATCTTTCCTAAAAAGTATCCTTATTTAGGACGTAAATGTTCTTCAATATTCTTCTTAATTCTTCCAGACCTTTAAATCAGCTCCAGATAGGATTACATAATATTCACAAGATATTGTGCATCTGTTAAAACATAATAGTAACCACCAAACCAACTCAGCACATGGGCAATATCGTATGTCCCTGCATAGGACATCTTATCTAACATATTTCTCCAGATGTTGAAACATTTGAACTCAACATGTTCTTCATCAATTAGAACTTCAACCTGTTTTCTCTACAAGTTAGAAAATCCTATTTAACATATTGCTGCTATATTAGTTTTACCAAACATAATGCCAATCACATAATTTAGATAATTAACACAATCAATGGCATTCCTAAGACTGCCAATGATGCTTGCGTATTCTGTTTGTTTGACGATATCACCAATGTTCTTAAACAATTTTAAACTTTGATCATATGGCGTGCTAGCGGGTTTACTGTCAAAATAGTTATATTTCTTTAAGATCTTCTATATATAATGAGATTGATCCAAAGAAATTCCTTTTTTTGGATCTAGTGATCTTGATTCCAAGAATCAAACTAGCTTCTTCGAGGTATTTCCTATTAAAGTTATTACTTAACTATGATTTCACATTATTAACATCCTGAATGTTTGATCCAAATATGAGTAGATCACTATAAAGAGACACATGACATTGCAAATGCGATTCTCATATTTGTAACAAATGTATTTGTCACTTTCATTCATTTTTGTACCCATTTGATATCATTAAGTTATCAAACTTTTTCATGCCATTTCTTAGGAGCTTATTTTAGATCATACAGAGACTTATCTAACTTACAGACCTTGTTTTCTTTCCCATGAATAATAAATCTTTCTGGTTGGTCCATATAGATTTCTTCTTCTAAGTCACTGTTTAAAAAAGTTGTTTTAACATCCGTTTGGTGTACCACTAAGTTATAAATATCTATTATTGAAATTAGTACACTAATGGATGCAATTTGACTGAGTGGTAAGAAGTGTAGAAGAAATCTATATTTTTTCTTTCCTAAAACCTTTGGTTACATAGCGAGCCTTTTAGTTATCATCAGTACCATCAAGTTTTTGTTTCTTTTTCAAACCCCATTTACAACTGATTAGTTTGCAACCCGGAGGTAAGTATACTAAATTCCATGTACCATTAGATTCTAGAGAATCTATATCATCATTAATAGCTTCTTGCCATAAATATGCATCCAGAGATGACAAGGATTCATGAATATTCTTCTACTATATAGGACACATAGTCATGCCCATAGTCTTTAGCAACTCTTACTCGTTTACTTCACCGAATTCCATTTTCTACTTTATCGTTGATTTCAGTGCTTATTATCACATGAGTATGATTTGATCAGTGCCTCCATAATTTCTAAATTTGAATGTAAAATTGTCTCCATGGAATTCAACATCATTTGATTCTATTATCACTTTATCATTTGTGAGTGCACAATCCTTTTTGTAGAAATGTTTTGAGTAATGTCAAAACTAGGAGACTTAGTATGTGTACATTGGAATTTTCTCTTTATGTCTAAGATGTAAATTTTCATACTAGAACACTTAGAATCATATTAGAGTTGTTTTACAAGTCAAAAATCAAGTTTTTATGTGAAAAATAAATGTATAGGTTGACACATACAGGCATAGGTCGACTCATTATATTGGTTTTGTAAAAAGAATGATTATGGAGCTTTCAGGTCGACACATGCATATTTCAGGTCGACACATAGAATGTATATTTTCTCTATAGATTGACACATACATGTTATAGGTTGACACATGCTGAAACAATTTTGAAAAATCATATTATGTTCATCATAGGTCGACACATACATGTTATAGGTCGATACATAAACTGCAATTTTGCTTAATATGTCGACATATACGTATTTCAGGTCGAGACAAAATGAATTTTTTTTGAAAAATTACATTTTGTTCAGCGTAGGTATACACATAAGTGTTATAGGTAGACACGTTAGAGTAAAAATACTTCTATAGGTCGACACAACATAACTCTAGGTCGACACTTATTGTTACTTTTTAAAAACTTGTAAAAATCTCTAATCTATTTTTTCTGTTTTGTTTCTCACTTAAAATCATCATATAAATAGCATTCATACATCATTTCAACACATTGAAACTAAGAGAATACAAAGTATTTCTCATCATCTTCAACCTTTTTCTATCCCCGCACACAACAATTACGCATAATCATTTTTGTTGGGTGTCATCTAGAAACAAGATTGATAAGGTCCAATTTTGGATTGTTGTAATCAAATTGGGTGGAGAATTCTTTAGGGGTTGATCGCGACTTTATCGTCTAAATTAATCGGGAGACTGCAAGTGCACAGTCCTATCGCGTAGTTTTAAAAGATATCGAACCCACAGAGACTATAAATCGATCTATTGTTATCCTAAGTTACGGTACACAGCTAAGGCGAATAGTTCTTTTAGAATATTGGTTAAGGAATATAAATATAAATAAAACGGATATCGGTATGTACTTCGTTAACACTAGAGAATCCGGCTTTCCACAGGCTTATTTTCTAAAAATGATAATAATATCTTTTTCAGCAAAAAGTATTTATTCAAAAATCTATTCTCAAACTTTCGCTCTATTGAAGTAAATCATAATTTTAAACTCTGATGTATGCTTTCGCTATCCCATTGATTTTAAAATTACTTTTTGAAAATAAATAAAGTTTAATTGGTTTTAAAACGCTATCGCAGTCTTTAAAAACAATACCTAGTATCTACTATCTGATTCTAAACCTCAAACTGTCGCTCTATTGGTTTCTAATCTTAGTCGGTTTATTAACCTCAAACTGTCGCTCTGTTGGTTTCTAAACCTTTTTAACAAAATAAACTAGATAACTAAATCAGAAAAAGTGTTTATTTTATAAAATATAATCAAGCCTGTTTATTCCGGATCCATTCAAATTAACTCGTTACATACCGATATTTAAATAATTTAGCCAGACATACTCATAAAAGCAGACATGAATACATTAAAGGAATTAACATTCGTAAATAAATTCATGGCTAAATAAATATCTCTCATGCAAATAATTAATTAAATTAATTAAAATAATTATATTAAGAACCTGGATATAATAATGCTTGAATAATCTTGTTCTTCGAAATAAACGAGCATTCCCCCACAAGTCGGTTGGATCTGCTCGGAGACTTCTTGAATTGAAAAGAAAAATTACGACAAGAAATAAAAAAAACACTAGGTCTAACGTAAGGTTAGATCAGTGAAAATTATAGAAACTTAAACTAAAATAAAAACTAAAGAAAGAAACCGAACTAGAAAAGTATGGTAGAAATACAAAACTGAAAAGAAAATACGAAAACAGAAAAATAAAGAAAGACTAAATAACGGTTGTTCGGTAAAATTGCCGACCCTTGCTCTGAAGGTTGAACTTGTATTTATAGGCTTCATTTGTAACTTCCCGCTTCCATGTTGTACGAAGGCTAGTGGAGATCATGGGAATAACTACCAGAATCATGGGAGAACATGGGAATAACTACCAAAATCATGGGAGAACATGGGAATAACTACCAAAATCATGGGAGAACATGGGACACATATCCATGACGTGAGGATTATTTTTTTGTATAATTATTTCTTTCTTCTTAACTCCTCTTTTTTGCTATATCACCCCTTTTGCTTCATTTCTTTGGCTTTTTAATTCGATTTTCCTCAATTTCTTTCTTTTCTCAATTTATCTTTTATTTAATACAAATACCTGAAACAAAAGAAATACCAACGTAATACAACAATAAAATAGAATAAATAAATAAAAATACTAATATTATCTATGAAAATTAAGCCAAATATGTTATATAAATTCGTGTTATCAGGGGTTTCAAAATAAATCCATTTGGGGTTTTATTCCAAGATCAAAGTTGATTTTGGAGTTTTTCACAAGACTTCACACATTGGATTCAGCTGAGTAAAAGCTTTTAAGATATATGTTTCTGTGGAAGGAGTAACGGTAACCGGAAGATGCTTTTGGTAATATTGGGTCACAATAGTTGATCATTTGGATTCGACCAAATGAAAGCTTTGAAGAACAAGGGTTTTGTCAAAGCAGTAGCAGTAACTGGAGGATCAAATTAAGAGTGTTGGGTTACTTGATCGAGCTCAAGATTAATGAGAGAGAAAAATATATGATCAACATCAAACATAGGATTTGGAGGGTTGACATGCTACTTTTTCTCTTGTAAACTACATTTGCAAAGGTTAATTTTCATTATCTCAATTCCATTAGAATTAGGGGCAGACGTACCCATAGCGACGCCAATTGGGTAACTTCCTTAAAAAATATTTCTCTCTCTCTCTCTCTCTCTCTCTCTCTCTCTCTCTCTCTCTCTCTCTCTCTCTCTCTCTCTCTCTCTCTCTCTCTCTTACATTTATTTGCAAGTTATGAAACCATTGATTATGAAATTGGTATATTGGATAATTTCTTTGTCTAATATTTCGAATTGTCTTGTTGAGTTGATTGCAATCTATAAGAGTGAAATTGGTTTCTCATATAAACAAAATCAAAGAAAAATATGGTTTGAATTGACTGCCTACCAAGTGTTCGACAAATTGCTTAAATCAGTTTTTGTTTGATGTTTCATTGGAAATCGATTACTATTGTGTGGTTTTATTCAAACGTTGTTGTTGAAAATATATTGATTAATTTTCTCATCAAACTAATATGTTCTATACGGTTTAATGCATATCCGATCTTTTTAATAATGGTTCAGGATAGACGATTATCGATCCAAGATTGTTTCTGTTAGTCATAGTTAAATAATTTTAAAAAAAGTTTTTAAATAAGAAAATTTAGTTTATGATCTATTCACCCCCTCTCGTTCGTAGCCTATTGTCTAACAAGTGGTATCACAAGCACCAATTTATCTTGTACTTCGAAATTGCTTATTAGATAATGGACTTTGAACCTAAAGTGGCATATAATAGAGCGCTCATGTTCAATGGAGAAAACTATAGTTATTGAAAATATTGTACGCATATACATCTTAATTCAGTTGATAGGAAGGTACAAAGTGCTGTCTAAAATTGTCTATTTGCAATTACCATGACCAATGCAGAAGGTGTTGTTGTACCTAAATCGGAAGCATAATGGAACACAAATGATAAGAAGTTATGGTCGTATGATTGGAAAGCCTGAGTTGTTACTCGATGTCGGTGCTCGAGAAAATCAAGTGGAAAGAGTTCCTTACTCCCACTTTGAGATCCATTGGACTCATTTGTTTGTTTCTATCTCGCACTCAATTTTGTTTTGGTTTTGGCACGACTTTGTTTGATTGCACTTGTGCTTGTGTTTTTATTTACACCTTTGCATGTTCCCTTAGGATTCATTATTTCGTTTCCGATGCAAGTTAGACATTAGGATTATAACCCATGCATGCTAACTTAAGTAGTGTTTTCCTTTTAAAACCTCAGCAATAGGATCAATCATTGTATGATAACATTAGGGATAAATCTATATAGTTTCCCTTAGATGTTTTTCCTTCCCTTTTTCCTGATTAACGCTAAAACATTTTTCTTTAGCAAATTCATAAAACATTTAACATTTATTAAACCCTTTTTCAAGGTAAAAAATATCAACCAATTCAAACTTTTTCTTCCTTCGGTCTTTTCTTTGAAACTCTCAAAAGGATGTGCTACTTCTACTTTGTGCAATACGATGCATAAATTCCCAAAAGTCAGGTTGCACCATCTCTACTTGCTAGAGCACGAATATAGCATTATCCACCTTCGGACATTTTTCTTTTGAAATACCTATTTAGGTAAAATATGTTAATTCCTTTTTATTCCAATGCGTGAGTCTCCAAAGGTAGAGCTACGGTAGGAAGCGAAATTAAAATTGTTCATAAAAAACACAAAACAAACGGATACTTTTGAGCCAAACTATGGTGCTCTGATTCCTTAAAAAGGATACACAGGCATTTGGTCACAGGGCCCAGGCGAGTGAAAATTTGTAAATATTCGTTCTTTTTCCCGTGTTTTTTTTTTGCAAATATTCCCTCTTTGTATTTTTCTTAACCTGTAAGCTTTAGATTAGAATACACCCTTTGATTAGAACAACAAGAGTGGATCTCGTGGACTACCACATACGTGAGAGGTGCTAATACCTTCCCCTTGCGTAATCGAATCCCTTACCCGTATCTCTCAATCATTTGATCGTGATTTCACGCTTCTCAGGTTTACTCGTTGTTTACCTTTCTCTTCCCGTGGGATAAAAAACATTTGATGGCAACTTCGTTGATTTTCTCTCGATGATTGTTCAGCCTATTGTTTTAGTATGAAAACCTTTAGGTGAAGTAATAACAACGCCAACACCATTAGCTAATGCATTTGAGGCACCATCAAACACCGCCGTCCATCGCGATCCTGGTTTGAGTCTTCTTTTGGGGGATGTTACAATCCTGTATGTACGTAATGTCTTCATCTGGAAACTCAAACTTCATCGGTTAATAATCATCTTCCATAGGCTGGTGAGCAAGATAATTCGTCAATACACTACCCTTGATGGATTTCTAGGTAGTATATTGAATATCATATTCAGTTAAAATCATCTGCCAACGGGCTACTCTTTTTGTAAGAGATGGCTTTTCAAAAATGTACTTGATAAGATCCATCTTAGATATTAAGAGAGCAGTGTGACTCAGCATATACTATTTGAGACGCTTTGCTGCCCACGCGAGTGAACAACAAGTATTTTCCAGTAATGAGTACCTCGATTCGTAATCAGTAAATTTATTGCTCAGATAGTAAATAGCTTGTTCTTTCCTACCCGTCTCATCATGTTGACCGAGTATGCAGCCCATAGAATTTTCCAACATTGTCAGATAAATTATCAAAGGCACGCCTTCCACATGAGGTAAAAGAATTGGAAGTTCCTGGATATACTCTTTTATTTTATCAAACATCTCTTGGAAATTTTAATTGAACCTTACCACTTGATATTTTTTAAATAACTTGAATATTGGTCCACACGTGGTTGTAAGATGAGAGATGAATCTAGAAATGTAGTTCAACCTGTCGAGAAAACCATGAATAACCTCTTTTGCTGTTCTTGGTTCAGGCATTTCTTGAATTTCTTTTATTTTAGCAGGATCAACCTCAATTCCTCTTTCTCTTACCATAAAGCCTAATAACTTCCATGATCTCACCCTGAAGGTGCACTTGTTAGGGTTCAACCTCAGTCTGAATTTCCTCAATCTTTCAAATAACTTCAGTAGATGGACAAGATGTTCCTCTTCCATCTGGGATTTAGCAATCATATCTTCAACATAGACTTCAATCTCTTTAGGGATCATGTCATGAAAGAGAGTGACCATAGCACATTGATATGTTGCCCCTGCATTCTTCAAACCAAATAGCATCACTTTGTAACAAAATTTTCCACAAGGTGTAATGAAAGTTGTCTTCTTTATGTCTTCTGGTGCCATCTTGATCTGATTATAACTAGAAAAAATGTCCATGAAGGAAAACGCTTTTGACTGAGCAGTATTATCAACCAAAATGTCAATATGAGGAAGCCGAAAATCGACTTTAAGGCTTTCTCTAATCAAGTCCCTATAATTGATACACATTTTGACTTTGCCATCTTTCTTAGGCATTGGCACAATGTTTACAACCCATGGTGTATAAGTGATAACATTCAAGAAACCCGCATCAAACTGTTTTAGGACCTCCTCTTTAATCTTCTTAGACATCTTTGGATGAGTTCTTCGAAGCTTTTGTTTAACTGAAGGATAATCTTCTCTGAAAGGAAGTTTGTGCATAACAATATATATGCAACCTGGGCATGTCTTGATAGGATTAAGAAAAGATATCAACATACTCTCGGAGTATTTCAATCAATCTTTGCTTCACACTTTCTTCTAAAGCGGCCCGAATCTTGAATTTTTTTTGACCTCGTCGGTACCCAAGTTGATCACTTCTAGAGTCTCTTGGTGCGGATGAATAGCCCTTTCCTCTTGCCTCAATAATCTTTCCAACTCTTCAGAGAGTTCACAATCTTCCTCAGCCACTTCTTCAGCTTGATAGATTGGATTATCAAAGTCATAGTGATCCATAGTAGAATCGTTATCAATGAAATCCTGGATTAATGGAGGATTGTTTCTGCGTGATTGGTGGTTTTATTTTTATTTTAGTTTGAGATTTAAAATAAAAACAAAAACACATTTCCAGTTTTGAAAAATGAAAATAAGAAGAAAAACAAGGAGCAAAATATTTGAATTCATAAACGTCCTTTATTGATGATAAGTTTGAAAAGAAGAACATTGTAGCCCTACAAATATGTCCATTATGTCTTGGGCAGAACATAGGAATTATTGTATGATTTAAACAAAAGAAAATTACTCTTGATAACGGGTAACTGTGACAATGTCCTTAGAAAACTAGTTAGAAGGCTCTTGTCCTAAAACAGTTAGATGGATCCAATTATGCACATCACAATAATTGTCGCCTTCATCACTCACAACATGAGATTCTCCATGAATAATACCTTGAACATTGGGAGGAATGGTAACTGGTTCACTTTGTCGTGCCACGAAACCCAGACCACCTTTATCTTTCTTCATAGGAAGATCCAAAACTCTACCCCAACCTTTGAGGTTCCTTGATTCAACAATCGCTTGAGCTAGCTTATAAGATGCCATGGATACCTCTGGCTTTCTATCCTTTTGACGAGGAGTTTTGACAACTTGTACAATTTCCAAATCTTGAAACGAGGTCTCATGCACTTCGCCTTTGATTTCCACATATCGAAAGGTGCTCAAGTGGTTATCGAAATAGTCTTCTTCACCACAGACGATGAAAACTTTATCTCTAACCAAGAACTTCATCTTTTGGTGTAGCATGGATGTCACGACACCAGGCCCATGGATCCAGAGGCGCCCCAAAAGGTAACAATATGAGGGATTTATATCCATGCTAAAGAACATTGCATTGATAGTCTAAGGACATATCTTCATTGGCAGGTTAACTTCATTGAATATTGATCTTTTCGATCCACTAAATGCTTTGACAACTAGATCACTAGGCCTTAACACAATCTATTTGTAGTCCAATTTCAACAAGGCGAACTTCGGAAGAACATTCAATGATGATCCCATGTCAACCAACACACGAGACAAAGTTGTACCCGCAATCTCTATAGATATGTGCAGAGCCTTGTTATGCTTTTTTCCATCGGGAGGCAAATCAAAATAAGTAAACACCAAACCATTGCTTGCAGTAATACTGGCCACAATCCCTTCAAACTGATTCACAGAAATTTCCTACAGAACAAAAGAGGTACCTAACAACTTCATCAGTGCATTTCGGTGAGACTAGGAGTCATAAAGCAAGTCTAGAATGGAAATTTTGGCCGGTGTTTGTCCCTACTGATCGATGATCTTATAATAACTCTTCCTGATGTATCGCATCAATTATGCCACATCTTTGGCTATATCAGCATTCAAAGTCGGAACAGGAGGATTCTGCATGGATTCTCCACCATTTATCATAATCTATTTGCCTTTGACCTTAGCCGAAGCATCAACAGTTCTTTCTGGTGGATTAGGAGGAGAAAAGATTTGACTGCTTCTCCTGATTTTGCCTTCACATACAATATCATGAACCCCAGACTTATATTTTTCATATATATCAGTTACATACTTCTTTCTCTAACAATAATATTTTCCTCCATAATTCTAAGGTACCATCTTATCACTGGTATACAAAACTGGACCAGGCAGAGTAATCGTCAAAGGAAACTGCTTATCAGGAATCTGAATTGTTACAGGAACAATAATCTCCATGAGTGTATAGGGAATAGTGATCACATCAACTTCATCTTCTTCATCCTGGGTTTAACAACCAACATGTCAAACTGTAGGGATCCTTCAGTAATCAACCCCTGAATCTCAATTTTCAAGCAATCACAGCCCTCTGGATGGGTCAAACATTCTTCACAATTGGTAGCACAGCCCAGAAACACACCTTTCTTCAACACTCGTTCCTTTGAAAAAGATAAAGGAGATATTAACAAGTTCACATCCATCACCAAATCCAAACCTTCGTCTTCAATAACGGCATTAACAGTGGCGCCTCTATGAGGTGGAAAAGGTTGCTGGAGAACATTTAGTGTCGGCATTGGATCAAAGTTGATAGCTTGGGAATCAAGTAGATCATGTGCCTTGTGCTTAAAAGCAATGCAATTTTCAATGTTATACCCTTTTCTCTAGAGTGGAACTTACATCGGGCATTATCATCAAAGTTCAGTGGCAATGTTTTAGGGTTAGCATTCCAAGTGCGCTTCTCAATCAATTTTTGCTCAAGTAGATGAGGTAGCAGTTCAGTATAAGAAATGGGAAGTGTATTAAACTTTCTCGGAGGTTGTCTCAACTTCGGTTGTTGATTACCCTGACGAGGTTCATAGGCTTGCCATTGAGCTATTGCAGTTGGAATAGTTACATCAGCAACCTGATGACCTAACTCCTGATAAGCCCTACCTTTTCCTTTCTGGGAATACATCACACTGGCTTTACCTTCCTTTTTCTTTTGATAGCCACCAAAATATTTCTTAGCATTACCGAAATTATTATCGGATGTAACATCGTGAATCTTCCCTATCTTGATTCCGACTTCAATTCTTTCACCATAAGTCACCATCTCAGCAAAAGAGTCAGAATTGGTACAATCAGTATAAAAATGCCCCTACATCATGCTGGTAAACATAGAAACCATTTCTCTTTCCATCATAGGAGGTTTCCCTCAAGCCGCCATCTCTCGCCACCTTTGCGAATACTCCTTAAACAACTCTTTCTACTCCTGTGACAGATTCTACAGTTGAGTCCGAGTAGGTGCCATGTGACTATTATATTGGTAATTCAGAACAAAAGCTTCAGCCAACTCTCTCAAAGTGTGAATACGAGAGCTTTCTAGTTTCATATACCAATCCAATAGACCACCAGCCAGGCTGTCTTGAGAAAGTGCATGAGTACGCTGACATTTTCCTATAGTAAGACTTAACATGAATTTCAGGATAAGAAACACCTTTACACTTGACAAAATCCGACACTTTGAATTTCAGAGGAGTCTTCACTCCGGGGACTAATCCCAAATCAGAGATATCAAGACCCATATATATATATATATATATATATATATATATATATATATATATATATATATATATATATATATATATATATATATATATATATATATCCATAATTTTCAAAAGCTCGCATACGCTCTTCGAGCATGCGCAACTTCCTCTCAGCTTCAGTGGGTTCTTCATGATTATAAAACCAGTCATCATAGTTATCGTCTTCAAGCTATTCAACAGGTATCATAACAACTCATCCAATATGCAGTTGAACAACATGTTGCTCAATATTCTAACGAGGAGGAGTGGGTGGAGGAACATTTCCCACAACTTGAATCACAGGGGTACTCTGATTGTTTCCAGCATGATTACCAAGGTTAACAGTAGGACCATTCCCAAGATTAACACCAATGTTATCATTCAGATTCAAACTACCTAGATTACCAGCAAGATTATTTCCAACATCTCCTAGAGGAGGATTGAAAGTTCCATTCCCTTCATTTGTAGTTGCAACATGTCTCATAACCAAATCACTTAGCTCTTCCTAACCTCGAGCAATAGTCTAAATAATATCCATCAATTGTTTAACACAAGTGTCCATCTCGACACCCATAGCAGCTATGTTAGCCTGTATGGGTTCCATTTGTCTCTTTGAATTACATTTGGTGTTGTACCAATGAGAGTTTGAAGTTGAAATCTCTGAAAAGAACTAGATTAGAAGTAAGAAGACCATCTAGAACCACCTGTTATGATATGATATAAATGAATGCATGATTATGCATGCAATGTTTTACCATTTCCAGGAAAACCTTGATTTTTCATCAAGAACAAAAGGCAACAAGATATAAACAAATCATCATTAAAGAAAGAGATTACTCATATCACGAAATAGATAATCCATACAAAGAGTTTCTCAAAATGAGTTCATACAGATAAAATCATAAGGATCCTATCTAACAAGTCTGGCGGCGATCATAACAAAAGAAGAAAAGAGATCAACAAAACTGAGAACTGCTGTCAGACTCCAAGTCAAACTTTGAGCCTTGCCAATTCTTCTACAGCTAGAGCCAACTGGACACCTCTTTCCTTCAGCTGGTCTTCGGCTACTAGCTTCTGGTCATCTTTCTCTTTGAGTAGAATCTTGAGCTCTTTAACTTTATCAGTCAACTCTTCTATTTTCACCAGTTAGCTTTGGACCTGCAGTTCAAAAACCTCTCGCTGTCTACAGATCTCCTTAGTCTTGGCTTCCTCCTCTCAGAGTTGTCTCTTCAAATCCTTAACTTCTTCTCTATGAATCACTTTCATCTTATCCTTGGACAACCGAAGTCTTTCAACCTACTGCTGACTTCTCACAAGATCTGCCTGAGCTTTTTCTACAACTTCTACTTGAGTAGTACGGGAAGTTTCAACTATTGGCTTCTTCAGTTTTTTAAGTAAACGATGCTCTTCCAACAATTTGTCTTTCATTCTAGCTTCATGAAGCATTTTCCTCCTCTCCTACAAAGAAAAGGAAAGATCTACATTTCTCTCTTCCTTTTCTAATTGCAGCTTGAGACTCTCGGCTTTAACCTACTTATAGTACTCCATAGGCACAAACTTTGACATATCAACAATAGGCTACTGAAGAGATGATTCTTTGAAGAATGATTGGTTGATAGCTGTATCTGGTGGAAATTGACCTTCAGCTGATGGATCAAAGGTAAGATGCAGATACAAAGGCTCTTCCCTTTTGTAGGGAAACAACATCACTTTTGCTTGGTTTTTTACCCACTTCACATATGGATCGAGAGCCAATCATCCTCTCTAACCAAAAAAAGATGTTTATTTATTATGAATATGGCTCCCAGCAACACTTACCTGTTCTAGCATGACATGATGTTCACCTTTGTCGAAATAAATGGTTTCTTCCACTTCCCGATCTATGGGTTTATCAGTCATAACATATCCTAGCTGACGTCGTTCCAAGATACAGTTATAATTGATACAACCTTTTGTCCCTATGAGAGGAACGTTAGTAATTATCCACAACTTGCAATAATTTCCTTTCCACTTCTTGTGTTACACCAAACAATATCATTAGAAGTAAGAGCCACAATCCTTTGGGACCGGAGGAATGAATCTTCGACATCTACAAACGGTCCCTTTGTAGGCATGTGCTACATGAACCATTTATACAACAGAGGAATGCAGAAAATGACACTTCCTTTCTTTCCATGTCTAGAGTGAATAGGATGAAAACATGGATTGCTGCCAAGTCTATAAAATTCTCCACACCATGCAACATGACAATTCCATAGATCATGGAGGCCAATAACACGTTGAAAGCAACCCAATCCTTGTTCTTTGCAAACTCTTTAGCCTTGCTGATCAGAAACTTTAGAGTAAGGCCGCACGTGTTTCTCTTGTCTGTCCAATTACCTTTCACATAACTAAGGTTCAAATAAAGAGCGTTAGCGATAGCTTCGTAATCGGGAACCTCAGCCACGCAGACAAATGAAATATGACTTGTGATCTCGATGTCAAGGATGTAAGCGTACTCTCCAACTGTTGGCGCTGTTTGATAATCCTGGAAAGTGAAACAACGCAATCGCGAATCATATAACTGCAAAAGCGACACCATATCCCATTTCTCATAATCAACATTTAGCAATGTCAACAGATTCCCATAACTATCTTTGAAAATCTTCTCATTCGGACCATCCACAAGAGCCCCCACTTCCCTCAGCGGAACTAAAGTGAAGCCATGAAATTGATAACGAGATGTCTTCCTAAGCAGCTCTTTGCCCATATCTGTGTTGCTATCCATTCCTGGTGAAAATGACAACCTCAGAATATCCTGGAAATGATATGCATATGCGAATTAAATATTTTTTCCATATACTTTTTTTTACAAAAAGGATAATAAAAATGCTATGATACAAGTGACATGATACGAGATCAAAGCTTCCACAACACTGGATACTTACTGTGCTATTTCTAAATATTCCGAGAATACTAGAATCAAAGATCCAGAACATAAACCAAAGGAAACACATATTCACCAACAGAAATCCAGAACATGACCAAAAGAACCGTAAAGTCATCAACGCTACCTTTAAGATCAATCCCTCTCCGACTCACGAGTGAAGTCTAGGTCAGGGTAAGGTCAAAGGAAACTCAGAGTATTGAGTTTGGCTGAAAGTAATATCATTGTTACACTTACGTGATAATGATAATATCTCACTTGAACCTCGTCTGAGCATGGCACACATGACCGCACTAGTAGGACCAAAGTCCAGTAGCCGTCATTTCTCCACTATATTCCTATGTGTTCCTAAGAGTTTACAAAATTGGCTTGGGTATTGGGCCTTTTACCTCAATAGTAACACCCACCCATCAAGAAACAAAAAAGATCCAGCACAACAATAATAACCAGTATATGGAAAGCTATAAAATGCAATGCATACATATGCTCAGATAAACATGTACAAATGAACAGGCTATAAAGCATAAAGATAAACACCCAATGAAAACAAAACAACAAAAGCTAGGACTGACTCTGGGATTGACCAGCAATTGGTCAATATGTCCTTAGTGAAGTCGCCAGCTGAAACAACTGGCGAAAAAATCATCGAGAGAAAATCAATGAAGTAGCCATTTATTATTTATTTATCCTACACGAAGGGAAAGGAAAATTATCGAAGAAAAACCTGAGAAGGGAGAAATCAAGGTCTTGTGACCTAGAGATCGAGTAAGGGATTCTATTACACAAGGGGAAGGTATTAGCACCTGTTGTACCCCAAAATTTGCCCTCTCATTTATCAATACTTTTCTCACAAGACTTCTTGGACTCAGGACAAGATTAGGGTTTGGCCAGCTCAAGACATCACCTTGCACTGATAACCCAAAATTAGGGTTTGAGTTTTCACAAGGTTTTTTGGACCATCAATGCCTCACGTGACTTTCATACACCATTTTGGACCCCTAATATTGCTCATGCTAAGTTTCAAGCCTTGAACCACATTTTTGATCAGTCAATTGGACAGTTGACCTAAAAATCAGTTGTATTGGGGAAATAGTCAACCATGGCCAATTTACAGTCAAACTTCATAATTTTTTATCCACAACAACAGTTTAGACTCATATGTACCATTTGATCAAGTTTGGATCACAACTCCTCAAGAAATTTGATCAAATCATCAAAAGGGCAAAATGGATAAAAAATTAAGGTTTTGACTGAGAAAGTACAATTTCTGATTTTTAACCTAGCCAATGGCCAATTGGGTTCAAGCATGATTTCAAGGACTCAATAGCATCATCTTGACCTAATCACATAGTTCAAAAGGTCTCAACTTCATTGGATTGACAGATGAATTTTGCAGTCAACTGATCAAAAGTCAACTGTACACTGAAAAGTTAAACTTTAACTTTTTGGTCAAAATCAAATGCCAAGGGTCATAACTCATCAAGATATGTCAAAATATGAATTTTGTTCACCAAGAAAACCAATTTTGAAAATTAGGGTTTTGAATTTGAAAATTTTCATAACTTAGAATTTTTCTAAGTATGGAAATTTCCTTATTTTTTCCCAACTTTTCACAACTTTTTCACCATGATGCAATTTGATTCAAAGAAAACTTCTAACATGAAAGTTGTAGTCCTCCATGAAATCTACAACTTTGCTTCACAAACTTTTCCCAAAAGATGTTTGTATCTCAAGTTATGAATTTGTGAATATAGGTCCATGAACTAAATAACTTAGTGAAAATTTGCCCTAATTTAGGCAGGTTTTTGACCCAACTTCATGGACGTTTTTCACCTAGTTCCAAGAGGTATCTCAAATGGATTTCAAAGATGTATTATAGATCACATGACAAGCTTTTCAAAATGTCCAAGAACTCTCCAAGACCATTTTTGGTTAGGGAGAATCGAAGAGGAGAAGTTTGCATTTTATCACTTTTGTTCAAGCCATTTTTACATGAGATCAAGTTGCAAATCAGATCTATGTTGATTGTACCTTGCATTACAGGTACTAAACTAATTCTACACTCCATAATTAAATGCAAAATCAGAAGTTAAAGGATTTATTTTCACTTTTGAAGCATTGTACAAGTGATAATTCCATTTTAATCATAAAGGTTACAATGCCATTTTCATAAAGTGGGCTTTTGTAACTTTATCAACCTTGAGCCTTGAACCTGTTCCTTTTGTGCAAGCAATTTCCATAGATATTAAGCAATTTTTACAAGCCTTTTGCATCCCTCAAACTAGCCAGTACAAGCATGTTAGCAATGGTCACTTCACTTTTCTTCAAAAACAAGAAAAGTGGCCAAAAGGAAAAAGCTTGCACATCAGATGAAGAGTGGACTTTGTATCCATTCTATACATATTCACAAACTGGTCACAACTCAGGAGAGGCTTGCTTGACATTTTAAACTCTCTCAAACACAAAAACACCAAATTTCTGCCCAAACTCAGCAGTTCTGCAAAATCATAGCCATTTCATTTTTGGCTCGTGCGTTTTGCCTTTTAACATTTGAAACACTTCATACACATTATACCAAAGCAGTCCAAGCATTCATCCTGCATCTGTAAGCCCTGTTTCAGCCATTGCCATTTTCAAAATTGGATCTTGCAACTTGACTTGTGCAGAGAGTTCTGGCAATCCACAAAGAAAACTAGGCATTGGAATAGCTTGAAGGAAGTTCAAGGAAGCTCACACGATCCTCAGGCCTCCCTCAAAGTCCCCATATTGTCATATCCAAATCCAACTGAAGGAGGTATATTCCTTAAACTTTATCTCTGTATTTAGGCAACTTCAAGCCACGATTTGTGAAGAAAAGATGTAGTCCATAACATGGTGAAGCTGTACATATGCATACTTGTCATTTATATTAACTGTGCTATGAGAATTTGAAGGTTGAACATGCTGAAATTTTTAGGTCACGAATTAGGGCTGACAAAATTCTCTCTGACCTTTGAGAGTTAGGTTACAAATTTTACATGGTTGGAATCGTGAGATTAAATGCTACATGTTTTATGTTATGAGATTTTGTTTTTATACAAGCATGTGAAAGATACAATTTGAAGGCAAATACGCGCGCAGAAGAGAAGCTGGAGGACAGGGACGAAGTGCCTGGACCTTTGGCGCCTCGGGCCTCCTGTTTTTTATTTTCACACTCCCCCTGACCACTATTTGCACCCCCTGGCATATTTGTTTTATTTTTCATATTTCTTTTTATATTTTTATATTCATTACTTTTATTTATTTTTTATGAATCATAAAAATCATGAAAAATAATTTCCTTACTTTTTGCATTTTTATTTTATTTTTATTTTATTTTTTGCATAAAAATAGTTTATTAGAATAAATAGAACTTTATTTTCTTATAAAATTTGTAAATATATTTAAATATACCATACATTTTTATTATATTATTTATACACATAAAATATTTATTTTCATGCATATTTAATTTTTAATATTTACATATAATATTATCTATTATTTTCTTGTGCAAAAAATGAAGAAAATATTAATATAGAACATATATTTTCTTTAATAAAAAAATTAGGGTTTCACACCTCCAAAAATAATATCTATTTTTTCCTTATTTTTTAGGGTTTGTTTAATTTATTTTCTCATACATTAAAAAAATACAAAACATTTTTTTGCATAAATACATTTGCATTGCATTTTAATACTTGTATATTTATTTAATGCGCACAATATTCAATTGGGTTGTAATAGTATTTTTAGGATTTATTTTGTGCAATATCCTCATTCAAAAAAACTTGTATCCCCCCTCCCATAATAATTGTTGTAATAGCTTAGTTTACATTTACGTAATTTATCGCATTTATACCATGTTTAGTAAAACTAGGGTTTGCATGATAAGAACCAAAAACAAAACAAATAGAAAAGACCTAATACAAGACAAATCAAATGCATGAAAAATGACACACTTTGCACACAAGCACCCTTAGGGTTTCATCCACTTGGTTGCATAAATAAAATGGCCATGTTACGCATGCGAAGTATCTTGGAAAAACAAAAACAAATATAAGATCATAGTCCCTCGATGACACTATACAAAGGTTGCCTAAACAAAATGATCTTAGTCCCTCCAAACATGCTAAGATACTTAGCAACATTGATATCATGGTCATACGATGACCCACGCCCGTCCCATTTACATCCAAAGATAGGGTTGTCTACCAAAGCAATGGTAAGTCAAAATGTCAAAGGAATAAAAATGCACAAGAAAGACATTTGAGTAGGTAGATAGCTTCTAAGTTACTCGCTCCATTTCAAACAATCCTTGCTATTTTTAAAAACAAACACACGCACATTTCCAAACATCTTTCAAAACATTGAAACATTTTTCAAAATACAAACATCTTTGTATACATTCATACAAACGAGAATCATTACAAAGATTGCCTAAACGAATGGTCTCTTTTCAAAATACTTTCAAAACCACACCAAGCACCAAGCACCATTTCAAACAATTTCAAAGCAAAGCAACTGTTTAAGCAAGTAACTAAGAACCCATGGAAAACCATGGATGAAAAGGGTGCTAGCACCTTCCTTTTTCATAATCTACCCCCCGAACTCAAGAAAACATCTCAAAGGTATTTCCTGTGCTTTTTTACCTTTCCTTTTGGATAAAATAAAAGTCAGTGGCGATTCTTGCTAACCGCGACATTTACGACGAAACGGAAAACCTCAAGTCAGTTCTCCCACCGTATCACAGAACTGGCGACTCTGCTGGGGATTTACTAAAAGTGGGGTTACCTTAGGGCTAGATCACCTTTACTTGCTTACAATTGTTTGACTTGTTTGCTTTAAACTTTGGTTCTATTGTTTGGGTTTGAATCCTCCACCCATATTTGGGAAACATTATAGGTAAATAGCAATACATTGTGGAAACTGTGCGGGGTATACCGACACGGTCTAAGCAATAGCTATGTTAGTGTGACATATTTGTGGGTGCCGGTAGCCTTTGAGTCAATCAAAGAGAATACGGGGCCGCTGAGTGATGTCATGAGGCACTAACGAACTTCTAGAACCTTTACTTGACCAAGTTGGCCTTTTAGGATGTAGTGAGATGACCGGCTTTGGTGCAGTCCGAAGTTGGGAGATACTCGATACTACACTCATTGAGGGTTGGTTCCTTGGAATATTTCGGTCTCCAGTAAAGAGGCTGAATTGAAACAATGAACAAGGAAACAATCCAGTGATATTCAGCTCCTTAGAACCCCGTTACTATTTCTAGGACAGGTTGAGCCAACTAAACTTCAAGAGGGTACTTACCTATGAAACCTCATGCAAGCCTAAACTAGGAACTTGTGTGATTTGCTTGTACATATATACTTTGTGCATAACATCATGGACATCATGAAGCATCATTTGCATCCACTAACCATTTCAAGGTTTTTGGAAATTCATCTTTGTTCTTATTTTGTAGGTTATGGACCCACTTCGCAGGAAAACTATCCAAGTCAACCTTGTAAGAATTCCTCCACAACTCAAGGAGCCAGCTTCAAGGATTCCTGAGAATTCTCCATTCACCGAGAGACATGGTCGTCTACTCAACTTAGTCGCTTCCAAAACAAAGGAAGATATGATGAAACTTCTCTTCCAGTTCTTTGATCCTTTGCATCACTGCTTCATATTTCTTGACTACCAGCTTGTGCCCACTTTGGAAGAATTCTCTCAACTCTTGAGGATTCATATTCTCAATAAACTACCTTTAAACGGTATGGAAAGAGATCCAAAGCCAGAAGAGATTGCTCAAGCCTTGCACTTGCACTCATCTGATGCCACAACCCATTGGGAAACTAGAAGTGGTATCAAAGGCTTCTTGGCAAAGTTCTTGTTTGAGAAGGCCCAAAGCTGCTGGAACTCCTTGGACTTACAAGATTTTGAGGAGATTGTAGCTCTTCTCATCTATGGGATGGTCTTGTTCCCTAATCCTGATTAACTCATAGATGTGAGTGCTGTCAAAATATTCATGTCTTGCAATCTGGTGCCTACATTGCTTGGAGATATCCTACACTCTTTTCACAGTCATACAATGAGGAAAAGAGGTGTTCTCATGTGTTGCACTCCTATCCTGGCAAGATGGTTTATTTCTCATCTTCCCCAATCAGTCTTGAAGAATGAGAAAGGTTTGAGGTGGTCACAACGGTTGATGACACTTACACATTCAGATATTCATTGGTGTTCTCGATCCAAAGAGAATGTTATCATTGCCGACCGTTGTGGGGAATTCCCTAATGTCCCTCTACTTGGCATTAGGGGAGGCATCACCTACAACCCGTGCTTGGCTCTAAGACAGGTTGGTTATGCCCGAAGGGATGGCCCACATGATATGCTGGTTCAAGGCTTGGTTTTCGACTTCGACAATCAAGGACTTCGTCAAAGGTTCATCCGAGCTTGGAGGATGCCAGACAAGGTAGATAGTAAGACCTTGGGACACAAGAATTCCATCCCTATTGAGCCTTACCTCAAGTGGGTACGAACCCGCGCCCAAATTATTATGATGCCTTACCCCTCCATTCTCCCAGTGATTATAGAGCCTGTTAAGGAAGAAGAGGTTCCATACACCATCCTACATCCTGACATGCCGACATCACTCGAAGATCTACAAAGGAGTTGGATACAGCTCAAGGGAGAACGCGATACTTTCGAAGCCCAATTCTACGCAAGCGAGAAGAAGGTTTTGGAACTCACTCAGTTACTTCATGAAGAGCAGACTCTCAACACCTACATTGCACCAAAGAGGATGCGCAACGTCTTTTTATCTTAGAATTTTGTATTATTTTGCCCTAGGGGCATTGATGTACTCAAATTCTATTTTATTAATATAACGTGTGTTTCTTTTTGTTTGACACAAATTTGAATTTTCAAATCCTTGAAAACATTGCATGAATACATATCATTCATCATGAGCATAAACAGGTCTTTGCAACAAGTTTCCTCATCCTTCTACTGTTTATTTCAGCAAGATGGATCTTGAACAAATGGTTAAAGACTTGCAAGCTCAGAATTCACAATTTCAAAAACTACTATTGACCTTGGCCAAGGGGCGGGAGGAGCTCAAGACTCTGCTAGAGAAAGAGAAAGAGAAAAAGAAGAAGAAGCCAACCGGTGTGGTTATCATGGGCAGAAGGTTTGAGGGACAAGCCAGAAGGACCTTAGAATTTCCAACAACCTCTGACGAAGGGGAAAGAAAAGGAAAAGAAATGGCAGTGCCATCAGATTCTAAAGCAGAAGAAGAGGAGGAAGAGGACTACTCTGAACAACAATACCCTCTGGCCGATGACAAATACAAACACTTGGAAGAGCGTCTAGCTGCTATGGAAGTACAGAGAGTACCGGGTCTGGATTTTGAGGAGTTAGGGCTGGTGTCAGGAATTGTCATCCCGCCCAAGTTTAAAGTGCCTTTATTTGCCAAGTATGATGGGGTGTCTTGTCCCAAAATGCACCTATGATCTTATGTCAGGAAAATTCAACTGTATTCTGCTGACAAAGACTTGTGGGTCCACTTTTTCCAGGACAGTTTATCAGGAATGCAACTTGATTGGTTCTACCAGTTGGAAAGGGTTGATGTCCATAATTGGGAAGACTTGGCAGTAGCCTTCTATAAACAGTATCAATACAACACCGATTTGGCACCAACCCGTACTCAACTCCAGAGTATGTCCATGGTATCCAATGAGGGCTTCAAAGACTACGCCCAAAAGTGGAGGGATTTAGCCGGAAGGGTGCAACCACCTTTATCTGAAAGGGAGGTAGTGGACATGTTCCTGGGAACTTTATCAGGCCCTTTCTTTAATCATCTGATTGGAAGTTCCTCTGCAGGGTTTACAGAATTGATTTTAACTGGCGAGAGGGTGGAAGCCGGTATAAAAAGTGGGAAAATTCAGAAAGATGCGTCTACCTCTACTGCTGTAAAAAAGCCCTTCATTAGAAAGAAGGAAGTGTCTGTTGTCTATGCACAGAGGAATCAAGGAAGAACCTAGCACCGACCAACGGTGGGGGCCGTTATGATTCAAAAGCCTGCATCAGACCCGCCAAGAAATAACCAGCCAAGAAGTAATCAGCAAAGGGTGGAAAGGCCAGTACGGCAATTCACCAAGATAAACATGACTCCCGCTCAAGTCCTACCACATCTTCTGAAGTTGAATCTGACCATGCTAAAAGAGGCCCCTAAAAATCCCAATACTGCATCTCCCCACTACCATCCGAATGCCAGGTGCGCATACCATTCTGAAAGTCCAGGGCACGACACCAACAATTGTTAGGCTCTGAAGAAACAAAATCCAAGATCTGATAGACGCGAAGGAAGTTAAATTTGAAGCGCCGGAGAAACCGAATGTTATTTCTGCTCCAATGCCTAGGCATGGACACAATGCCAATGCTGTTGAGGAAGACTTATTTGTTGACACCATGGATGAATTGTTGAATCCTCTATCGACCATCAAGTTGAATTTGTTAAAGGTTGAGGTGTTCCCAGGTTGTGACAAAGATTGCCATATTTTCCTATCCTCATCATTTGACGGCCCTCTGTTGAAGAAAGGTATCCAAAAACTGATTGATAACCAGGAAATTTTGTTTGAGAAAGCTCCTATTTCACCCATTCCAGTTCCAGAAGTTTCAAAAATAACCATATACGCCAATCCTTCCAGGGTCCCTAAAAGACCCTTTAGGATTACATCTGCTCCTATGACTACTCCACTTAAGATAACAATGCCCGGGCCAACCCCATATAAATCAGATAAAACGGTACCATGGAATTATGGTGGAGAAATCTACTACCATGGTGTCAAACAGATTGAACTGATTGCCGAAGAAGAGAGCTCCGAAGAGGACAATTCCGACATCAGTAACATTGTCGGAACAAGAAAAATTACCTGTAGTGGAAGAATTTTCTCTCCAGAGATTGCCCCTCCAAAGGCAATCTTTGGACCCGTGGCCGTTCCGAAGATTACATCTGCACCAGTGATTGTACCTGCAAGCGTACCCACCAACGAAGACAATACAATTTCTATCCCTACTTCCACTACTGAGAATAAAGGAAAGAACGTTCAAGAGGAGCATGTCTTGACGAAGGCTCAATCACTAGCTATTCCTAAGAAATCCAAGAAGGAGATGGAAAAAATCCTGAGGATCATTAAGAAGAGTGATTATGATGTGGTTGAACAACTGGGGCAGACCCCCTCCAAAATCTCTATGTTAGCATTGCTGCTGTGCTCTGAGGCACATGCAAAAGCTTTGGTAAAATTTCTGAAGACGGCTCATGTACCACAAGAGACGTTTGCGGATCAATTCCAAGAGTGTGTGGCCAGTTTGACAGCTGACAATGGCCTGGGTTTTTCTGACGCCGACTTGATGCCCAAAGGGAGAAAACACAACGACGCACTACATGTCTCAGTGGAGTGTAGAGGGACGACCCTAGCCCATGTCTTGGTAGATACTGGTTCATCTCTGAACGTCTTGCCAAAGAAAGTCCTAAATAGATTGGATTGTGAGGGGCTGACCCAAAAACCCAGTAACATCATTGTGAGAGCATTTTACGGCTCTAATAGGATGGTCCATGTGGAAGTGGACATCCCGATCAAGGTGGGTACTCAGACCTTGAATTCAACTTTCTACGTGATGGACATCCGTCCTTCTTACTCTTGTCTGTTGGGATGCCCCTGGATTCACAATGCTGGTGCTGTCACTTCCACTTTGCATCAGATGCTGAAGTACCCCGTCCAAGGGAAGATCATAACTGTCCATGGGGAAGAGGAGTACATGACTAGTCATCTAAATTCTTTCCGATGTGTAGAATTGGATGGCGAGTTCATTGAAACCCCTTTCTAACATTTTGAAGAGGTCTCTCAGGAAATAGCGGCGACCAAGGCGGTATCCTCAACTCCTATGATCACAAGACCTCCACCTCAGATGTCATCTCTAAAAGATGCAAAGGCAGTGGTGGAAGAAGGCAGATCCACAATTTGGGGGCAGCTTCTAGACATCCCGTACAAGTCAGACAAGTCTGGCTTAGGGTTTACTTCGACCGCTCAGAAGGCTGTGCGCCGCGCCAGTGCCGGAGGGCCACTTGTGAAGATCATCCACCAAGGGGTTAATGCACTAGAGGACAGTGAAGAAGATGGCAGCTTGGAAAACTGGATATTTCCTACTGTCGGCGGAGGACTTTGCAATTGGGAAGCCAAAGACTTCATCCTAATTACTTTCATATCGCAGTAATTTATCTTTTACATTTCTGTTGGACTTGTAATAATTCACAAACAATTCGTACTTTTTCGACCTTGTGTCTTACCCGAGGCACAATGGTCCATTTGTAAGGGTTTTTATTTCATTTTTCATATGTCATTTAATGAATCATGGACGCTTTTTCATATATAAACCTTTTGTGCTCATTGTCTTTCTTTTACATTTTGTTGTTTTAAGATGGCTATACCCTTACACACACCCACACTCACAAATACAGGTACCCTTACATTCCAGATCCCATGGATAATGATACTTCTATAGCCTTCAGTGACTCTTAAGATCTGATCTACCAAGCTGAATACGAAGGTGAGGAAGATTGTGAGGTGCCAGGGGAATTGACTAGAATACTACAACAAGAGGAAAAAGCTATCCAACCTCATGAGGAGCTGTTGGATATAATCAACTTGGGTACTGAGGACGATAAAAAGGAAATCAGAGTGGGTGCCAATCTAGAGCCGAGTGTCAAGGAGCGCCTAATTCAGCTATTGCATGATTATGTTGAGATCTTTGCCTGGTCATACAAAGACATGTCGGGACTCGATACAGACATTGTGGTACACCGTCTACCCACAAGAGAAGACTGTCCACAAGTGAAACAAAAGGTATGCCGCATGAGACCTGACATGTCAGAGAAGATCAAAGCAGAAGTTATGAAGCAGTTCAATGCTGGATTTTTGGCTGTTACTTCCTATCCATAATGGGTTGCTAACATTGTGCCCGTGCCTAAAAAGGACAGCAAAGTGAGAATGTGCGTGGACTATAGAGATTTAAACAGGGCCACCCTTAAAGATGACTTTCCACTTCTGCACATCGACATCCTGGTTGACAATACAACTCAGCACAAATTATTTTCTTTCATGGACGGATTCTCAGGCTATAACCAGATCAAATTGGCACCTGAGGACATGGAGAAAACTACATTTGTCACACAGTGGGGTACGTTCTGCTACAAAGTGATACCATTCGGACTGAAGAATGTCGGGGCAACCTATCAACGCGCCATGGTAGCTTTGTTTCATGATATGATACATCATGAGATAGAGGTCTACGTAGATGACATGATAGCCCGATCACAAACTGAAGAAGAACACCTTGATCACTTGCAAAAGTTGTTTGTCAGATTGAAGGAGTACAAACTAAGATTGAACCCGAACAAGTGCACCTTCGGAGTCCGGTCCGGTAAACTCTTGGGTTTCATTGTCAGCAACAAAGGCATCTAGGTTGATCCTGCCAAAGTCAAAACAATACAAGAAATGCCTGCTCCTCGCACTGAGAAGGAAGTCAGAGGATTCTTGGGACACCTAAACAACATTTCCAGGTTCATTTCTCACCTAACATCTACTTGTGAACCAATCTTCAAGCTGCTGAAGAAAGATCAGGTAGTTAGATGGAATGATGACTGTCAAATTGCTTTCGACAAAATCAGGGAGTATTTACAAGAGCCTCCTGTCTTGATGCCACCAGTCGAGGGAAGGCCGCTAATCATGTATCTGACCATTTTAGAGAACTCAATGGGGTTCTGTTGTACCCCAAAATTTGCCCTCCCATATTCTTCAAGAATGGCAAAGAGCATGCTTCAAAATCTCCCCAAGGGTTGCACAGTTCAAGGGCCTCCTAACAGTCAAAAACTAGGGTTTTGGTTCTGACAAAGAAAATGAAGTTTCCAAGGGTCCAATCAAGTCCCACATGCCTATAAACATGGTCAAGCATCCTCATACCAAGATTCAAGACTTACAGCACAAAATTGCACAGTCAAAAACCCTAATTGCTCAACAGTCAACTGCAGGGGCAAAATGGTCATTTGACAGTCAAAAGTTCAAATTTTTGGTCAATATCTTATTTTGAAGCCATAAACATCATTTGATCAATTCTTGATCATGATTTTCAAGGCTTGGCTCAAAAAGTCTCAAGATGCAAAAGTTTCCATATTTGGACAGTTGAAAAAGTCAACTGTAACTTGACCAGGGCATAACTTCCACATGGATTATCAGAAAAATTCCATCCAAAGCTCATTTGGAAGAGAAAGACATTTCCTACAACTCCTCTTCACACTTCAGGTCCAAGAAATGCTCTCACAAAAAGTTATCAATTTCAACATTATAGGTCATTTTCAAAAGTCAACAAAAAGGGACTTTAAGTCAAAGGCCATAACTTGAGATTGGTAAATCAAAATGACATGGGACCAAAGGCATTGGTTAGAGGACTTCAAGACCTTTCCAAAATGTCCCAGAACATGATCAAATATTAAAAATTGAGCAAGATATGCCTTGTGGAAGTTGGGAAATTTTTGGGAATTTTGAAAAGTCAACATTGCTTCAAAGGACTTAAAATTGCTAATGGGCCACATTTTCTTCCAAGAATCATCATCCAAAGCACATGCACGACCATTTGGCCCAAAGGGGATTTATGCATCATTTTTATTTATTTATTTGAATTTTTAATTACTATTAATTCATTTAATAAAATAAAATATGTGAAAAATACTAAAACAAGCTTTTCAAATCTTTTTATGCATGGAATACCTTCAAGATTTCGTGCCCTATCTAATATGGAAAGAATCAAAGTGATTTGATCATAATTGGCACCAAAAGCACATGAAAAGATTTGGAAGATATGCCATGAAAATCAAATATCTTATACATCAATGCAAAGGGTTTTGGATCCAAATTTCAACCCTAATCTGATCCTATACATATACTAATGCAAACCCTAGTGCAGGAGACCTCTAAGTGCGCCCAAAAACCATAAACAACTTTGCACTTTTTGTGAAATTTTTCAAAACTGAAACCACGATTCTAAGGCGTTTCAAGGCCAAATAACTATCCCATTGCATTCCTGAGGCTTCAAGGAAGGTGTCTGGATCAAAACCATTGTCCCTAACGCAAGGAATTGGTAGAACGACCGTGTCCTGTTCATGATCTTTTTCATATTCACGTATCATGATTCATGCATTATTTTTAATGTTTAATGTTTGATTTGTGTTAGTTGATTAATTCTGAAGCTAACCATGTGTTTTGATTGAGTTTTTGGGCATCACACGCGAAATCACCATTGAAGCTCACTAGGGTTTCCAAACTGCAAAATTGGGGCTTTACGTTTAAAGAAAAATTGGGACATGAGACTTAGGCCAGTAAAACCAGGAGCTTCAGACGAATTCAATGCATAACTCGCGATTAATTTATGATCAAAGGATTTCTATTCGCTATTTTTTCATACATCATATAGTGGGGGTTTAAAACCCCCGCAATCTTGCTTTCTTTTTTCAAGCGAATACAGAACGGAGGAGGAAGACGCTTAGGTGTCACAACATGAATGGGCAATTCAAAGATTAGCGCGCATTTTATTTATTCAGGCCACTAACTCTTTTTTTTTCTTTTAATTATTTCCTTCCACTAATGTTACAAAGAAAGCACATGGTACAGATGGTTAAGGCGTTGTCTCATAAGGCACTGGGACCTGGGTTCGAATCCCAGGTCCCCCTTATTTATTCCATATTATTTTTCTAACCATACTCCTATGCAGCGCATACTCCAGGGGGTTCATTATACACCCATGATCCAAACGTGCCACATGGCCACTGAGGGCAATCCAAAGGCCAATGTTTGAAGAGTACCATGTGCGTTGGTCAACGAA
This sequence comes from Vicia faba, assembly GCA_948472305.1. Taxonomy (NCBI): domain Eukaryota; kingdom Viridiplantae; phylum Streptophyta; class Magnoliopsida; order Fabales; family Fabaceae; genus Vicia; species Vicia faba. Next base: position 341,752,240 of record OX451740.1, read on the forward strand.
TCTACACGTGATCACCTGAAGTCAAAAGGGCCAGGGTTTCAATGGGCCAGAATTACTTAATCATACCTCCAAATGGGCCTACAAACCCCCTATGTTCGCCTTCTTCTCTCTACTTCTTTTATATTTTTTAGTTATTTTAATTCTTTTCTCTATTTTATTTAATTCCATCAATAATTTTCTTTTAATATAAAAATAATAAAAATCAGAAAAGACAAAAAATAAAATATATTTGATTTAATATTTTTGTAAATAAAATCTTGTTAGTTAATTTAGTTTTTAAATTCTAGGATTAACTTTAACATTTTCTTAGTAAACTTAAAAATTGTAGAATTAGGGTTTTAATTATTTTTATCTTTTTTCCTTTTCTTTTATCACCACTAATAATTAATTATTTATTTTTATAAATCAAATTATATTAATTAATTAGGTTAACTTTAGGTTTAATTTTAACATTTTTTTAATAAATTAAAAAATAGCTAGAATTAGGTTTAAATTCCATAATCTTCTCATTAAAAATCCATAAATACAAAAAACTCCAAAAAAATCTTTCTTTTTATTTTAATTTAATTAATTTGTTAATCATAATTTAATTTCATTAAAAAGGGTCCAACGCCCTCGCTTTCGATTATCCGTTCGTTTCGCGCATTTATTTCCTTTCTTATAATATTCATGTAATTCTCCCAAAGCCGTGTAAATCAGACATTTATCTTTTCCGCATTCTTTATTTTATTTTCAAATCGGGTCCTGGATTAAATTTGGCGATGTGGACCCGCGCCTTTGTAATAGCGTAGGATTTTTATATTTCTCGCAACTTTTAAACTGTTAATTAAACTGCATGAAAGAATGAATGACTAATTAAAAACAATGCGTAGATCACCATGATACATGTACAAGATAAATGCTAAACTGAAAATAACACACAAATTCACACACCACTCTTAGGGTATGCCTCACTGTTGCCTTGCCTTCGAAACGTGGTCGTCGAGTATAGGACGTCTTAGTAAGTCCTTATGTCCATTGATCCCGTTGCCTCGGAATAGTTGCCTCGAAACGGTTGCCTCGGAATAAAAAGGATCAATGGCATAAGGGTAGCTTCTAAGGTGTCCTACTGTTGCTCTGGTGACCACACTGTCCCTACAATCGAATTGACCCGAACACCTCCAACGGTGGTGCTACCTATCTCTCAATGGTGGGATGGCACTACCTTAAGGACATTTACACAGCCTAATTCCTTAGGGTAGGTAGATGACTCATGGATACTTGCTCTCTAAAAAACAAATCAAAACTCTTTTCACACCGACACTTTCAAAAAAGCTTTCAAAACAATTTTTCAAACACTCTTGAGGACTGATACAAGAGTCGATCTGAAATCTTTAAAACGAAACTTTTTCAAACTCACTCACAATTGAAAAGCAAACACTTTTGAAAACACAATGAGCAAGTATCTAAGAGCCCATGGATAACCATGGATAGAAAGGGTGCTAACACCTTCCCTTTCTATAAATCTACCTCCCGAACCGAGAAACTATCTCATAAGGAATTTTGTTGTGCTTTTGTCTTGTCCATGTTTGGAGAAAATAAAAGACGGTGGCGACTCTTGCTTCCGCGACATTTTGCGAACCAGCGTTAAACAGTCAGTTCCAGATCCACCGATCACAGAACTGGCGACTCTGCTGGGGACTTAAACTAAAAGTGAGGTGTACCTTAGGGTTAGTTCATAACTGTGTTTTCAATTGTATTGATTTGCTTGCTTTAAATTGTGGGACTATCTTGGGAGTTCTATAGATCCTAGCCCGGATCTGGGGATACCTTCTTAGAAAGTAGCAACAAGGCTATGAGGGAACTGTGTGGGGTATACCGACATGGTTGAAACAGTCTGCTACGTTGATGTGGCACTTTGGTGTGTACCGGTAACCCTTGAGTTCAGTCAAGGAGAGTACGGGGCCTCCGCGTGGTGTCGTGAAGCATCAACAGACATTAGGAACCTTAATTGAACTATCTTGGCCTCTTTAGGGTAGTGAGATAACTGACTTTGGTGCAGTCCGAGGTTGGTTGATACTCGATACTACACTCAATTGAGGGTTGCTTTCCTGGAATATTTCGGTCGCCAGTTCAGTGGCTAAATCGAAACAATGAACAATGAAAGCAATCCAGTGATATTGGGACCCTTAGAACCCGGTTACTTCTAATAGGACAGGTTGAGCCCACCAACTTCAAGAGGGTAATACCTAGACCTCATGCTGGCCTAAACTCTAAGGGCTTCTCTTGTGTGACTTGTGTGCCTTCCAACTTGACTACTTGCATGCTTGTTATCTGACACTTGAGTTTCTTGCAGGTTTTGTTTATAGTCCTTAATTGGGGCTCATAACAGGGTTTACTAAGTTTCTTGCAGGTTTTGTTTATAGTCCTTAATGGGGACTCATGACATGATTTACCTACATCACTCCATGCATACCATAACATCATACCATTGCATACATCCTAACCCATTTCAAGGATCTCAAGGGCTTGTGATGCAGGTCATGACGAATCAAACGTCTAGCAAGGGGCAAAGAGGATTTATTTTCCTCTAGCCAAGGTTGTCAGAGGCTATGACCCACTGGATATGGTGAGCCTTTGACCCTTTGAAGAAGGACTCTCAATAATATGCAGTTCCTTCAATCAAGCTACCAAGTTCTAACAATATTTTCTTGTTTATCCCGCGAGGTCCTTGAAAACATTACATGCATGTCATACACATCATAGCATAACAGGTATCCTTGTTGCAGGTCACTTACCTTTCTCGCTGTTTATTTCAACAATGGCTTCCCAACAAGATAGCCAAGACCTTCTCGCTCAAGAGACTCGGTTCGGGGAAATCCTCCTGAATCTATCCAAGGGGCAGGAGGAGCTAAGGACACTTCTCATGGAGACTTTGGTCAGGAATCGCGCTGAGGACGAACGGCTGAAACATCTGCAAGCTGAAGTGGATGCAATGAGAGCCCAGATGCTGGGGAAGGTGACTATCATCCAAGACTTAGCTCAAAGACAAGATGAGCTCGGGGTTCTTGTCAACCAACTGCTTCGGGGTAACCAACTGGGGCAAACATCTAAGGTTGAAAGTCCAGTCATCATTCAACCATCTTTGAGACAAGGAGGTAAGGGGAGAGCTCCTCAAATGGCTCCAGTGTCACAAATTCATCATCAACCTCACCAGCTTCAGCCAGACAAGCCCAGGAGGCAATTCACCCAGCTCAACATGTCGTTGTTTCAAGCTTTACAACGCCTGTTGAGGTTGAATCTGATCACATTAAGGGCTCATCCCCGGAACCCCAACACAGCATCTCCTACCTATCATCCCAATAAAAGGTGTGCCTACCACTCTGCCAGTCCAGGACATGATACAAATGAGTGTTGGGCTCTGAAGAACAAGATCCAGGACCTGATTGATGAAGGAGCATTGGAGTTCACACAAGATGGTCAGGCTGAGTTTTTCTACCATCCCTCCAAGGCTCACCATTTGAAGTGACAAGCCCTGAGACTAGAAAACTTGTGTTCATTCGAATGTTCAAGTTGTAATCCTCTTTTGATTGTTCAAACATTTGTTCATTGTTAAATGTTGTTATTTCATTAATGCATCGCATATGTCTATTTTGAAGCAATATATTTGTATTCACTATACGCAAATTATTTTCATATTTTTTCGGATGATCAACGCTCGATTAATAATTCTAAGCCTCTTGAGGGAGGATGACAAAAACGATACCACAACACTTACAATATGCTTTTGAACAGACCCCGCTGATGAGGTACAGGCATTGTTTCAATCACTAAACACTGGAGTTATAAGGAAGATAATCCCTCGTCAACCCCTTTGAGCCAAAGAAGTTGGAGTTTTTCTTTTCGAAAATTAAAACCCTTAATCATAACCTGGGGCAGGGTAGCTCTCTCAGTTGATCCAAGTGCATAACGAATGGCACCGAAGAGGTCCTTACAAAAAAGAGAAGACAGTGATGGTTCCGAATAATCATAAGGATAGGCAGTCATTATATCGCAAAAATAAAAACCCAATAAGTCAAAACCTATGAAGGAGACTTACAAAACTGGGGCGTCCCGCTGACTGTAATCACAAAATAAACAGTTCAGGCAAAAAAAATAGGGATAACAAAATCAAGAAGGAAAAGAGGTTATAAAAACTCTCAACAAAAGGAAATGACTGCCTATCCAAAATAAATGTTCAATATCCGAACCATCACCGGAAAATCAGAGCAAAGACTCAAACAAGGTCTAACGTATGATCAACTGAGTTTAGGTTTGAAGAACATCATGAAGAGCGGGTGGGTACAAATAATTTGAGCCTTTATCCTTTGTTTCTTAAACCGTGAACTAGGCCACGTTATAACCCTTAAAAGTCCTAGCTGAAGCATGGGTTAGTTCGAAAGCATACTGTTACGAAGGTGTCCTGACTCCTTAAGGCTTACGGTAAATACGAAGTTGACATCACGTTTTACAAACATTCACTTGTTTTATGAAAAAGAATGCATTTTCAAAATCTTCAAGACAGACATAAGCTTTGCATTTTTAACATAACTTGGTTTGCATATGACTTTTTGTTTGAACAGCATAGAAGTTCGCACGATGAAAGTCTAATGAACAGAAGCACTTCCAATCAAGGGGCATGGCATGAGCATGGTCCATCATCTGGTGCAATCCAATCAAGATTCGGAGAATCTCTCAAAGGCCAAATAGCCTGGGGCAAATCTCCGCCTGAGTCATTTGGGGCATTCCAATAACGAATCTTGCCTGATCAAACACCTTCTGGTGGCATGACGAAACACTTCTAACAGGGGCAACTCCCTACATTCTGAAAGCACGGACATAGTCGAAAAAATACTACGCAAAGTCAAAGACCCGCTAGGTTGATGTACCTAGGCAAAAATAAGGGCTTCCCAGCGAACCAAAAGGGTTCGGGCAAAATGAAGGGATGAAATGAAAAATCTGTACACCCGGCAAGTCGAAAACCTGAAAAGGCGGCTTGGGCAAAAATGGGTATCCCGTTGGACTGAAAACCCAAAGGGGCGGTCCAGGCAAAAGTTAGGGATTAAAGCGTGCGACTATGTCCTATCATCCTGTCACCTGCCTACCAGAAGAAGGCTTGTCCATCAACAACTATCAGCACCTCACAGGTCTTCCTCTCCCGCCTCAGAAACAGGGGCAATAATGAGTGGTCTAAACGGTCTAATGGTTATGTCCACCAAGGTATCAAGGTAGGTTCAACTGAAGAACATAACCAGTATATCTTAATTCCCCAGAGAGTGAGCCAACAAGTCAGTGCGCTCTCCCCAAGCAAAGCTGTATTATCAAACCTCTAGGAAGTCGGGCATCCTACAGCAGAGCTCAACATTCCCCAGCAACATATAGATATTCTTACAAGTATCCCCGGCAGTCTTGACCTAAAGATTGTTCCCCGGCGGTATATCAAACATTCAATGGAGTCACCTCCCCGGTACAGTTCAAAACTCCTCCAAGAGAGTCCAATCCAGTTTCCCCAGGAAAGTTGGGATCCATCTCCCCAAGCGTTAAGCTTATCCCCAGTAGATTCTGGAAGCTTGTCCTTGCAGAGCACGAACGCGTCTCTCGGCTTTATTCAAAGGGTTATTTCCTTACCAGGATATAACTGGGTTATCCTCAGCCAAAAGCCACAGAAAGATCGTCCTCGGCGAAGTCTTCTTATCCCCAGCGAAGTCTATTAACACTTCCAACACAACAATGATATCCCCAGCGAAGTTACCATCAACATTCCAGCAAAGTACCTCTCTCCCCACAGAGTTTTGCTTCCCAGCAAAATCGTTAGAGTACTTTTCTCCCCGCAGAGTAATCCATTCGCCAAGTCTATTCCCCAACGGAGTTATCTTCTCCTACCGATATTCTTGCAACCAGCACTCCCCAGTGGAAGCAAAGATCTATTCTTCAACATCAGCCCAGGAACGACTTCCCGACATCCGTCAAGGATTTACTTTCCTAAGACGAAAACATACATTCATAAACATCGCATTTTCATACATTACAGCATGCATATACGCATCATATCCTACAAATCTCATTTATATTGAGAACATCATTGCGTGATCCATATCATGCATTGCATATGACTGACCTTTACCTTTCAGGAAGGATCCAGTTAAGTTCTCAGCTATATTCAAGACCTTGACCGGTTCAGTTAAATCGACCCTAAGATTTTCCTGATTCTTATCCAGTCAAAGGCCTTCTCTGGTTCAGTCAGATCAACCCTAAGATCTCCCTGTTTCTTATCCAGTTGAAGATTTCAAGACCTAGACCGGTTCAGTTAAATCGACCCTAAGATTTTTCTGTTTCTTATCCAGTCAAAGGCCTTCTCTGGTTCAGTCAGATCGACCCTAAGATCTCCCTGATTCTTATCCAGTTGAAGATTTCAAGACCTAGACCGGTTCAGTTAAATCGACCCTAAGATTTTTCTGTTTCTTATCCAGTCAAAGGCTTTCTCTGGTTCAGTCAGATCGACCCTAAGATCTCCCTGTTTCTTATCCAGTTGAAGATTTCAAGACCTAGACCAGTTCAGTTAAATCGACCCTAAGATTTTTTTGTTTCTTATCCAGTCAAAGGCCTTCTCTAGTCTAGTTAAATCGATTCCTAACAGATTTTCCTGATAAAGACTCAGTAGAAGTCGCCTAAGATTCTCTCAGCGTTACTGTTGAGGTTGAAGTCGCCCAAAGATTCTCTCAGCGTTACTGTTGAGGTGGAAGTCGCCTAAGATTCTCTCAGCGTTACTGTTGAGGTTGAAGTCGCCTATGATTCTCTCAGCGTTACTGTTGAGGTTGAAGTCGCCTAAGATTCTCTCAGCGTTACTGTTGAGGTTGAAGTCGCCCAAATATTCTCTCAGCGTTACTGTTGAGGTTGAAGTCGCCCAAGATTCTCTCAGCGTTACTGTTGAGGTTGAAGTCGCCTAAAGATTCTCTCAGCGTTACTGTTGAGGTTGAAGTCGCCTATGATTCTCTCAGCGTTACTGTTGAGGTTGAAGTCGCCTAAGATTCTCTCATCGTTACTGTTGAGGTTGAAGTCGCCCAAGATTCTCTCAGCGTTACTGTTGAGGTTGAAGTCGCCTATGATTCTCTCAGTGTTACTGTTGAGGTTGAAGTCGCCTATGATTCTCTCAGCGTCACTGTTGAGGTTGAAGTCGCCCAAGATTCTCTCAGCGTTACTGTTGAGGTTGAAGTCGCCCAAGATTCTCTCGGCGTTACTGTTGAGGTAGTAATCACCCCAGGTTCTTTCAGCGTTCCTGTTGAGGTAGTAATCATCCAAGGTTCTCTCACCGTCTCGTTGAGGTAGTAACCATCCCTGGTTCATTCATCACCGTTTGAAGCTCCAGATTCAATTCCTGTAACCAGTCAGGACACCTTTATACAAAGAGTTCGAAGACCAGCTCCTGCAACAGGCCAGGTACTCATTTTCTTTTTCAGGTACGCAAGTTCTCGCTAAGGAATCTCTTACGTGGTCGACACCCAGATGGCATTTATAAGCCCATCCACCTTCCATCATCTCTTAGCATGGAATCTATAAGCCCATCATCCTATCCATCAATCTCCAAATGGCATCTATAAGCCCATTCCATCATCACACTACTATGTGAGCGTAAATTTCTGGGCACTCTAGTGTTCAATCATCTTCCACCTTCGGATTACGAAAGGCACGTCAGCCAATCTGCATCCTCAGGTCTAAGAAGATTGAACAGGGGCAACTGTTGTACCCCAAAATTTGCCCTCCCATATTCTTCAAGAATGGCAAAGAGCATGCTTCAAAATCTCCCCAAGGGTTGCACAGTTCAAGGGCCTCCTAACAGTCAAAAACTAGGGTTTTGGTTCTGACAAAGAAAATGAAGTTTACAAGGGTCCAATCAAGTCCCACATGCCTATAAACATGGTCAAGCATCCTCATACCAAGATTCAAGACTTACAGCACAAAATTGCACAGTCAAAAACCCTAATTGCTCAACAGTCAACTGTAGGGGCAAAATGGTCATTTGACAGTCAAAAGTTCAAATTTTTGGTCAATATCTTATTTTGAAGCCACAAACATCATTTGATCAATTCTTGATCATGATTTTCAAGGCTTGGCTCAAAACGTCTCAAGATGCAAAAGTTTCCATATTTGGACAGTTGAAAAAGTCAACTGTAACTTGACCAGGGCATAACTTCCACATGGATTATCAGAAAAATTCCATCCAAAGCTCATTTTGAAGAGAAAGACATTTCCTATAACTCCTATTCACACTTTAAGTCCAAGAAATGCTCTCACAAAAAGTTATCAATTTCAACATTATAGGTCATTTTCAAAAATCAACAAAAAGGGACTTTAAGTCAAAGGCCATAACTTGAGATTGGTAAATAAAAATGACATGGGACCAAAGGCATTGGTTAGAGGACTTCAAGACCTTTCCAAAATGTCCAAGAACATGATCAAAGCTTAAAAATTGAGCAAGATATGCCTTATGGAAGTTGGGAAATTTTTGGGAATTTTGAAAAGTCAACATTGCTTCAAAGGCCTTAAAATTGCTAATGGGCCACATTTTCTTCCAAGAATCATCATCCAAAGCACATGCACGACCATTTGGCCCAAAGGGGATTTATTCATCATTTTTATTTATTTATTTGAATTTTTAATTACTATTAATTCATTTAATAAAATAAAATATGTGAAAAATACTAAAACAAGCTTTTCAAATCTTTTTATGCATGGAATACCTTCAAGATTTCGTGCCCTATCTAATATGGAAAGAATCAAAGTGATTTGATCATAATTGGCACCAAAAGCACATGAAAAGAGTTAGAAGATATGCCATGAAAATCAAATATCTTATACATCAATGCAAAGGGTTTTGGATCCAAATTTCAACCCTAATATGATCCTATACATATACTAATGCAAACCCTAGTGCAGGAGACCTCTAAGCTGCGCCCAAAAACCATAAACAACTTTGCACTTTTTGTGAAATTTTTCAAAACTGAAACCACGATTCTAAGGCGTTTCAAGGCCAAATAACTATCCCATTGCATTCCTGAGGCTTCAAGGAAGGTGTCTGGATCAAAACCATTGTCCCTAACGCAAGGAATTGGTAGAACGACCGTGTCCTGTTCATGATCTTTTTCATATTCACGTATCATGATTCATGCATTATTTTTAATTTTTAATGTTTGATTTGTGTTAGTTGATTGATTCTGAAGCTAACCATGTGTTTTGATTGAGTTTTTGGGCATCACACGCGAAATCACCATTGAAGCTCACTAGGGTTTCCAAACTGCAAAATTGGGGCTTTACGTTTAAAGAAAAATTGGGACATGAGACTTAGGCCAGTAAAACCAGGAGCTTCAGACGAATTCAATGCATAACTCGCGATCAATTTATGATCAAAGGATTTCTATTCGCTATTTTTTCATACATCATATAGTGGGGGTTTAAAACCCCCGCAATCTTGCTTTCTTTTTTCAGGCGAATACAGAACGGAGGAGGAAGACGCTTAGGTGTCACAACATGAATGGGCAATTCAAAGATTAGCGCGCATTTTATTTATTCAGGCCACTAACTCTTTTTTTTCTTATAATTATTTCCTTCCACTAATGTTACAAAGAAAGCACATGGTACAGATGGTTAAGGCGTTGTCTCATAAGGCACTGGGACTTGGGTTCGAATCCCAGGTCCCCCTTATTTATTCCATATTATTTTTCTAACCATACTCCTATGCAGCGCATACTCCAGGGGGTTCATTATACACCCATGATCCAAACGTGCCACATGGCCACTGAGGGCAATCCAAAGGCCAATGTTTGAAGAGTACCATGTGCGTTGGTCAACGAATCTACACGTGATCACCTGAAGTCAAAAGGGCCAGGGTTTCAATGGGCCAGAATTACTTAATCATACCTCCAAATGGGCCTACAAACCCCCTATGTTCGCCTTCTTCTCTCTACTTCTTTTATATTTTTTAGTTATTTTAATTCTTTTCTCTATTTTATTTAATTCCATCAATAATTTTCTTTTAATATAAAAATAATAAAAATCAGAAAAGACAAAAAATAAAATATATTTGATTTAATATTTTTGTAAATAAAATCTTGTTAGTTAATTTAGTTTTTAAATTCTAGGATTAACTTTAACATTTTCTTAGTAAACTTAAAAATTGTAGAATTAGGGTTTTAATTATTTTTATCTTTTTTCCTTTTCTTTTATCACCACTAATAATTATTTATTTATTTTTATAAATCAAATTATATTAATTAATTAGGTTAACTTTAGGTTTAATTTTAACATTTTTTTAATAAATTAAAAAATAGCTAGGAATTAGGTTTAAATTCCATAATCTTCTCATTAAAAATCCATAAATACAAAAAACTCCAAAAAAATATTTCTTTTTATTTTAATTTAATTAATTTGTTAATCATAATTTAATTTCATTAAAAAGGGTCCAACGCCCTCGCTTTCGATTATCCGTTCGTTTCGCGCATTTATTTCCTTTCTTATAATATTCATGTAATTCTCCCAAAGCCGTGTAAATCAGACATTTATCTTTTCCGCATTCTTTATTTTATTTTCAAATCGGGTCCTGGATTAAATTTGGCGATGTGGACCCGCGCCTTTGTAATAGCGTAGGATTTTTATATTTCTCGCAACTTTTAAACTGTTAATTAAACTGCATGAAAGAATGAATGACTAATTAAAAACAATGCGTAGATCACCATGATACATGTACAAGATAAATGCTAAACTGAAAATAACACACAAATTCACACACCACTCTTAGGGTACGCCTCACTGTTGCCTTGCCTTCGAAACGTGGTCGTCGAGTATAGGACGTCTTAGTAAGTCCTTATGTCCATTGATCCCGTTGCCTCGGAATAGTTGCCTCGAAACGGTTGCCTCGGAATAAAAAGGATCAATGGCATAAGGGTAGCTTCTAAGGTGTCCTACTGTTGCTCTGGTGACCACACTGTCCCTACAATCGAATTGACCCGAACACCTCCAACGGTGGTGCTACCTATCTCTCAATGGTGGGATGGCACTACCTTAAGGACATTTACACAGCCTAATTCCTTAGGGTAGGTAGATGACTCATGGATACTTGCTCTCTAAAAAACAAATCAAAACTCTTTTCACACCGACACTTTCAAAAAAGCTTTCAAAACAATTTTTCAAACACTCTTGAGGACTGATACAAGAGTCGATCTGAAATCTTTAAAACGAAACTTTTTCAAACTCACTCACAATTGAAAAGCAAACACTTTTGAAAACACAATGAGCAAGTATCTAAGAGCCCATGGATAACCATGGATAGAAAGGGTGCTAACACCTTCCCTTTCTATAAATCTACCTCCCGAACCGAGAAACTATCTCATAAGGAATTTTGCTGTGCTTTTGTCCTGTCCATGTTTGGAGAAAATAAAAGACGGTGGCGACTCTTGCTTCCGCGACATTTCGCGAACCAGCGTTAAACAGTCAGTTCCAGATCCACCGATCACAGGTGCGTATTGGGGCAGCATGACGAGTCTGGCCGAAAAGAGCATGCCATTTATTACTTGAGCAAAAAGTTTACCGACTGTGAAACCAGATATTCACTGCTTGAGAAAACTTGTTGCGCTCTAGTATGGGCTTCTCGCCGGCTAAGACAGTATATGTTGACTCATACCACTTTGATGATATCTAAGATGGATCCGATAAAGTACATTTTTGAGAAGCCTGCTTTGTCTGGAAGGATAGCTAGATGGCAGATGATTCTAACAGAATATGACATACAGTACACTACCCAAAAAGCTATAAAGGGCAGTGTGCTAGATGATCATCTTGATCATCAAGCTATAGAAGATTACCAATCCATGAAGTTTGACTTCCCTGACAAAGACATCATGACATTGGACAATGTTGAAGGAATCAGACCATATGACGGACCTGAACAAGGATCCCGATGGACCCTGTACTTTGATGGGGCATCCAATGCACTTGGTAACAGTATCGACGCTGTGCTTATATCTCCGGAAGGATGCCATACTCCTTTCACAGCCATACTTTGCTTCAACTGTACGAACAACATGGCAGAGTACGAAGCATGCATCTTTGGACTCAAGGCCACCATAGACTTGGGAATCAAATCTTTAGCTGTGTTTGGGGATTCAGCTTTGGTCATCAGTCAGATCAAAGGAGAATGGGACACTAAGCATCCAAACCTTATCCCTTACAAAGAACATGTTTTGACATTGTTACCACATTTCAAGCAGATTACCTTCGAGCACTTCCCGCGAGAAGAAAATCAGCTAGCAGATGCTCTAGCTACAATGTCATCCATGTTTAAACTTAATTGGGATAACGAGGCTCCCCATATCACCATTGAACGAATGGATGAACCAGCACACTGTCACGAGATTGATACTGAAGAAGTAGTGGACCAACCTTGGTTTCATGAAGTCAAAAGGTATCTCAAGGCTCAAGAATATCCTGAAGGATCTTCAGTCAATGACAAAAAGTCTTAAGGAGATTCTCAGCTAAGTTCTTCCTAAGTAATGGCATCCTGTACAAACGCAATCATGATTCTATTCTGCTCCGTTGTGAGGACAAGATTGAAGCTGAAAAGATCATGGCTGAATTGCATGAAGGTACCTTTGGCACTCACTCTAGCGGGCATACGATGGCGAAGAAAATTCTACAGGAAGGCTATTATTGGTCTACCATGGAAGCATACTACTATCAACACTCCCGAACCTGCCATAAATGTCAAATCTATGCAGATAAGGTGCACGTGCCTCCGGTTCCCCTAAATGTCTTAACAGCTCCTTGGCCCTTTGCTATGTGGGGAATCGATATGATTTGGGAGATCAAGCCTACAACAACCAATGGACACCGCTTCATTCTAGTGGCCATTGATTATTTCACAAAGTGGGTCGAAGCAGCTTCCTTCGCATCCGTTACTAAGAATGTGGTTGCCCGCTTCATCAAGCAGAATCTCATTTGTCGGTACGGTATCCCCGAAAGGATCATCACTGACAACGGTACGAACCTTAACAATACTATGATCACCGCCTTGTGCGAACAGTTCAAGATTCAACATCACAATTCATCCCCCTATCGGCCAAAGATGAATGGTGCAGTCGAAGCTGCTAACGAAAACATTAAAAAGATCATACAGAAAATGACAGTCACCTACAAGGACTGGCATGAGATGCTACTGTTTGCTCTCCACGGGTACCGTACCACGGCTCGCACATCAATTGGGGCAACACCCTATTCTTTGGTTTATGGCATGGAGGTTGTCTTGCCTATTGAGGTTCAGATCGCCTCTTTAAGAATCATGAAGGATGCAGGTTTGAGTGAAGATGATTGGATTCAAACCCGACTTGATCAGCTGAACTTAATTAATGAAAAGAGGCTTACTGTTGTTTTCCACGGTCAGACGTATCAAAAGCGGATGATCAAGGCTTTCAATAAGAAATTCAGACGCCAAGTGTATCAAGTTGGAGATCTCATGATCAAGCGCATCATCTTACCACAAAGTGATCCCAGGGGAAAATGGACTCCTACCTATGAAGGACCATTTGTAATCAAGAACATCTTTTCTGGTGGGGAAATGATCTTAACCACCATGGACGGCGAAGACGTGCCCTACCCTGCGAACACAAACATAGTCAAAAGATACTATGCATAAGAGACCCGCTAGGTTGACACACCTAGGAAAAACAAGGGCATCCCGGCGAACCAAAAGGTTCGAGCAAAAGTTAGGGATAAAATTAAAAAAATATGTACACCCGGCAAGTTGAAAACCCGAAAGGGCAACTTGGGCAAAAAAGGGTTTCCCGGTGGATCGAAAACCCGAAAGGGCGGTCCAGGCAAAAATTAGGGAATTAAAGCGTATGATTGTGTCTCGTCGGATCACTTTAAGGACAATCTCTTCACAAATAAACTCTAGAGCTTCTGATCAATCCAATCATCTTCGTACGAAGCAACAAATGGACAAGATATTCAGAAATACGAAGGCTATAGCAGAATGGGAACCCCATGGGATTTTTTACACATAGCTATCTTTCTTTGTATTAAATTTTTCTCATCTTTATGACACCATCCTCTTACTAGGATGTTTGTCTCCTTTGTACAAAATACTTATTCAAAGTAAATACAAAGATATCTCTTTAAAGTGCAGAAAACCATTTTCCTTTTTTACACTTGTGTTTTATTTGCAAAAACGTCCAATGATTCATTAATGAACATATGCATTTGAACATAATTATCGTTTACAAATAAACAGAAATGGAAAAGAACAATTACTGACAGGTTGAAAGGATAGGAAAACGTCTTCAGGCTATTCCATGAGCAATCTCTACAGTACGTCATTAAGATCCCTAGCAGAGCCAAAACTTTGAACTACAGATCCCCAGCGAAGCCAAAACTTTGAACTACCAATCCCCAGCGGAGCTGAAATTTCCAACTATCAATCCCCAGCGGAAACCATCCAGTTTCTCCAAATTCCCCAACAAGTTATCTTGAAGCCTGAAAACCAACCAGACAACAAATTCTGATAACTCCCTAATAGAATGGCAGACAACCCAAACTCCTGAACTTTTTCCAAACAGGAATAAGCTTTTTCCCACAGAGTCCTCACTACTCCCCAGCAGGATAGATTTCTTCCCCACATAGTTTTCATTGTTCCCCAACAGAATGAAGATTCTCATTCTTAATTCCCAGCAGAAGTCATCAAAATTCTCTTGATTCCCCAAAGTAGATTTCTCAAGCAGTATTTGGCAATTACTCTCACAATGGAATTTTTGTCAATACTCCAACTTCAAGACATGAAGGATCCCTATATCCCCAGTGAAGTCACCAAGGTTTCCTTATCCTCAGCAGTCAAGGACTTATTTTCCCCGGCAGCAGTCAAGGATTTATTTTCCTCAACAATACAGCAAATCGGCTTACATGCGCATACATTACATCCATATATCATAAACATTGATAAAGCACATTTATTGCATCATACATTTCATGCAACATAACTTTGTTTTTCAGCTAACATTTTACCCTTTTCAGGATAAGATTAACAACTACCATTAACAATATGCATTCAGATACAGTACAGATACACTCCAGACAAGGAAGTCATTCTATTACTCATTCAGATTCCAAGTTCATGATACAGTTTAGATATGCTCCGGACCTGGAAGCCATTCTATTGCTCATTCAGATCTCAACTCAAGATACAATACATATACACTTCAGACACGAAAGTCATTCTGTTACTCATTCAGATTCCAAGTTCATGATACAGTTTAGATACGCTCCAGACCTGGAATCCATTCTATTGCTCATTCAGATCTTAACTCAAGATACAGTACGGATACGCTCCAGACACAGATGCCATTCTGTCACTTATTCAGATTCATATTTCAAGATACAACACTGATACGCTCCAGACACGATAGTCATTCTGTTGTTTATTCAAGATTCATCTTTCAGATTCAAGTTCAGATACACTCCAGACACGAAAGTCATTTTGTCACTTATTCAGATTACAGTCCAGATACGCTCCAAACACGGATGCCATTCTGTCATTTGTTCAGATTCAACTACAAGATACTGTACAGATACACTCCAGACACGGAAATCATTCTGTTACTCATTCAGATTCTAGGTCATACACAGCTCATATACTCTCCAGACACATACGCTATTCCATTGCTCATACATATTCAGTCTCCAGATACTGTTCAGATATGTTCCAAATACGGACACCATTCTGATACTTATTCTTTTGACTTACAACTTACAATTAAACAAACATTTTTGGATGGAATCTACAATCCCATCTCCAACAAGATCCATCACATCTCCAAATGGCATCTTTAAGCCCATTCCCTCAACTACACTTTGACGAGTGCAAATTTCCGGGCACTCTAGTGTCCAATCATCTTTTACCTTCGAGTCACGAACGACAAAACTCGCCAATCTAACTCTTTAGGTTCAAGAAGATTGAACAGGGGCAGCTGTTGTACCCCAAAATTTTCCCTCTCATTTATCAAGACTTTTCTCACAAGACTTCTTGGACTCAGGACAAGATTAGGGTTTGGTCAGCTCAAGACATCACCTTTCACTGATAACCCAAAATTAGGGTTTGAGTTTGCACAAGGATTTTTGGACCATCAATGCCTCATGTGACTTTCATACACCATTTTGGACCCCTAAGATTGCTCATGTTAAGTTTCAAGCCTTGAACCATATTTTTTATCAGTCAATTGGACAGTTGACCTAAAAATCAGCTGTATTGGGGAAAAAGTCAACCATGGCCAATTTACAGTCAAACTTCATAATTTTTTATCCAAAACAACATTTTAGACTCATATGTACCATTTGATCTAGTTTGGATCACAACTCCTCAAGAAATTTGATCAAATCATCAAAAGGGCAAAATGGTCAAAGTTGGGGTTTTGATTGAGAAAGGGCAATTTCTGATTTTTAACCTAGCCAATGGCCAATTGGGTTCAAGCATGATTTAAAGGACTCAATAGCATCATCTTGACCTAATCACATACTTCAAAAGGTCTCAAGTTCATTGGATTGATAGATGAATTTTGCAGTCAATTGATCAAAAGTCAACTGTACAATGAAAAGTCAAACTTTGACTTTTTGGTCAAAATCAAATGCCGGGGGTCATAATTCATCAAGGTATGTCAAAATATTAAACTTGTTCACCAAGAAAACCAATTTTGAAAATTAGGGTTTTGAATTTGAAAATTTTCATAACTTTGAATTTTTCTAAGTATGGAAATTTCCTTATTTTTCCCCAACTTTTCACAACTTTTTCACCATGATGCAATTTGATTCAAAGAAAAATTAAAACATTAAAGTTGTAGTCCTCCATGAAATCTACAACTTTGCTTCACAAACTTTTCCCAAAAGATGCTTGGATCTCAAGTTATGAATTTGTGAATATAGGTCCATGAACTAAATAACTTAGTGAAAATTTGCCCTAATTTAGGCAGGTTTTTGACCCAACTTCATGGACATTTTTCACCTAGTTCCAAGAGGTATCTCAAAATTCATTTCAGATATAGATTATAGAGCACATGACAAGCTTTCCAAATAGTCCAAGAACTCTCCGAGATCATTTTTGGTTAGGGAGAATCGAAGAGGAGAAGTTGGCATTTTATCACTTTTGTTCAAGCCATTTTTACATGAGATCAAGTTACAAATCAGATCTATGTTGATTGTACCTTGCATTACAGGTCCTAAACTCATTCTACACTCTATAATTAAATGCAAACTCAAAAGTTAAAGGCTTTATTTTCACTTTTGAAGCATTGTACAAGAGATAATTCCATTTTAAGCATAAAGGCTGCAATGCCATTTTCATAAAGTGAGCTTTTGTAACTTTATCAACCTTAAGCCTTGGACCTGTTCCTTTGGTGCAAGCAATTTCCACAGATATTAAGCAATTTGTACAAGCCTTTTGCAGCCCTCAAACTAGTCAGTACAAGCATGTTAGCAATGATCACTTCACTTTTCTTCAAAAACAAGAAAAGTGGCCAAAAGGAAAAAGCTTGCACATCAGATGAAAAATGGACTTTGTATCCCTTCTATACATATTCACAAATTGGTCACAACTCAGGAGAGGCCTGCTTGATATTTGAAATTCTCTCAAACACAAAAACACCAAATTTCTGCCCAAACTCAGCAGTTCTGCAAAATCATAGCCATTTCATTTTTGGCTCGTGCGTTTTGCCTTTTAACATTTGAAACACTTCATACACATTATACCAAAGCAGTCCAAGCATTCATCCTGCATCTGTAAGCCCTGTTTCAGCCATTGCCATTTTCAAACTTGGAGCTTGCAACTTGACTTGTGCAGAGAGTTCTGGCCATCCACAAAGCAAACTAGGCATTGGAATAGCTTGAAGGAAGTTCAAGGAAGCTCACACGATCCTCAGGCCTCCCTCAAAGTCCCCACATTGTCATATCCAAATCCAGCTGAAGGAGGTATATTCCTTAAACTCTATCTTTGTATTTAGGCAACTTCAAGCCACGATTTGTGAAGAAAAGATGTAGTCTATAACATGGTGAAGTTGTACATATGCATACTTGTCATTTATATTAGCTGTGCTATGAGAATTTGAAGGTTGAACATGCTGAAATTTTTAGGTCACGAATTAGGCTGACAAAATTCTCTCTGACCTTTGAGAGTTAGGTTACAAATTTTACATGGTTGGAATCGTGAGATTAAATGCTACATGTTTTATGTTATGAGATTTTGTTTTTATGAAAGCATGTGAAAGATACAATTTGAAGGAAAATACGCGTGCAGAAGAGAAGCTGGAGGACAGGGACAAAGTGCCTGGGCCTTTGGCGCCTTGGGCCTCCTGTTTTTGATTTTCAAACCCCCCCTGACCACTATTTGCACCCCCTGGCATATTTGTTTTATTTTTCATATTTCTTTTTATATTTTTATATTTATTACTTTTATTTATTTTTTCTGAATCATAAAAATAATGAAAAATAATTTCCTTACTTTTTGCATTTTTATTTTATTTTTTATTATTTTTTGCCTAAAAATAGTTTATTAGAATAAATAGAACTTTATTTTCTTATAAAATTTGTAAATATATTTAAATATACCATACATTTTTATTATATTATTTATACACATAAAATATTAATTTTCATGCATATTTAATTTTTAATATTTACATATAATATTATCTATTATTTTCTTGTGCAAAAAATGAAGAAAATATTAATATAGAACATATATTTTCTTTAATAAAAAAATTAGGGTTTCACCCCTACAAAAATAATATCTATTTTTTCCTTATTTTTTAGGGTTTGATTAATTTATTTTCTCATACATTAAACAAATACAAAACATTTTTTTGCATAAATACATTTGCATTGCATTTTAATACTTGTATATTTATTTAATACGCACAATATTCAATTGGTTTGTAATAGTATTTTTAGGGTTTATTTTGTGCAATATCCCATTCAAAAAAACTTGTATCCCCCCTCCCATAATAATTATCGTAATAGCTTAGTTTACATTTACGCAATTTATCGCATTTATACCATGTTTAGTAAAACTAGGGTTTGCATGACAAGAACCAAAAACAAAACAAATAGAAAAGACCTAATACAAGACAAATCAAATGCATGAAAAATGACACACTTTGCACACAAGCACCCTTAGGGTTTCATCCACTTGGTTGCCTAAATAAAATGGCCATGTTACAAATGCGAAGTATCTTGGCAAAACAAAAACAAATATAAGATCATAGTCCCTCGATGACGCTATACAAAGGTTGCCTAAACAAAATGATCTTAGTCCCTCCAAGCATGCTAAGATACTTGGCAACATTGCTATCATGGTCATACGATGACCCACGACCGTCCCGTTTGCATCCAAAGATAGGGTTATCTACCAAAGCAATGGTAAGTCAACAATGTCAAAGGAATAAAAATGCACAAGAAAGACATTTGAGTGGGTAGATAACTTCTAAGTTACTTGCTCCATTTCAAACAATCCTTGCTATTTTCAAAAACAAACACACACATTTCCAAACATCTTTCAAAACATTGAAACATTTTTCAAAAGACAAACATCTTTGTATACATTATTACAAACGAGAATCATTACAAAGATTGCCTAAACGAATGGCCTCTTTTCAAAATACTTTCAAAACCACACCAATCACCAAGCACCACTTCAAACAATTTCAAAGCAAAGCAAGTGATCTAAGCAAGTAACTAAGAGCCCATGGAAAACCATGGATGAAAAGGGTGCTAGCACCTTCCCTTTTCATAATCTACCCCCCGAACTCAAGAAAACATATCAAAGGTCTTTCCTGTGTTTTTTTACCTATCCTTTTGGATAAAATAAAAGTCGGTGGCGACTCTTGCTAACCACGACATTTGCGACGAAACACAAAACCTCAAGTCAGTTCTTCCACCGTATCACCGCACCCCTTGCATTCATGGTACTCCACGGGATCCACTCTTGTTGTTCTAATCAAGGGGTGTGTTCATATCTAAAACTTACAAGCAAAGGGGAAAATTCATGTATGCAAAGTGTATATACAAAGAAAAAGGTTTTATTAGTCGTACATGCCTCGATCGCGAACCTTTGTGCCTACTCTTGTATCCCAAAATTCGCCCTCTTCATTTTTACCTAATTGGCTTATAATTCATTACCATATGCATACATTCATGTCATAGGCTCTATACACATGGAATCGAGGTATTTCTTTGCAAGAAAGAGTTGCAAAAATGAGTGTTCCATTAAGCAGCACTGTGAAGCAGGACTTAGGGTTTTCCGCATTTTTATGTGATCCACATATTTTCCAAGATATCCAATGAACAACTAATAAAGTAAACATGTTAAGCTCTTATGTGTTACAATATAATCAAAATTATGCTGAAAGTCTAGTGTTTCAGCTGATTTGAGACAGTGCAGACAGAAATTCTGTATGGTGAGTTTCGAGCTCAGAATTTTACAACAAGAGTTCAGATAATGGTTTAGGATTGATTCTCCACTCTTTATAACCTTCTTAAGGTATTATTCATTTCACTTGTTCATGTCGAAGGCTAATTTTGTGAGGAAGATTTTTCTAAAGTGCAAAATACTTGAAATGCGGTATACAATGGATTTACTGTTTCTCTGGTTTTCCGACGCTTAAAAATTCATAACTTCTGATTGAAGTATCATATTTGAGTTCCACTTGGAGCATTTGAAATGTCTTGTTATTTCCTCCGACTTTGATGTTTGGCTCGAAAGTCAATTCTTTAAGGAAGATCTCCGAATGCGCGAGTACTTTGAAGCTAAACGGTGAAAAAATAGTAAAATATTTGTGTTGAACCGTTACTTTAGAGACATTCAAAAATTCATAACTTTCGTCAGGATCATTGTTTTTGAGTCGTTCTTTGGGCGAAGAATCTGTCTTGATTTGATATTCATTTCGTATGTTCAAGAAAAAGGCTAATTCTTTGAGAAAAGTCCCCGGAATTATGGATTACCATAGAAATTTATTGTGTTGAACCGAAATTTCAATTAACCGTTTTCTGATATTGTAAAAATCGTAAGTTCTACTTTTTTTTTATAATATTTTTATACCTAAATTTTTTCCCCTAAGATTCCTCTATCATCTCATATCAACCCAATCATATCAAGATCAAACTAGGGTTTGGTTCTTCTCCCTATCTTTAGGTTTGTTCATGAGGGATCACCAAGCACTTTGATTTGCATATTATGGTCATCTTTGTCTTGTGTTGATTAACTTTTAACTAACAAATACAATGACTGTTTTCTCTAAATGATGATACTATAGGTGAGGGTACAACACACTTCATCAGGTTGATTCATAGGTTCATGAGCTTATTTCTATGCCTTCTTCAACAAAGCTTCATTGAAATTTAAGCTTCATCATTGAGAGTGCTTTAAAATAATGTCATGGCAAGGTCTACTATGGTTCATCATGCTTCAATTTGCCAAAGGAAGTTAAAAGATGCAAGATTGGATCAATGAAGTTTGACCTAATTGGACAAGTTCCTGATTCTTTGATCACAAGGGCATAACTCCCTAAATTGTCAACATTTGGTAGTGGTTATTGTTACCATAGGTTCTTATTTTCATCCATAACAACATCTCTTCACATAGAAAAATTATTTGTACAAGAAAGATTTTCAAAATTGAAAGGGGTTCCCAAGCCATTTTGATGCTTTAGGAGTTAGGGTTTTGGACTTCTAAGGGCTATATCTTGTCCATATTTTGAGATTTTTGGGTGATTCCAAAGATATGCTTCACCTTAAAGGGTTATAAACAAAATCACTTCAAGATTTTCAAGCAAATATTGTTTGAAAGATCACTAATGATTGAGAAATATTACAAGTCCTCTAGATAGGCCATCAAATTCCCTTATGTGATTTCAAAAAAAACATAACTTGATCAATTTTTATCTCCTTAAGCCCATTATTTTTCCACAATGATCTTAGGGGTGTAAACTTCAACTCTTATTTTATGTGAAAAACTTGAAAATGGATGGAAGATGCCTTAAGAACTCAAAAGATTATACGCCACTTCATGGATTTTCATCAAATTCAAAGGATCATAACTTGTCCAATATTTGGAATTTTTGAGTGATACAAGTTTCAAAATACTCTTTAAGGAGTCCACTTCAAGATAGAATCATTGATCAAAGAAATTTTTTGGAATAAGACCTTGTTTGGAGTCAAAACAGTTTGGGTCATTTTTGAAGAAAAAACTTAGAATTTTTTCTAAGTATAAAAGTTAGCACTTTTTTCTGATTTTGATCAAGCACAACTTCTAGATCAAGCATAAAAATGATCCCTTTCTTGGAACATTATAAAGAATGTTACCTCATCTTTTCAATGCATCAAGAATCATGTCCTAAGGTTCCTTAAATCGTGCACACTATGAGTTCAAAGTCAGCTATTGAAATTAAATTTTCCTTCCAAGTCAGAATTTGAAATCCATATTTTTCCTTCTAAACATAAAGTTTTCATGTGTTTTTGCTTATAATCATGTTTAGAAACTTTCCAAAAGCATTTAGCATCATGAAATGCAGGTTTTGGTTAAGTTTTGATGCTAAGAAAGTCACACATTGCTCATATTTCAGATTCACACGAATTCACTCAATTACTTTCCCATTTGCACGCTTAAGCATTTCCCCATCCTCTCCTATAAATAATATGCACATTCCACCTATTTCCAAAAGCTTTTGATAGCCAATTGACCCTTGCCAAGATCTCATTTGAATTCTTAAGGCTTGAATTCGTTTTCTCATTTCCACCCTCCAAAACACCAAAAGCTCCATTCAGTTAGCTCCATTAGACTTCTCTGAAGTTAACCATACTCTTAACTTTAAGAATCGTGACCTATTTTGAGCTACAAAAGTCCAATTTCAGAGAAAATTTGTGCTACTTCGTTCAGGTAGATTTCTTAGTCAAATCAATCCAAATAAAAGACTAATCTACTCTCCTCATCCTTCTGATTCTCATGCTTCTTACAATTTGTGATTTCATTAAGATTTGAGTTAGATATTCCAGAACTTCATGCTTGCTATTATTTTGGCTTATTTTCAAATCAAGCTTGGATTAGTTTATATGAATTTGGTGCGAGGGTACCATTAGAATCGTCTTGAAAAGACGAATCTAATGGTACTCGTTTGGTTGGCTAATTTTATCGTTTGTGGAACTCCAATCTAGGGCGTCCGGAGGTTGAAGACGACCTACGCGTCATGCTTCAACCAATGATGGCGTGACATGTAATTTTTTTGAATCCTATCCAGTGTGTTTTCTTTATCATACGTGCATTTTAAGAGCCCTTGGATCTGATTATTTCCATTAGTCAGACTCCATCCAACGCGCTAGATTTTTAGTTGTTTTTAATTCTTTAAAAAGTGATTATGTGTAATTTTCAAAGTTGACCATGATATGCGCAACGTGCCTGATCCTTTGGATCTGATTACTGGCGCGTTTTGACTCTCATCCAATGGTCCTCATTTTTTTAAACTTTATTTTATTTTCTGGTTTTTACATCAAACTTTAAAAAATCATAGAAAATTCATTTCTGACCCAAAAATTAAGAAAAAATTCACAAACACTATTTTGAAATATTCTCTTTCTGATTTTTATTTTTTCATGATTTTATTTTCATATTTGAATTTTTTTATGATTTTTCCTTCGTTTTGACTTGTTTCTAATTGTTTAAAAATACTTTTTGGTATTTTTAAATTCTAAAAAAATTCATAAAAACCATTTTTTTTATTTCTGACTTTCTGAAAAAAAGTTTACAATTTTATTTTGATTTTTTATTTTTTATCATTTTCACTTGCTTAAGTGATTTTAAATATTTCTAAAAAATACTTTTCTGTTTTAAACAAATTGCTAAAAAATTTGTAAAAATATTTGAGATCACTTCTGACTTTTCTATTGTCTCTTTTAATTTTTCTTAGATGTTTTGAATATAGTATTCTATTTTTCCTTTTATTTCTTTTTTTAAAAAAATTTTAAAAAAATTTTTCTCATTTTATTTTATTTATTAAATGCAATGTTATTTTTATATATATTCTTTATGATCTTGAACTATGAGATTGTAAACATGAGCTTCATTAACATCATTGGATCTTAGGTGTTGAGTTTAACTCCACCAAAATAGATGAATGATTTTAATGATAGCTTGATTATTTTTTTTTGGGTTCATATGTGGAATTCAATTCTTATCCCCTCCCTTTTCATCTTATCCCCTTCTCACTTGTGCTACATGTTGTTAGAGGATGATCTACATATCATTTCTCCAAACATATGGTACAGAGATTGCTATTGACCGACCTCAAAATAGGTGCGAATTCTATATACGTCCAGTTACGATTGCTTAACATATCGCTAAATTTTATCCCGATTCGAGAAATGATCATTCGTGGCCCAAACATATATTTGCAAGTCCAAGTATGTTTAATTTGAAACCTTTGATCTAATAACCTTGAGGTTTATTGTTAGGAGGCTTTGATATTATCAATCCTCTAATGAACCATCATAAATTTTGGTTTAAGAGAATCATTTAAACATCGTTCATCATATGTTGTCGCTTTGAAAACTTAAAATGAATGATAAACTTGACAAAAAGCAAATGAAACTTGTTGTTGAGAAGCTTTGATTTTATCAATCTTCTAATGACTTTATTTTATTCTATTACTTTACGTCTTTACTTTTACGCACCATTTATTTTAGCATTTTCATTCCATGCTATTTTCATCTTTTCTCACTTGAGCAGTTATCTTTATGTCATTTTTATTTTGCTCACTTGAGCTTTCATTTTCTTTTTGAAGATACTTAATAACCAACTTGAACAATAAAAAACTATAAGGTTACTTGGACTAGTTGGTTACTATCCTTGGAATTATGGAGTTATGGACCTCTTGGACTTAGGATTAGAAGCCTTGACTACCCTTGGGACCTTGTGACTTCTGTTATTATTTTGTCTGGAGTTCTTGGGGTTTACCCTAAGACATTGGGTTGATTTTCTTTGTGTGCAGGTTATTCTGGTTATATGCTTTATCAGTGATTGGGATTCCTCTGTATATAGTTTTTACTCTGCCCATTTTTTGAAGAATTAATGCATCTGAAGTTTGTTATTCTTAAGAGGTTTAATACCTTTGCTTGTTTGTTTTCAATCTAAATGATGGGAATTCTACATTAACTCATTGTGTCAAGTTTGGGCTTCTTGTTGGTTAGACGGTTCTTTTCCCTAGCTTTACCTTATGCCTTATGATAGTCCCTTCATCTACTCCCATCTTCTTTAATTTCAAAAATCTTCTCCCTCCTTTTCAAAACTCTTCTTGTTTTCTAAACCACTTTCATAATAAGCTTTGACTTAGGTCCATGGATTTTCAAAAACATTTTCTTAATCAAACTTTAACCAACTTAATCATACTTTGACATTTTTTGTGAGAAGACTAAAAGTCAATCAATCTCATTGAAACCATTTTTACACTTTGACTTTTTCTTTAAACTTTTTTTCAAAAGATTAGACTTTTGTCGGTCCTTATGGTTATGTGAACTACTACACTTCTACGATATGTAGGGAAGTGAGATATTTTACACTTGGGTGTTAAGAGAGGCTTTGTTGATTTTAAAATCCAAGCTATATCCTCCACTTTATGATGACGTAAATTCTCCTTTCACATGATTGTGTGTAGTAAGTATGTTTTCCACTCGGATATGACGATGATGTCTCGTCTCTTAAAATTAACCAACACATGTGTTTTATAATTTTTAAAGGTGAACTACGAGTACCCTGATCCCCTATTGCATGGAAGGTGGTACGTAGGCACTAAAGGTTCGCAACCGCGACGGGTGCAAAAATTGTAAAAAAAATATTTCTTTTCCCATCTCCACCATCTATTTTTATACAACACTTATAGCTAAAATACACATATTTTCAAAGAGTTTCTTGCAGAGTACCATAGATTTTTAGGGTGCTAATACCTTCCCTTTGCATAACCAACCCCCGTACCTAGATTCTCTCCCCCTCTTTTTTGGGTTATCACTCTTTTCTCATTCTTTTGGAAACAATAAAGCACTGTGACAATTTTTATTTTATTTGTGCGAGTCAAGTCAATCCAATGGCTTAGCCTCAACATTTCTACCGCTACAGAAAAATGGCGACTTCACTGGGGAAAGATCGACCAAATACTGGTCCATCTCTAAGTGGGTTTATCCTATCTTTGTTTATTTGTGTATGTGCTATTATTTGTTGTATATTATGTGTTTTATATTTTCTTGTCTAGATTTTTTCTGGTTTTTAGGGTGCTTGGTGATCTCTCATAAGTCCTCTACCCGGACTTGGGCAAACTTAAGATAGGACGGGCGGTATAGTCATGTTAACTTTGAGGGACTAATTCCAAAAAAGGAGACATGAGATCCCCCACTCAGTGGAGGCCCCTTTGACTGTAGTATCATTTACCGAGTAATCGGGAAGAATTGTTTCTTTCGACCTGGGAGCCTGCTGGAACTGAGGACCGTAGAACCCTTAACCAATCTTGACCTTTTAGGTGTAGTGCGTAAACTATGATGGAGTAATCCAAAAGTGGTTGTCACGCGATACTACACTCAGACGAGTTTTTCCTGAGAATATTACTAATTACAGAGTTAATCGAGACGTTGGCAATATCCGAAGGAAGGATGAAGACTCTGGGAACCTTTTAGAACCTTGTTCAACAGGTGATAAACTATTAGTCCATACCTTTTGGGTAGTACAATTGACTTCATGCTGCTGGCGTATAACCTATGAACTGTCATGTTTGTGATCTTGTGTGTGATTGTTGCGTCATGCATTCATGCACCCACGAGCATCCTTTAAAACAATTGTTTCAAAGGACTTAAAGTCGACTCTTTGAAAATATCTCAAGTACTTTTTTACAATGGATTATGGGAAAAGAAAGACTCGGAAGTAAAATTTCAAGGATCCTAAGATAGATGAACTGGTGAGTTTGATTCCCAAGATCGAGAGTTCTACAGATTTTCAGATCCTGTCTATTATGAAGCTCGGGATGAAAGAGGGTATTCTTTCTACTTTGGTCCAGTTTTATGATCCCTTGTATCAGTGTTTTACTTTCCCTGATTATTAATTGATGCCTACATTGGAGGAGTATTCTTACCTACTGGGTTTACTTGTTACCAATCGTGTTCCTTTCACCGGTTTAGAGGGAGAGCCGAAGTCTCATGAGATTGCTGCCATGGTTCATTTGGGGAAGTCTGAGATTGAGGACAACATAACCACCAAAGGAGGAATCAGAGGATTACCTTCTCAGTTTTTATTAGAGAAAGCTTACTACATTTCCATGATGAAGAGTACAATTGTGTTTGAGGCTATCTTTTTTCTACTTGCCTGTGGGTTGTTCTTATTTCCTAACGTTGAAAATTTTGTGGATGTTAACTCCATCAGGATCTTTTTGATTGGGTATCCTATTCCTACATTATTAGGAGATGCATATTATTCCATTCATCTTCAGGATTTTTATCATGGAGGGATGATCATTTTGCACACCTTTGTTATATCGGTTGTTTATTTCTCACTCACCTCGGTCTGATGCTTTCTGGGATATCAAGAAGGAACCTCGTTGGGCTCCGAAGATTATGGCTCTCACTCATTCCGACATTGTTTGGTATCACCAGGATTATTATGATATGGAGATTGTCGATAGTTGTGGTACTTTCCCCAATGTACCTCTTCTTGGTACAAAGGGAGGAATTAACTATAATACCATTCTTGCACATCGTGAACTCGGATATCCGATGAGAGACAAGCCAAATAGTATTCATCTGAGTGGTTTCTTTCTCAAAGAAGGAGAGGATCATAAGGAAGCTAAGGAGGAAATTCCAAAGGCTTGACGCCATATTCACATAAAGAGTAGAAAAGACTTGGGACCAAGATGAGTTGTTTCTTTGGAGCCTCATCTTCGGTGGGTACAAGCAAGGGAAATTCAATTGAAGATGCCATATTCCCGTGAAGAACCTATACCTGACATGTTTGTGAAGACTACTCCTCCTATTTTAGATGATATGGAAGAACTTCATCTTTCCCTGGTTAGGATGCAGCAGGAGAAGGAAGCCTGGAAGAACAAGTGTCAGAATTTAAATATGACCTATCAAACAAAATTGAAAGAAAATGATGACTTAATTGAGATTCTTGAGAGTAGCGCTGTGGAGATGATGGATAGGCAAGATGACTTATTTTCTTCTAGAGCTCAGTCCATACCTAGTTTCCCACTTCTTGACTTGGGTGATTGGAAAGAAGTCGCCAACAGGTATGTAGAAGAAAACGAGCAGTTGAAGGCTCAGATTGCAAGACTCACAGGAAAGTATCAGTGTGTGGAGAGATCTTCATCTACTTTTCCTCCTTAGGATTTTCGATTCTATCTTCTCTTGTACTTAGGATTATTGAAACTTGTACTAAAAGTTGTAATCCATTCTGAAGTTATTATAATGAAATTTTCAGTATTTCAAAATGTGCAAGTACTTTAATGTTTGCAAATCATCTATAATTCATTGAGTCCCTTGAAATATTAATAATGATAAATAAATCATATGCATTGCATATCATGCATCATTTTGCACATATTTCTTGCATTTCTGTTCACCCAAGTGTCTTACTGTGTTTCTCTACTTCGTTCAGCAAGTTGTCTCACCGATATAATACTCAGGCTAATTCCAAGAAGAAAATGGAGAATCCTGAACAAGAGAATCATGAGCTGCATGAAGAAGTTACTGCTTTGAAGGCCGGTATGGCTAATCTGGTTGCTCTGATGGAATCATTAGTGGCTTCTCAGAGTCAGCCACCACTTGTTCCTCCTTCTGCTCAGCCACAACAAACAATGGTTGCTTCCGAAGCTTTGACAATTCCCATTTTAGTTACTCCAATTACTGCTGCTTAAAACCGTATGCCTCAGGGTTACCCATACGGAATACCTGAAAATTTCATGCCAGAAGGTTACAATCTTGATGCTCAAGTTGGTCCATTTGCTCAGGCTGCTGCTACTCCTACACCTCCCGCGGTGCATATTACTTCTGCTGCTAAAAATGAGATCCATTATACTGCACCTCCTACGGTGAATGTTATGCCACTTGTTAATGATGAAGTTTATCGTCTCGTTTCTCCATCGAGTGAAAGTGTGGGTTTCTATGATCGAATGGATGACTTTCAGGACCAAATCAATGAGATACAAAAGGAAATGAAGGCTCTTTGAGGAAAAGAATTATTAAGACAGAACGTCAGTGAACTCTGCTTAGTTCCTAACGTAAAGGTTCCAGTGATGTTTAAAGTTCCAGAATTTAAGAGGTACAAGGGCAACTCTTGTCCTCGTGACCACCTGGTGATGTATATCATAAAAATGTCCACCCATACTGATGATCAACATTTGCTTATTCATTTCTTCCAGGATAGTTTAACCAATGCCTCTTTGAAGTGGTATATGGGTTTGGACAGTAACAATATCCACACCTTCAATGATCTAGGTGAAATCTTCATCAAGAAATATAAGAACAATATGTTTAAGGCGTCTGACCATGACCAATTGAGAGCAATGGCTCAGAAAGACAAGGAGGCGTTTAAAGAATATGTACAGCGTTGGCGCGAGATGGCTGCCCAAGTGGTACCCCCGATGGGAGAACAAGAAATGACCAAGGTTTTCCTGAAAACCCTTGCATCATTTTAGTATGAAAGGATTGTCTCCAGTGCACCGAGTGATTTCACTGAGATGGTGAGCATGGGTGTTCGCCTAGAAGAAGCTGTCAGGGGAGGATGCTTGATGAAAGACGAAGGAACAAAGAAGTCATCATATGGGTTTTCTAGAAAGAAAGAAAGAGAAACGAATGCTGTTATTGAGGAAAGGAAGATTAGACCACCTAGAAGACGTCATCGGTACCAATAACAAGTTGCTTTTGTAACTCCAATTGTCAATGCAGCTCTAACTACTGTTGCCTATCAGAGACCACCTCCTCAGGGAAATCAAGGACAAAGTCAAAAGAGAGAAGCTTTTGACTTTATCCCAATGAGCTATGCAGAGTTATTCTCGGCTTTGTTTTAGAAGAAGTTGGTTCAGACCAGGCCTCTCCATGCTATACCTTCACCTTTACCCTGGTATTATACAGAAGATCATACTTGTGCTTTTCATCAAGGAGCCCCAGGGCACAACATCGAAAATTGTTATCCCTTGAAATCAGAATTACAAAAGATTGTGAGATCTGGTCTCCTATCCTTTAAAGATGTTGGTCCTAACATGAAAGATAATTCTTTGCCTAAGCATGAAGGTGCAAATGCTGAAAATATGGTTGCTAGTTGTCCTGGGGACTTCCGAATTTTTGATATCAACCTGGTTAGAGAGGATTTGGTGAATATGCATGCTGATCTCTGTAAATTCAGCTATTATGCGCATGACCATGCTGGTTGTAGTATTTGCAATATAGATATCCAAGGATGCGATAAAATAAAAGTTGATCTTTAAGAAATGACAAACGATGGTCTCATTCATATAATCAGGCCAAGGGCTGAGTACAAAGAAGATGTGAATATGGTCTATGGATGTCTCAATGAATCATGGATTTTTTATGTGAATTATATGTATGAGGATTTGGTGCAGTTGCACGCTACATTATGTCACATGAATGGCCAAGAACAACACCATTATGGGTCTTGTCATATTTGCTGCAGGGATTCTCGTGGCTGTTCTATCGTAAGAAGGGCGTTCAATTGTTGTTAGATAGTGGTACTATCAAGGTCTCAGGCAATAAAGATGATTACAATGGGGTTAATGTAATTAAAGATGGCTCGGTCGAGACCATGTCAGATGATGAATATGTTTCTGTAGAGGAGTTATTTTCTTCTAATGAAGATATGTTCTCCAATAATGATTTTGTGATATCTGAGTATTCTGAAGAAGGGGTGAATGCTATTGTGCCATGTTTTGGTGTTCCCTCCCCTATAGAGATTGAGTACCATAACAAGCCAGTTGTTGCTCCAGTGGTTATTTTCTTGCCTGGTCATGTCCCATATAAATCAGACAAAGTTAGGCCATATAAATACAATGTGACTATCTTGGAAGATGGTGTGGAAATTCCTATCTAACCTTTGTCTGATGTCAAGAATATTGCTGAAGCTAGTAGAGTAACCCGCAGTGGCTGTGTTTTTACCCCTGTCAATCGATAGAATGTTAATTCTGATAAAAGGGATGTTGAAAGTACTGAACCTAAGAAAATAATGGGAGAATCTAGTGGCACTGCTTTGGAAAAGGATGTGGACTACTTGTTGAAAACTATCAAGATGAGTGACTACAAAATTGTAGATCATTTGTTGCAAACTCCATCTAATATTTCCATTCTAGCGTTGCTAATAAACTCTTCTTCCCGTCAGGAGTCTCTGATGAAAGTGTTGGATCAAGCTTTTGTGGAAAGTGATATGTCTCTAGACTAATTCAGCAGTGTTGTGGGGAATATTACATCTTGTAATAATATGAGATTTTATGATGACGAATTTCCCGATGAAGGAAGGAACCATAATCTGGCTCTCCATATCTCCATGAATTGTAAGAATGACTCTTTGTCCAATGTGCTGATTGACAATGGGTCTACTTTGAATGTCATACTGAGGAGTACACTCATGAAGCTTAATTACCAGGGAACTCCTATGCGCCCAAGTGGAATAATAGTGAAATATTTTGATGGTTTGAGGAAGTCTGTCATCGGAGACTAGATTTTCCTATTCACATAGGTCTGCACTTATTTCAGATTACTTTCCAAGTTATGGATATTGTTCCCGCCTACAGCTGTTTATTGGGACGACCATGGATCCACGAAGCAGGAGCTGTTACTTCAACTTTGCACCAGAAGCTGAAATTTGTTCGTGAAGGAAAGGTGGTCATCAAGAATGGACAGCAAGCTCTGTTGATATCTCATTTGTTCTCTTTGAGTGTCGTGGAAGCTGATGAAGTTGTTGTTGGAACTCAGTTCTAAACTTTATCCATTGATAATGTAAGGAAGAATGAGAATTCTATAGCCTCGTTTAAGGATGCGTAACAGGTGGTGCAGAAAGGCCCTAGCAAGGTGTGGGGGCAGGTTATCGATCCTCCTGTGAACAGGCATGACACTGGTCTGGGTTTCTCCATGAAGAATGAAATCGTGAAGCCGAAGTATGCTTTAGGCAAATATCAATACATTTTTCACAGTGGAGGTTATCTTCATCCAACTACTCCAAGGATCAATGTTATTCGGGAAGGTAAATCAGAGCAAGAGATGCCGAACTATGTGACACATGGATTCAGAGTCCAAAATAGGATCACTATTGATGTTCCTTCTTGCATTCACATTTCAAAGTAATTTGTTTTTTGTTAGTCATTTAAAAAGTCTTTCACTCTGCCCAAGGTGAAAGTATTGATGTTCTATGGGCATATCTATTGCTTTGATCTTTAAAATCATTAATAAAGGTTGTTTTTGATTCCCAAACCGTGTCTTTATTTTATACTTTTTCTTGGAAAATGTTAATCAGAAAAATCCTTTCAAAGTAAATGATAACTGTAAATAAATTTGCACAATCACTTGCTATATGTGTCAGTTTCTAAAATTAATCATAAATCATATGAGCAGATTAATTAAAAAAATTATTGAGTACAATGACCCTACACCCTCTCCCAACTTTGAATATCCCACGTATGTGGCAGAAGAAGAAGAATATGATGAAATCCTAGAAGAGGTTTCACGGTTTCTTGAGCGCGAGGAAAGTACCATTCAGCCGTATAAAGAGCCGTTGGAGACGATCAATTTGGGTACAGAGGAAGATCCAAAAGAAGTCAAGATTGAAGCATTGCTTCATCCTGATGTGAAGCGCATATTGATTGAATTGTTGAAAGAGTACGTGGATATCTTTGCTTTGTCTTATCAAGACATGCCTGGGTTGGATACTAATATTGTGGAACATCATTTGCCGCTAAAGCTAGAATGTCCACCAATCAAGCAGAAGTTGCGAAGAACTCACCCTGATATGGCAGTGAAAATTAAAGAAGAAGTTTTAAAGGAGATTAATGTTGATTTTCTTGTGACATCAGTGTACCCTCAGTGGATTGCCAATATTGTTCCAGTACCAAAGA
Organism: Vicia faba; assembly: GCA_948472305.1. Classification (NCBI taxonomy): domain Eukaryota; kingdom Viridiplantae; phylum Streptophyta; class Magnoliopsida; order Fabales; family Fabaceae; genus Vicia; species Vicia faba. The sequence goes on from OX451740.1 coordinate 341,785,422, forward strand.
AAGACAGAAAAGTTCGCGTATGTGTTGATTATAGAGATTTAAACAAAGCTAGTCAAAAAGATGACTTTCCATTGCCACATATTGTCTATTATGAAGCTCAGGATGAAAGAGGGTATTCCTTCTACTTTGGTCCAATTCTATGATCCCTTGTATCAGTGTTTTACTTTCCCTGATTATTAATTGATGCCTACATTGGAGGAGTATTCTTACCTACTGGGTTTACCTGTTACCAATCGTGTTCCTTTCACCGGTTTAGAGGAAGAGCCCAAGTCTAATGAGATTGCTGCCATGCTTCATTTGGGGAAGTCTGAGATTGAGGCCAACATAACCACCAAAGGAGGAATCAGAGGATTACCTGCTCAGTTTTTATTAGAGAAAGCTTACTACTTTTCCAGGATGAAGAGTACAGTTGTGTTTGAGGCTATCTTTTTTCTACTTGCCCGTGGGTTGTTCTTATTTCCTAACGTTAAAAAATTTGTGGATGTTAACTCCATCAGGATCTTTTTGATTGGGTATCCTATTCCTACATTATTAGGAGATGCATATTATTCCATTCATATTCAGAATTTTTATCATGGAGGGATGATCATTTTGCACACCTTTGTTATATCGGTTGTTTATTTCTCACTTACCTTGGTGTGATGCTTTCTGGGATATCAAGAAGGAACCTCGTTGGGCTCCGAAGATTATGGCTCTCACTCATTCTGACATTGTTTGGTATCACCAGGATTATTATGATATGGAGATTGTCGATAGTTGTGGTACTTTCCCCAATGTACCTCTTCTTGGTACAAAGGGAGGAATTAACTACAATACCATTCTCGCACATCGTGAACTCGGATATCCGATGAGAGACAAGCCAAATAGTATTCATCTGAGTGGTTTCTTTCTCAAAGAAGGAGAGGATCATAAGGAAGCTAAGGAGGAAATTGCAAAGGCTTGACGCCATATTCACATGAAGAGTAGAAAAGACTTGGGACCAAGATGAGCTGTTTCTTTGGAGCCTCATCTTCGGTGGGTACAAGAAAGGGAAATTCAATTGAAGATGTTGATTAATATTGAACTCCTCAATGAAGTCATCACAAGATCCCCAGTTGATGTCTCGACAATGTGGTTTTCAGCTTCCCTATTGAAGTATGTATCATAATCTCCAATGGAAGTCTAGACGATGAGACATTATTTTCCTTATTGAAATTTGTGTGATATTCCCCGGTGAAGCTTGGAGGAGGATGTTATATCCCTATATCTGTATTGATTTATTGTTATGAATTGATTATTTTTCGGATCATGTTCTTCCCAGTGGATTTAAGCCGTGAAATAGGATTTTGTTTCCTCAGTTGGTGCTTACTTATGAAATTTTCATCCTGGATGTGATTTAGCCGAGTGTTAGCTTTACCCTAGATGGTTTTGTCTAAGTTATTCCCAATGTTGTATGTGTTTTTTGTCAGCATATACATGATAATATTCATGCATCCATACATACGTCATGCATAGATGAATTAAAACACATTGCTCATTTGCATTCATTAATATTTTTGTTGACATATTACCTTATTTTTGTAGAGTTATGTTACTCTCTTTCCAATATAGTGTCAACCTTAAGCAAGAAGTGTATATCTTTTCAATTCCCCACTGAGTTATTCCCTCGTGGAAGAATTTTCTTTTAGCCTTCCTTTTCTGTTCATTATCTGGATGGAATGTAATCCCTTTTTGAGTTTATTTCTCGTCAGGTGCTATCTTGGTTGACTGTTTCACTCCGGTTTAATTCTTGTTTGAATCTGTGGTTCCCGAAAACGTTATCATTTTGATTTCTACAGGCTTTAAGCCTGAGTTTGGGAAGGTGCGTTTATTTTGGTACCAAAAGACTTTATCTCCTTAGTAGGACTGTATTGGCATTTCCCCAGAGAAGCCAAGATTCATTTCCCAGTAACATTATTGCATTTATTTCTCATAACAGCAAGTGGTGGTCTCTTTATTTGAGCAACCTGTTCTTCCCCAGTAATTCAGTCAGTCCCCAGAGAAGATTCATTTTGTTACTCCGATGAATGCTAGTCTCGTAATTATGAGATATAGTTTGTTGTTGAGATTTGTTACTCCGATGAATGGTAGTCTCGTCATTATGGGAGATAGTTCATTGTTGAGATTTATTACTCCGATGAATGGTAGTCTCGTCATTATGGGAGATAGTTCGTTATTGAGGTTTGTTACTCCGATGAATGGTAGTCTCGTCATTAGGGGAGATAGTTCATTGTTGAGATTTTTTACTCTGATGAATGGTAGTCTCGTCATTATGGGAGATGGTTCATTGTTGGTTTTTTTTTACTCCGATGAATGGTAGTCTCGTCATTATGGGAGATAGTTCGTTGTTGAGATTTGTTACTCTGATGAATGGTAGTCTCATCATTATGGGAGATAGTTTGTTGTTGAGATTTGTTACTCCGATGAATGGTAGTCTCGTCATTATGGGAGATAGTTCGTTGTTGAGATTTTTTACTCCGATGAATGGTAGTCTCGTCATTATGGGAGATAGTTCTTTATTGAGATTTGTTACTCTGATGAATGGTAGTCTTGTAATTATGGGAGATAGTTCGTCATTGAGATTATATTTGCTCTAAAGAATTCATATGTTTTCAGTCATAAGTACTGATGCTAATCATTTGTTACCTACCCTAATATTTGTTTTTAATGGTATTATCTTGCCATTTCTTTTCCCTATGAGTCGGCGTTACTATTTTCCTATCTTCTCTATGAGTGGGTAGTTCATAGTTATCTGTCGATCTCTATCATCCCTTACTTCTCCCCTCAATATTTGAATTGATAATGCTTTATCTCTTCCTTGGGCTTTACCCAAATAGAGTCGAGTCTTTTGTTCACCAGTGATTTATTTTCCTGGTCGGACTTTCTTTTGATCCTTTATTTTATTTTTTGCCTCCCATATTGTGTCCTGTGTCACCTTTGGATTTGTTTGTTTGCATGAATAATCATAATCATTGCATGGCATCTTAGGGCGAAAAATATGGCTTATTTTATATTTAAGTATCTTCAATCACATCGACACAAAGATTTTAACCTTCGTATCTCCGGATATAAGACACTTAAATAATGGCAGCTGTTATACCCCAATTTTTGCCCCTAAGATTCCTCTATCATCTCATATCAACCCAATCATATCAAGATCACCATAAGTTTTGGTTCTTCTCCCTATCTTTAGGTTTTCTTATGAGGGATCACCAAGCACTTTGATTTGCATATTGTGGTCATATTTGTCTTGTGTTGATTAACTTTTAACTAACAAATACAATTAATGTTTGCTCTAAATGACGATACTATAGGTGAAGGCACAACACACTTCATCAGGTTGATTCATAGGTTCATGAGTTTGTTTCCATGCCTTCTTAAAAAAAGCTTCATTGAAATTTAAGCTTCATCATTGAGAGTGCTTTAAAATAATGTCACGACAAGGTTTACTATGGTTCATCATGCTTCAATTTTCCAAAGGAAGTCAAAAGATGCAAGATTGGATCAAAGAAATTTGACCTAATTGGATAAGTTCTTGATTTTTTGATCACAAGTGCATAACTCCCTCAATTCTCAATATTTGGAAGTGTTTATTGTTACCATAGGTTCTTATTATCATCCACAACAACATCTCTTCACATAGAAAAAGTATTTGTACAAGAAAGATTGACAAAATTGAAAGGGGTTCCCAAGTCATTTTGATGCTCTAAGAGTTAGGGTTTTGGACTTCTAAGGGCTATATCTTGTCCATCTTTTGATATTTTTGGGTGATTCCAAAGATATGCTTCACCTTAAAGGGTTATCAACAAATCACTTCAAAAGTTTCAATCAAATTTTGTGTGAAAGATCGCTAATGATTGAGAAAGATTATAAGTCCTCTAGATAGGCCATCAAATTCTCTTATGTGACTTCAAAAAGTCATAACTTGATCAATTTTTATCTCCTTGAGACAATTATTTTTCCACAATGATCTTAAGAGTGTGAACTTCAACTATTTTTATGTTTAAAACTTGAAAATGGTTGGAAGATGCCTTAAGAACTCAAACGATTATAGGCCAATTCATGGATTTTCATAAAATTCAAAGGATCATAACTTGTCCAATATTTGGAATTTTTTAGTGATACAAGTTTCACTATACTCTTTATGGAGTCCACTTAAAGATAGCATCAATGATCAAAGAATTTTTTTGGAATAAGACCTTGTTTGGAGTCAAAACATTTTGGGTCATTTTTGAAGAAAAAACTAAGAATTTTTTCTAAGTATAAAAGTTAGCATTTTTTTCTTCTGATTTTGACAAAGCACAACTTCTAGCTCAAGCATCCAAATGGTCCCTTTATTGGCACATTATAAAGAATGTTACCTCATATTTCCAATGCATCAAGAATTAGGTCCTAAGGTTCCCTAAATCATGCACACTATAAGTTCAAAGTCAGCTACTTGATATTAAATTTTCCTTTCAAGTCAGAATTTGAAATCCATATTTTGCCTTCTAAACATAAAGTTTTCACGCGTTTTTGCTTCTAATCATGTTTAGCAACTTTCCAAAAGCATTTATCATCATGAAACACAGGGTTTGGCTAAATTTTGATGCCAAGCAAGTCACACATTGCTCATGTTTCAGATTCATACGAATTCACTCAATTACTTTCCCATTTGCACGCTTAAGCATTGCCTCATCCTCTCTTATAAATAAGATGCACATTCCACCTATTTCCATAAGCTTTTGATAGCCAATTGACCCCTGCCAAAATCACATTTGAACTCTTAAGGTTTGAATTCGTTTTCTCATTTCCACCCTCTAAAACACCAAAAGCTCTATTCAGTTAGCTCCATTGAACTTCTCTGAAGCTAACCATACTCTTACCTTCAAGAATCGTGACCTATTTTAAGCTAGAGAAGTCTAGTTTCAAAGAAACTTTCTGCTACTTCTTTCAAGTAGATTTCTTAGTCAAATCAATCCAATTAAAAGACTAATCTACTCTCCTCATCCTTCTGATTCTCATGCTTCTTACAATTTGTGATTTCATTCGGATTTGAGTGAGATATTCTAGAACTTCGTGCTCGCTATTATTTCTTCATTTTTTCAGATGAAGCCTTGCTCAGTTTATATAAATTTGGTGCGAGGGTACCATTAGAATCGTCTTGAAGAGACAAATCTAATGGTACCGATTTGTTTAGCTAATTTTACCGTTTGTGGAACTCCAAACTAGGGCGTCCGGAGGTTGAAGACGATCTACGTGTCGTGCTTCAATTAATAATGGTGTGACATGTAATTTTTTTAAATCTTATTCAGTGTTTTTGCTTTATCATACATGTGTTTTGAGAGTCCTTGGATCTGATTACTTCCATTAGTCAGACTCCATCCAAAGCGTCATATTTTTAGTTGTTTTAAATTATTAAAAAGTGATTCAGTGTAATTTTCAATGCTGACCATGATATGCACAATGTTCCTGATCCTTTGGATCTGTTCACGGGCGCGTTTTGACTCTCATCCAATGGTCCACATTTTTTTAAAATTTTATTTTATTTTCTGTTTTTTACATCAAAATTCAAAAAATTATAGAAAATTCATTTTTGACCCAAAAATTAAGAAAAAATTCAAAAAAGTATTTTGAAATATTCTCTTTCTGATTTTTATTTTTTCATGATTTTATTTTCCGATTTGATATTATATATGATTTTTCCTTTGTTTTGACTTGTTTTTAATTGTTTAAAAATACTTTTTGGTATTTTTAAATTCTAAAAAAATTCATAAAAATCATTGTCTTTATTTCTGAATTTCTGAAGAAAAAAATTTAGAATTTTATTCAGATTTTTTTATTTCTTATCATTTTTACTTGCTTAAGTGATTTTAAATAATTCTAAAAAAAACTTTTCCGTTTTTAAAAAAAAATTGCTAAAACATTTGTAAAAATATTTGAGATCACTTTTGACTTTACTATGGTCTCGTTTAATTTTTCTTTGATATTTTGAATATAGTTTGTTATTTTTCCTTTCATTTATTTTTTTAAAACAATTTAAAAATAATTTTTCTCATTTTATTTTGTTTATTAAATGCAATGTTATTTTTATATATATTCTATATGATCTTAAACTATGAGATTTTAACCACGAGCTTCATTAACATCATTGGATCTTGGGTGTTGAGTTTAACTCCACCAAAATAGATGAATGATTTTAATGATAGCTTGATTAATTTCTTTTGGTTCAAATGGGGAATTCATTTCTTATTCCCTCCCTCTTCATCTTATTCTCTTCTCACTTGTGCTACATGTTGTTAGAGGATGATGTACATATCATTTCTCTGAACATATGGTACATATATTGCTATTGACTTCTCTCAAAATAGGTGCGACTTCTTTTTGTCCCGATTTGAGAAATGATCATTCGTAGCCCAAACCTATGTTTGCAAGCCCAAGTATGTTTAATTTGAAATGATTGATCCAATAACCTTGAGGTTCATTGTTAGGAGGCTTTAGTCTTATCAAGCCTCTAATAAACCATCATAAATTTTGGTTTAAGCGAATCATTTAAACATCGTTGATCATATGTTGCCACTTTGAAAACTCAAAATGAATGATATACTCGATAAAAAACAAATGAAACTTGTTGTTGAGAAGCTTTTACTTTATCAATCTTCTAATGAGTTTTCATATCCAAGTTTCAAGATGATCATTTAGCTAACCTCTAATTTCTAACTCATTAATAATTGACTTTAATTTATGCTTTTACTTTACGTCTTTACTTTTACGCATTATTTATTTTAGCATTTTCATTTCATACTATTTTCATCTTTGCTCACTTGAGCATTTATCTTTATGTCATTTTTATTTTTAAAGATACTTAATAACCAACTTGAGCAATAAAAAACTTTAAGGCTACTTGGACTATTTGGTTAATATCCTTGGCATTATGGAGTTATGGACCTCTTAGACTTAGGATTAGAAGCCCTGACTACCCTTGGGACCCTGTGACTTCTGTTATTATTTTGTCTAGAGTTCTTGGTGGTTACCCAGAGATATTGGGTTGATTTTCTTTGTCTACAGATTATTCTGATTATATGCTTTATCTGTGATTGGGATTGCTCTGTATATAGTTGTTACTCTGCCCAATTCTTTTGAAGACTTAATGCATTTGAAGTTTGGTATTCTTAAGAGGTTTAATATCTTTGCTTGTTTGGTTTCAATCTAAAGGATGGGGATTCTACATTGACTCATTGTGTCAAGAGTTGGCTTCTTGTTGGTTAGACACTTCTTTTCCCTAAATTTTACCTTATGCCTTAGGATAGTCCCTTCATCTCCTCTCATCTTCTTTAATTTCAAAAATCTTCTCCCTCCTTTTCAAAACTCTTCTTGTTTTCTAAACCGCTTTTATAATAAACTTGGACTTAGGTTCATGCATTTTCAAAAAAAAAAATTCTTAATCAAATTTTAACAAACTTAATCATGCTTTGACATTTTTGTGAGAAGACTAAAAGTCAATCAATCTCATTCAAACCATTTTGTCACTTTAGCTTTTTACTTTAAACTTTTTTTCAAAAGATTAGACTTTTATCGATCCTTGTAGTGATGCGAACTACTATACTTCTACGATATATAGATAAGTGAGATATTCTCCACTTGGGTGTTGAACGAGGCTTTGTTGATTTTAAAATCCAAGCTATATCCTCCACTTTGAGATGACACAAATTCTCCTTTCACATGATTGTGGGTAGTAAGTATGTTTTCCACTCGGGTATGATGATGATGTCTCGTCTCTTAAAATTAACCAACGCATATGTGTTTTAAAATTCTTAAAGGTGAACTACAAGTACCCTGATCCCCTATTGCATGGAAGGTGGTACGTAGGCACTAAAGCTTCGCAACTGCGGCTGGTATAAAAATTGAAAAAAATTTCTTTTCCCATCTCCACCATCTATTTTTATACAACACTTATAGCCAAAATACACAAATTTTCAAAGATGTTCCTGCAGAGTACCGTAGATATTTAAGGTGCTAATACCTTGACTTTACATAACCAACTCTCGTACCTAGATTCTTTCCCCCTCTTTTTTGGGTTATTCGCTCTTTTCTCATTCCTTTGGAAACAATAAAGCGCGGTGGCGATTTTTATTTGATCTGTGTGAGTTAAGTCAATCCAATGGTTTAGCCTTAACATTTCTACCGCTACACATATCGAGACGATTATTTCGGAATAATTTTACAAATGATGTTAACTACAAGTTTGCTTCATACCCCAATTTCAGATTTTGATCGGAGGTTTTGTTCTTGGCGTTCTAATTTCTAAAATGAGCGGTGAAATTAACTAAAAAAATCTGCATTAATTATACTATGTGTTTGTGGATCATCGGAAATTCAAACCTTTCTCGTTGTTTATCCGATTGAGTATGTTCTTTCGGCATTGCGTCACAAATTTCGCAAGCTTTGATTTTGATGTTGAGCTCGAGTCGAGATTTCGCATCGATGATGACGTGGCATTTTGTACTCACATTATGCATTAAATTTGCTGAAACTTTCAAAACAAGGCCCAACCCAAATTCAAATCTATGCCTAATTGGAGGAAGAATACATTCAAAAAATTAGAATTTATTTCATAACTTCACTCATTCTCAAAAACACCTCACAATTCTCTCTCTATTCTCTCAAAGATCAAACTCCATTTTTCTCTCTATTTTCTCAAGAACATCAACAATCTTCTTCAACAAGATTCAAGCAAAATATAAAAAAAAACCTCAAATCTCTTTCTCTCTTCCTCCAATCAACAAGCAACCGCCTAGCCATCTACCTCCGCCCTTTGCGGTGCCGCTAGCACCGCCGTAAGCCGCCGGAAAATCCAATCGATCTCCCTCCGATAAGTCTGCAAATCTGCGAAAATTATCTCCTTTCTGATCACAAATCTGTGACTCCCTCCTTCCTTCATTCATTGATTCACGAGACGTCCTCTTCATCACTTTTTGGTAATTCAATTGCTTAATTCTCATATCTTACTTGAATTGTGAGTTTAATTAAAATTGTGAATTGAAACATGGTTTGGAATTGCATAATTGTGAACATGATTTTATTCTTGAATTGTAAGTTGAGTTGAACCTCATAATTGTGGATTGTGTTAATTCTTGAATTATGCTTTGTGTTGAGAATAAATTTAGTTGAATTTCTTGAAGATTATGTGTTTGATAAAATACTTGAGCCATGATAACATTGATTTTTGAGCATAATTACATGAGTTAATACATGGTTATTTTTTACATTTCATGTGAATTTGATTCTTGAATTTCATGTGGCATTTGAATTGATGAGTATAACTTGTTTCATGAGTTTAATTTTAGTTGTTGAATATGCTTAAACCTTGATGTAATTCTTGAATTGTGTAAAATGGTGCAAAGTGGCATAGGTTGAATAATTGCATAATTGATGTGATTTTTTTTTTTTGGTTCGGTAAAAATTGTTGAAAATCTTAAAGACAAAATTACAAGTTCACGTGTCAATTATGGAATTATTATTGAGATGTTGATTGTGTAATCATGTATTGATATAATTTCAAATTCATTTTGTGAACAAACTCTCATTTTTATTGTAAAAGTTTCTAATACAGAAATTAAATCAACATTTGATTTGTGATTTAATTACACCTTTTGGACATAATTTTGAGCATAAGGTTGCACTTGATTAATGATTAATGCTCAAGGCATTTAGTTTTGGTGTTTAGACGACATTTATGCTAAGTTTTATCGCTTAATGATCGAAGTTCTGCATGTTTCTCATGATTATGGCGTTTCTGCCCAGCAAAGGTAAATGGTACTTGTGATGTAATTTAATTTTTGATTTCGGTTTCTTTGAGCTTATTGGTACGTTTGTAGCTAACCGGGCGATTTTGAGCTGATTTCGTTCCTACATTTCGTGCGCTTAAATTTTGAACATAATGCTATTTGGTACCTTATATCATGTATGTTGAGCTTTGACCTTCATTTGATGCATGTGTATACTTTATTGTTCGTTCATGAACCTTTGTAATAGAGTTTGCTTGGTTCCGATACATTTTTCGGGTTAATTCTTCAAATAACCGTAATGCTGCCCCGTTTCGTAAAACACATCCGGATTTTGTTTTAATTGTTGTTTTATGCTTCATTGCATTTGTTTTGGTCATTATGAAACATGTGTATCAAGTTGTGTTGGTTTCGGATCGACATTTTGTGTGTTTCTTTGTGTGATGTAAATGTTTTCCAGAAATTGTTTGTATGCTTCTGTTACTTGTTGCATTTTACTTTATGCATGATAATATGTCATTTTAACTTGTGATGTCGATTGTTGAATTACATTTGATATTCCTTGTTATTTGCTAACTTTTTCTTGTGAGATTGTGTAAGTTTTGGAAGGTGATTCGTCAAGACACATGTGTTCGATTTTAGCATTTGCTTGTGTAGCATGGCCTGGTGCAGGATGTTGGCTTGATGTGTATTTCCTGTGATTTATTTTCGCATTGTACACTGAATGAATGTAATGGATATTGTATCTGACTTGGTTTTCTTTGTTGATGCTAGCTCGCTCAAAAATCATCAGATTTTTTAGCTTATATTTGATATATAACTGACATTTTATCCGTTTAGTATTACAATGATTCTGGTTTATTTTTCCGCATTTTACTGCTTTCTAGATATCATGAGAAGTAGGATAATAAAGAGAGTGCACTCGAAGTCGCTATTTAAAGTCCTTTAGAAGGCATTCCACACTTGTTTTCTAATTGTGTTTGTAGTTGTTTAAAGACCTACATCAAAGTAGGCATTCTTCATATTTACATTTGTGCGCAAAGACCTCAATGAAGGCGTCCCATTCCCCTTCCCCATTGATAAGTCCTCAAAATGAGGCAAGGCGAGCAGAGGGTCCGCAAACTACCCCGCCATTTCTAATTTGTGTCATTCGTAGCTCGCGCCGTGCGTTGATGCTTCGAATCATGCTTACTCTTATTGTCGAGTCAGTCAAGTGGAATATAAGGCTCTATGACCAATTCCCCACATTTTGTCTTAAGCTCACGTCTGGCGATGTTGATGCTCCGTGCTTGTTCATATTGTCTTCTATCTCCTACCTCAATTTTTAATATCTTGGTTAGGTGCTTAGTCACCTTGGTAATTCACTTCCCCCACTCTATACTTCTTGCCTTGGTGACATGGTACCTTGGTTAAGAGTAGCTTTCATGACCCCTTCTTGCCTAGATGAGATATCTATGGTTAGGAACTTCCCTTTTTACCTACCTCGATGATTCGATATCTTGGTTAGGCCTTTTGACTTGAGCTAGTGTGTACTACTCATGACATGTGTGTGCTCTCTTGAGCTTGTTGATTGCTTGCTTGCTTTCCATCCTTGTGTGCATGTTTTCTTAGGATTTGAAAACCTTTTCAATGTTCCCTTAGGACTTCTTGAATCACCCTTTGGTGGAGATTTAAGATAGACATAATTTTAGGTTTTGAACCTTCGCCATGTTCCCTTAGGGCTTCTCGCTTCAACCTTTGACAGCGATTCGAGACAAACATTAGGTTGGGAACCATGCATGATAACTTAGTTAGAGGTTCCCTTTTTATCTTTGACCTTAGGGCCATCATTGTATGATAACATTATGCATAGAATTAGATATTCTCCCTTAGTTGTTTTCTTTTCTTTTGCATCCTTAAAACTAAAACTCTTTTCTTGGCAAGTGTATAAAACATTTAATAATTTCCAAATCCTTTTTCAAGGTTAAAAACACCAACCAATTCAAATTTTATTTTTCCGCTTGGCTTTTCTTTTAAAATCCCTTTTCAAGGTAAAAAACATACAATAAACAGAAACATATAAGCCGAACTACGACGCTCTGATTCCATAAAATGGATACGTATGCATCTGGTCACGGGGCCCAGCCGAGCGAAACTTTGTAAATATTTCCTTCTTTTCCTCGTGTTTTATTTTGCATGCATTCTCTCTTTTCATTTTCTTTTTTAGCTCGTGAGATTTAGATTTGAACACGCCCTTTGATTAGAACAATAAGAGTGGATCCCATGGAGTACCATATACGTGTGGGTGATAATACTTTCCCCTCGTGTAATCGACTCCCTTCCTTGTATCTCTCGGTCGTTTGATCGTGATTTCACCCTTCTCAAGATTACTCAATGTTTACCTTTACCTTCCTATGGGATAAAAAACGTTCGATAGAGACTTCATTGATTTCATCTCGATGATTTGTTCCGCCGGTTGTTTCAGCTAGCGACTTCACTGGGGAAAGGTTGACCAAATGCTGGTCCATCCCAGAGTCGCTCCTAGCTCTTTTTTTCTTTTCTTTGGGTGTTTATTTTTATGCTTTCAGTTTATACATTTGCACATGTTTATCCGAGCATATGTTTGCATTGCATCTTTATTGTTTTCTATATACTGGTGATGTGCTGGATTTGATGGTTTTTTAGGTTGGGTGGGATGTTACTATGGAGGTAAAAGGCCCAATACCCAAGCCAAGTGACAAACAATAGGTACACTAGGAATAGAGTGGAACATGATAGCTATGGGATGTAGATCTCCCTATGCGGCTATGTCGTCCATGCTCAGATGAGGTTTTAATGAGGTGTTATCATTATCACGTAGGTCTATGATGATAGTATTCTCAAGTGCACCTAGGATTCTGGATTACCATTAACCTTACCTAGACCTAGTCTCGGCCCGTGAATGGGACAGGAATATTCTTTACAGGTACAGATGGTGACTTTGTTCAGATGTTTTCTGTTTTATATGTGTTATGTTGGTGACTATGGTTTTATAGTTTTATGGTTATGTTCTAGACCGTGGATTCTTGTATTCTTGGTGTGTTCAGAAACAATACTACACAATAACCAGTTTTATGGAAATATTGATTCCATAAGTATTTCACTTGAATCATAGCATATTTACTTTTTACAAAAGAAATGTATAAAAAAAGTATGTATATGAAAAAAAAACTAATCTGCATATGCATACTATTTCCAGGTTAATCTCAGATTGTCTTTTCATCAGGGATGGATAATAGCATAGACATAGGCAAAGATCTTCTTAGGAAGACATCTTTCTATCATTTTCATGGGTTTGCTTTGGCTCCACTAAGAGAAGTGGGGGTTCTTGTGGCCGGGCCTAATGAGAAGATTTTCTGAGACTGATACGGGAACTTGTTTCCATTGCTGAATGGTGGATATGAGAAGTGGGCTATGGTATCACATTTGTAATTCTATGACCTGTAGTCGTTGCTTTATCTTAGAGTCGATACTCAAATAATATGCTTACATCCTAGATATTGAGATCACCGACTGTGTTCCCTTTGTCTGTGTATTTGAGTTTCTCGACTATGTGGCCATCGCTAGGGCTCTTTATTTGAACCTTAGCGATGTCAAAGGTAATTGGACTAAAAAGAACAATGAATATGGTTTTCATCTAAAGTTCTTGATTACTAAAGCTAAAGAGTTTGCAGAAAGTAGATATTGAGTCGCGTTTAATGCACTGTTGGCCGCCATGATTTATGGCATTGTCATCTTGCCAATATGGAGGACTTTGTAGACTTCTCAGCAATCTGTGTTTTCATGAATGGAAATCTGGTGACGATGATTATTGCCGACACTTACTATGCCATTCACTCCCGACATGTCAATAAAGAGTGTGTTGTCTGTTGCATTCCCCTTTTTTACAAGTGGTTTATGATGCATATTCCTACCAGAGTACCATTTGTTGACTCCGCTGGTACTCTCTTTTAGTCTTGAAGGATCACAGATCTTTCTTCTTATGATGTCGTTTGGGACAACGTAAGGGGTGTAAGGGAAATCATGGCAAGTTGTGGAGCATTTCCCAATGTTCCACTCAATGGGACTAAAGGTTGTATTAATTATAATCCTATCTTAGCATGACATCAGTTAGGGTACATTATGACTGATAAGCCTACTGATCATGAAGTGGAGGAAACCATTTATTTTGGTAAAGGTGAAGACCCTGTCTTATTAGAAAGGATTAGAAGGGCCTGGAGTCTTGTTCATCATCAGGGACTGACTTTTTTTGGTCAGAGGGGATCTTTAGCCCTTGGTCCATATGTGCAGTGGATCAAGAACTGAGTGAAGGTGATGTTGTTGCCTTTCAAGAGAGAAGCGAAGATGTATCTGCAACCTACTTTTGATCTGAGATTTGGTGGTCACCAGATGCAACAGGAAACCAATCACTTCCTTAAGGATCATCCACTCGACAACTTGTTTCAGCTACATCCAAATTTGTGCTAATAGAGTTTTACAAGCAAGTTAAGGCTGATAGTCTCAAACTGGAACTGGAAAAACAAGAGCAGAATATGGAGCTTTCTTTTGTTGTGCAAGAGAATAAGAAAATGCTTCATGGAGCAAAATTAAAATACAAAGTGTTGGAAGATCATGGTTTGCTCTAGAATCTTAAGAGACCAAGATTAAAGGTTCTCGCATTTCTAATCAAACAAAATCTTTGGTAAAGGTCGAAGTTGATATCGTGAAAACTCTATAAAAGCTTGAAAGTCTCCGGGTGTCCAAAGAAAAAAATGAAAGCCAATCATAATGAAGAGGTCAAAGCTTTGAAGAAGAAACTTCGAGAGGAGGAATCCAAATCCTAGGAAGCTTGCAAGTAGCGAGAGAGTTTGGAGCACCAAGTTCAAAGTCAGCAAGTGCAGATTGATGAACTCAAGGTTTAGCTCAAGAAGAAAGATGATCAAAAGCTAACATTCGAAGCCCAGTTGAAGGGGAGACGTGCCCAGTTGGCTCAAGTAATTTAAGATTTAGCAAAGCTCAAAGCTCGATCGAAGTTTGACAGTAGTTCTCAATTTTGTTGATCTCTTTATTTTTGTTAGGTTCACCGCCAGTTTTATGGACGAGTTCCTTTTGACTTTGTCTGTATAAACTCTTTGTTGAGATATATTTGTATGGATGATTTATTCTTATGATATGAGCAGTCTCTTTCTTTAATGATGTTTTTTATATCTTATTGCCTTTTGTTCTTGATGAAAAATAGAGGATTCTCCTGGAAATGGTGAAACATTTCATGCATAACCATTCATTCATGCATACCATATCATGACAGATGGTTCCAGAAGGTTTTCTTATTTCTGATTGGGGTTTTCTTTTCAGAGATTCATACTACAAACTCTCCCGTTACAACACTCAGAGTACTTCCAAAAGACAAATGGAACAAATTCAGGCAGACATTGTTGTTATGGGTGTCAAGATGGACACTCATATGGACCAGGTGATGGAGATTATCCAGAACATGGCCCGTCAACAAGAAGAGTTGAGAGCCTTGATTGTAAAGCCTGATGAGACTGCAAACAATGGAAATGAGACTTTGATCGTCAATCCTCAAGGGGGCATCATTAACAATCCGAATGGTAATTTGGGTGCCCAGAATTTGGATGGTGGTCAAAATATGAACAGCAACTCGGGTACTCAGAATGTGATTGGAAACCCAGGCGGTGTTCACAATGTGAATTTGAATGCAAATATTGGTATGAATCTTCAGAATGGTCAAGTTGTGAACATAGGTAATCCTACTGGAAATAATAAAGGTATTCTTGTGGTCCAAGTCGTGGGGAATCTGCTTCCACCCACTCCGACTCGACAGAATAATGAGCAACATTTTGTCCAACCAAGGGTTGTTTGAATTCCTATTCAATAACTCAAAGAGGATAATTACGAGGATTGGATGTCCAATGCTGATGAGCCAACTGAGGCTGTCAAAAAGTTGCATATGCTCGAGGAGCATATGCAAGCATTTGAGAATCGGGGCGCTATGGGCCTTGATATGTCTGATTTGGGCTTAGTCCCAGAAGTGAAGATTTATCCAAAGTTTAAAGTGCCAGATTTTGTAGGACATATGTCAAATTCTACTATAGGAAGATGTCCGCATACTCTTGATGATGAAAAGCTTCTTATGTACTTTTTCCAAGACAATCTAACTGGTGGACTACTGGAGTGGTATATGCAATTGGATGATACTCGTATCCGTACATGGAGATAGTTGGCTGAAGCTTTCTTCTAACACTACCGATACAATACTGATATAGCACCCACGAGAACCCAATTGCAGAACTTGTCATAGAAATAGAATGAATCCTTTAAGGAATACACACAGAGGTTGCGTGAAATGGCAGCTAGGGTCCAACCCCCTGTGATTGAGAGAGAAATGGTAGATATGTTCACCAGTACCCTGCAAGGGCAGTATTACACGAATTGCAGTACTTCTGATTTGTTTGCTGAGATGGTGACATACGGGAAAAGAATTGAAATCCAAATCAAATTAGGAAAGATTTAGGATGTCTTCGGAACTAATGTAGGTGTTGTACCCCAAAATTTTCCCTCTCAATTCTCAAGGGTTTTCTCACAAAGATTCTCAGGATTCAAGCTTGCACAAGTGCATTGGGATTTTCCAGTACCAAAATTAAAAGGAAACTGTCAAAAAGGGAGAAAACAGATAAAAATAACATTTGGACAAATTTGGAGAAAAATAGGCCTCCTTCGATTCAGCCTTTCGATTGGACAAGTGTGTTGCCTTCATGCTTGCAATCGGAGGCCATGACATGTTGGCCACACATGCCCCCTACAAGACAAACCCTTCGATTGGACTTTTCACCTCTTTAGATTGCTCAAAAATAGCTGCCTACAAGCCTGCTTCAATTGGGCATATGCTGCCTGCAAGCCTGCTTCGATTGGGTATATGATGCCTGCAAGCCTGCTTCGATTTAGACAAGTTTACTGCCTACAAGCCTCTTTGATTGGGTATATGTTGCTTGCAAGCCTGCTTCGTTTGGGCATATCCTGTCTGCATGTTTGTTCGGTTTGGACAAGCTTCGATGGGACAAAATAACCATATCTATGCATCCTTCGAATCCACTTGCACCAAGGGCCTCTTGCAGACTTTGCCTCTCACAAGCTTCGTTTGAGCCAAGAGATATCTTCATACAAGATTTGACTAAGTTCTTGTTTCCCTTGAAAGAGCATCCTTCGATTCAGAAGCCAGGAACTTCCCTCATGTTAAACAGACACAAGGCAATGACTCCCTTTATGTTTGTTTCGATCCATATGCTACGATTGGGAAATATGATTCCTTCGAACACAAGCCTTCAATTGGAAACAAGTACCTGCATGCAAAGCTTCGATTGGAATGTGGATCCCCTTCGAATCAGCTTGCTTCGAATCCAAGCTGAGCCATTCGAAGCAGTTTTCGTTTGAAGCAAATCTGAGGAAAATCTCATGACCAGCTACTTGACAGGCTATGTTACTTCCAAATCTTCACATGATCTGAGTTTTACACACAAAATCAAATCTTTATCCATTAGATATTACTATTTTTGGAGGAAATGACAAAAAGCTATGTTAACTATTTTCATAAATGTTATTTTAATCACCAAATCAGCTCCTTGAGCCCCCAAAATTTATTTTGTCTGAGCACAAGCAAAGTCAAAATCAAAAGCATAAGTCACATCTTCTGCACCCCAACAGGCCCCCCACTTTTACCCTTCACGCTTCATATTTTATTATTTTACAAGGCTGGCTATTGAAAACATGTCCATTCTTTTTCTCTATAAATAGATGAATTTTTGCAAAGCTGAAGAGAGGATCTTTAGACCAGAGGAACGAATCCCCCAAATTTTCTCAAACACAACAAATCTCTCAAGTCCCTTCAACACTTATGAGAACAAACCCAAAATCACATACTTACTTCCTCCGATTCAGAAGAACAAACACTCTTCAGTATCCTTCGAATCCAGTTTGGAAAGAAACATAAGACTTGTTTCTTTCCTTCCTTCGAATCTAGCATTCCAAGAACAATTGTTGGCCCTCTCTTTCGAATCCAGCACCCTGGGCCTCCACTCAAGGTCCCACACCCATTCAAAGCCTCCAGAAAGGTAAGTCAATCTTACCCTTAAACCTTTCATTTCATGGCATAACATGTAAATAAGCTTTTCTTTGGTTTCAAGCATGTATATACCATTGTTCCTTTCGTTTCCACCCTTTTAACATGTTTTTCAGAGCTAACCCTTTCGTTTTGCTTTTTGTTTACCTGAACTTGCTTTAACTATTAAACTGTTTGCAAGACAAATACTAGCATGGCCTTAGGCCATGTTGCCATTTAATGCCTTAAACGAGAAGAAACAGGGGGAAGGAAACATGAAACGAAGCCTTGGGCTTCCTTGCTGACTTCCAAGACAGAAAGGCAGAATCAAAAGGCACACTTGCACTAAAGTACATCCAGAATCGAAGGTCGTGACTTGCTGCTGCCAACCTCAATCGAAGAAGGCAACAAGGCAGAACCAGAAGGCATGCCCAGCTGCTGACAAGCCCAAATCGAAGGCCATAACCTCACTGGCGCCAACTCCCAATTGAAGGCCATAAACTTGATGAAGCTAGCCCCCAATCAAAGGAGGCTAACAAAAGCAGAATCGAAGGCTGCTCCCCCCCCCCCCCCAATCGAAGACACTCATTTTTCTTACTTTTATCTTATTTTTTCCTTCATATTTTTATGCCTTTCAATATGGTTGTAATAGTGTAGGATTTTTCTTTTCTGCATTTTTATTGCTTTATACAAATATTAGTAAATAGGATGTATGGCAAGATAAAATCAACAAGTAGACCACCTAAAAATCAAGATAAAATGCATGCAAATCAAACACACTTATTCACACATGCACCCTTAGGGTAATCTCACTTGTTGCCTCGGAAAAATAGTCATGTCCCTCGAACATGGGCGTTTTAGCAAAGACCCTCGATAAAAGATCGTAGTGCCTCGATGACCCTCGATGTTACCTTCAATAAATGATCTAGTCCCTAAACGACATTGCTAAAATGTCCCATAGGTTGCCTTCTATGACTATACAAACATCTCACGCCCGTCCCTTCACATCCAACGATGGGGCTTCTTAACAAATTAATGGCAAGATAGAAACATCTAAAGGAGGAGAAAAAGAACACCTAAGACATTTTGAGTAGGTAGATTTGCTCCTAGTTGCTCGCTTTCTCACAACAAAAACATTTTATACACTAACACTCCCAATTTGAAACATTTTCAAAAGACAAACACTTTGTACGCGTTCTTATAGAAACGAGAGCCATTACAAAGAAAACCCTTTTCAAAATCACTTTCAAAAACACATCCCACAAACACTTCTTTGAATTATTTTCAAAACAACACTTTGTACGCGTTCTTATAGAGACGAGAACCATTACAAAGACATTTTTCAAAATACTTTTAAAAAACCCACACCACAGGCACACTTTCAAACAAAAGCAAGTGATCTAGCAAGCAACTAAGAGCTTGTAGATAACTACGGATGAAAAGGGTGATAATACCTTCGCTTTTCATAATCTACCCCCCGAACTCAGAAAACATCTCTAAAGGTCTTTCCTGTTCTTTTCAGCCTTTCCTTATTGGATAAAAGAAAAGTCGGTGGCGACTCTTGCTATCCGCAACAGTTGCAATAAAATGCAAAACACCCAAGTCATTTTTCCCACCGCGTTACAGTTGGCAACACCAAAAGTATTTTGGTGGTTACTAGAAGAAGAAAGATAGTGAGTCCAGTGTGCTATATGATCGGAAAGGTAAAGGTAGAGCTTGTCAAGAGTTTTATCACCAAATTGTTGTTGTGACAATTCCAGTTGCTGCACCTCAACGACAAGCATATGTGCCTAAGCAAGGCAATCAACAGAAACTGAGGTAGCCACCAAGGAAATTTAAAGTTCTTCATATGTCCTATGTAGAGTTATTACCTCAGTTTCTTGAATTAAAATTGGTTGAGTTGCATACTTGGAAGATTGATCCTGAAAACTTGCCAGCTAGCTTTAATGCTAATGCCACACGTAAATTTCATTCTGGTGGACAAGGACATGCCATCGAGACCTGTATCACTTTCAAGCATAAGGTGCAAGACTTTTTGGATTCTCAGGCTATTAATTTTGGCCCAACACCCAATATTACTAGTCAACAATTTCCACCTCATGGCGGCACCACTGTCAGTGCCATAATGGTAAATGAAAACCTGAATTTGGTCATGGATGTCAATCAGCTGACTACACATCTCTCGTTTGTGAATGACAATTGTCACAAAAGGGTGTATTTCTAGGCTATTGTATAAATTTTGCAGATTGTTTGATTTAGCTAGAGGGTTGCCACTGTCTGAAAGATGCAATTCAGAATTTGATTACCAAGGGAACTCTCCAATTTAACCGTAGGATTGTTAAGCCTAAGGTTAGTGATGATGAAGTTAATGTGATAACAATTCCTATCAAGTCAAAGACAGCTCATGTGCCTATGAAAATTCCAGTTCTTGTGAAAAAGTGTCTAGTAACCATTATTGTACCTAGTCCAGTACCATATGTTAATGATAATGCCGTCCCTTGGAGTTATGATGGTTAGTTTTACTACCAGGGGAAGAAGCTTGATACTCAAAAGTCTAAGGAAAGTAAGTCTGAAGAAGAGAAACCTGCAGTTCACGATATTGTTAGCAAAATCCAGATAACCCATAATGGTCGGATTTTCTCTCTGATTGAAAAACCCAAAAGTAGTGTCGATGTCGCAGACAAGGCTAAAGGCAAGCAGATTGTGATTAACGGTAAGAAACTGGGGAAAAATCCTCTTGTTCCTACATTAGATGCCAATATGGCTAAAGATGTGACTGAACTAATGAGGTACATCAAGAAAAGTGACTACAAGATTATTAACCAACTGAGCCAGACACCCTCAAAGATCTCAATTCTTGTTTTGCTCAGAGATTCTGAATCTCATAGAAATGCAATGATGAAGTTATTGGGGACTTCCTTTGTTCCTCAAGAAATATCAGTAAACCAATTTGAATAGATTGTGAATTGCATCTCCGTAAGTAACAGGCTCAGCTTTACATATTTTGATCTACCCCCTGAGGGAAGGAAACATAATAAAGCACTGCACATCTCCATGGAGATTGCGAGGATCACTATATCCCGTGTGCTAGTTGACACGGGATCTTCCCTCAATGTGTTGACAATGTATTCTCTTATGAAACTTGATTATGAAGGGGTCGTGCTAAGGCCAAGTGATTTGATTGTCAAGGCGTTTGATGGGTCTAAAAGGACTTTGTTTAGGGAGGTTGATTTTCCTATCAAGATTGGTCCCCAGGTCTTCAACATAACTTTCTTCGTCGTGGACATTAATATTTCTTATTGATGTCTGCTAGGCCGTCCATGGATCCATGGGTTGGTGCTGTCACTTCCACCATTCATCAAAAGTTGAAATTCCTGTTGAATGGAAAGTTGGTCACCATTTACGGTGAAGAGGATTATATCATTAGTCATCTATTTTCCATTATGTTGAGGTGGAAGGAGAAATATATGAGACTCCATACCAAGCAATTGAAATCGTGCATGTTGTCACAACTCCTCTCCAAGAGATTAAGAAGCCAGAAGCCTCTATGGTATCTTATCATCAAGCACAAGCAGTTGTTCAATCTTGTCATCCCGAGGGCTGGGGAAGAGTGTTAGATCTCCCCACACAGACACACAAGAAAGTTTTAGGCTTCGTGATTGGACGAAGCGTTCCAACTATTTTTCCTCTAAAGATTCAAGGTATTCATCTACTGATTCAGTTTGTTAGTGGTGGTATTATTCATAAAGAAGCTCAAGCTGTAAGCGAGGAAGGGGATAGCGATTGTAAAATGGACAAGTGGATTCATCCAACTATTCTGGGTCAACATCGTGTTAATTGGTTTTCCGAAGACGTCATTAAAGTCACCCACTTTGAAGAGTTATTTTATTTTATTTTTATCAAGCAATAATTACTATGTTATGCCCAAGACATAGTGAACATGTTGTAGGGCCACGATGTTTTCAATTTCAAAATTATCATTAATAAAGGACATATTTTTGCATTCAAATATTTCGCTCCTTTCCTTTATCTTTACTTTTCAAAACTTTTGGCAATGTGTTTATATTTTTATTTTATTAATCTAAAACTAAAATAAGAATATAAAAAATCATGCAGATATTGTCCCCCATTAATCCCGGAATTTGTCAAAAACGATTATGCTATGGCTCATTATGACTTTGAAAATCCAATCTATCAAGCTGATGAAGAAGCTGAAGAAGATTGCGAACTTCCCGCTGAGTTAGCCAGATTGTTAAGGTAAGAGGAAAAGGTCATTCATCTGCACCAAGAGACTATTGAAGTGATCAACTTAGGTACCGAGGAGGCCCAAAAAGAAGTCAAGATTGGGGATGCTTTAGAAGACAGTGTCAAGCGAAGATTTATTGAAATGCTCTGTGAGTAAGTGGACATCTTTTCTTGGTCTTATGAAGACATGCCTGGGATTGATACAAATATTGTTGTGCATAAACTACCTCTTAGAGAAGAGTGTCCTCTGGTTAAACAAAAGCTTCGAAGAACTCATCCTGAGATATCTAAGAAGATCAAAGAGGAGGTTCAAAAATAGTTTTATGATGGTTTTCTGAAAGTTATTTCTTATCCGCTATAGATTGAGAATATTGTGCCAATGCCTAAGAAGGATGACAAAGTAAAAATGTGTGTGGACTACAGGGACTTGAACATAGTAAGCCCTAAAGATGATTTTCCTCTCCCTCATATTGATATTCTGGTCGATAATACTACTCAAGCTAAAGTGTTTGCTTTCATGGATGGTTTTTCTGGCTATAATAAGATTAAGATGGCACCAGAAGACATGGAGAAGACTACTTTCATTACACCTTGTGGAACATTTTGTTACAAAGTGATGCCCTTTTGTTTGTAGAATGCAGGGGTAGCGTATCAGCATGCAATGGTCACTCTTTTTCATGACATGATGCATAAAGAGATTGAAGTATATGTTGATGATATGATTTCCAAATCCCAGACAGAAGAGGAACATCTTGTCCACTTGTTGAAACTGTTTGAAAGATTGAGAAAATTCAAGCTGAGGTTGAATCCGAATAAGTGCACCTTCGGGGTGAGATCATGAAATTTATTGGGCTTTATAGTAAGTGAAAAAGGAACTGAGGTTGATACTGCCAAAATAAAATCAGTACAAGAAATTCCTGAGCCAAGAACAAAAAAATAGGTTTGTGGTTTTTTAGGGAGGTTGAACTACATTTCTAGATTTATCTCTCATCTTACAGCCACTTGTGAATCGATATTCAAGTTGTTGAAAAAAGATTAAATGGACAAGTGGAATGACAATTTCCAAGAGGCATTTGATAGAATAAAAGATTATTTGCAGGAACCTTCAATTCTCTCGCCTCCAGTGGAAAGCAGGCCCTTGATAATGTATCTGACTGTGTGTGAAAACTCCATGGGTTGTGTGCTCAGACAAAATGATAAGACTGGTAGGAAAGAGCACGCCATCTACTACCTGAGAAAGAAGTTTACTGATTGTGAGTCGAGATACTCATTAATAGAAACGACTTGTTGTGCACTCGCATTGGAAGAAAAGTGTCTCAGACAGTACATGCTGACTCATACTACTCTCTTGATATCCAAAATGGATCCAATCAAGTACATTTTTGAAAAGCCAGCTCTCACGGGAAGAGTATCCCGTTGGTAGATGATTTTAACAAAATATGATATCCAATATAATATGTAAAAAGCCATTAAAGGTAGTGTATTGGAAGATTATCTTGCTCACCAGCTTGTGGAAGATGACTATCAGATGATGAAGTTTGAATTTCCTGATGAGGACATCATCTATATATAAGATTGTAATATCCATGGCTCGAAAGAAGGACCCGAACCAGGATCCCAATGGATGATGGTGTTCGATGGTGCCTCCAATGCCTTGGGTAATGGTGTTGGTACTATAATTACTTATCTTGAAGGTTTCCATACTCCTCTTACTGCCAGAATTTTCTTTGACTGCACCAATAATATGGCCGAGTATGAAGCTTGTATATTTAGGTTAGAAGCTGATATTGATTTGTGAATCAAGATCTTAGAATTATATGCGGATTCTTCTCTTATGATTAGTCATATCAATGGAGATTGGGAGACTCGTCACCCGAATTTGATTTTGTATCATGAGCATGTTTTGAAGCTGATCCCGTATTTTGATGAGATTACTTTCAACCATATTCCAAGAGAATATAACAACTTGGCAGACTCCTTGGCTACTCTATCATCCATGTTTAAAGTCAGATGGGCAAATGAGGCTCCCTCTATTACCATTTTGAGGTTGGATGAGCCAGCATTCTGTTATGAAATAGAAGAAGATGTTACTGATGAAGAACCATGGTTTTATGATATCAAAAGGTATATTGAAACAAAAGAATATCCATTTGATGCTTCTGCCACTGATAAGAAGATTCTGTGAAAGTATGCAGCCAAATTTTTCCTCAATGGAGGTGTTTTGTACAAGAGAAACTATGATTCTGTTTTGCTCAGATGCATGGATAGACACAAAGCAAACAAGATCATAGAAGAGATTTGTGAAGGTACCTTCGGGATACATTACAAAGGGTATACTATTGCCAAGAAAATATTGAGAGCAGGTTACTATTGGTCTTCAAAGGAAACGATTTCTACAATCACTCCAGAGTTTGTTACAAATGTCAGATTTATGCTGACAAAATGCATGTGCCACCTAATCCTCTAAATTTTTTGACTTCTCCTTGGCCCTTCACAATGTGGGGCATCAATACGATTGGCCGGATTAAACTGACTGCTTCCATTGGACATTGATTTATTTTGGTGGCTATTAATTACTTCACCAAGTGGGTCAAAGCGACATCTTATGCCAATGTCACCGAACAAGTGGTCACCCATTTCATCAAGAAGAATATCATTTGTCGTTATGGGATTCTCGAAAAGATCATTACTGACAACAAGTCGAATATCAATAACAAGATGATGAAAGAGCTGTTCAAAAGCTTCAAGATAAAGCATCATAATTCTTCTCCATATCGTCCAAAGATGAATGGTGATGTTGAGGAAGCAAACAAGAATATTAAGAAGATTGTGCAAAAGGTGGTTGTTACCTATAAATATTGGCATGAGATGTTTCCATTTGCTTTGCATGGTTATTGCACTTCGGTGGACACTTCGATTGGGGCAACCACATTCTCTCTGGTAAACAACATGGAAGCAGTCCTGCCCGTGGAAGTTGAGATTCCTTCTTTAAGGATCATGACAGATATGCAATTAGATGAAGCCAAATGGGTTCAGAATAGACTTGATCAATTGAATATCATTGACGAGAAGAGATTGACAGCTATTTATCATGGGAAAATGTACCAGAAGAGGATGAAGAAAGCTTTTGACAAGAACGTGTGTCCTCGGAATTTCCAAGCTGGTGACCTCGTGCTGAAGAGGATCTTGCCTCCCAATAATACAGATGCTAGGGGAAAATGGGCTCCTAATCCTGAAAGACCATATGTTGTGAAGATAGTATTCTCAGGAGGCTCTATGATGCTCACAACTATGGATGGAGAGGATTTCTCTCACATTGTCAATGTAGACATAGTTAAAAAATACTTCGCATAAACAAACCCGATGAGTTGACTGGCTAAGGCAAACAAGGGCATCCCGGCGAACCAAAAATAAATAAATAAAGGTTTGGGAAAATTTTGGGATATAAGAATAAAAGAATGAAAAAGATAATGATGTAAACCCGCTAAGTCAAAAAATTGAAAAGGCGGCTTAGGCAAAAATGGGTATCCTGGTGGATTGAAAACCTGAAAAGGGTAATCCAGGAAAAAGTTAGGGATTAAAGCGAATGGCTACAGTATGTGTTGCATTTTTGATATCGTTCTACACTACTATTGGTTAGCTTGGAGGATAAGTAATTAGTACAATCAACTCGTTCCGAAAGCAAGATACTAAGGAGCTTTGAGGTTATAAAAGTCATAGCAGAGTCGGTACCCTATGGATCTGCACTCACATTGTTGTCTTTGTATTATCCTATGTATGCTTTGTATACAATTACCTCTTTTTAAGAATTGCTTCTTGATGTAAATGCATATTAACAGGTCAATTAATCAATAAAATTCTTTTATCCAAATTGTGTTTTGTTTTTATTTTGCTGTTTTGTTTGCGAAAAGACGTCTAGCATTTTTGGTAAAACTTTGCGTTTAAAAACAACGAATCTTTTACAACACATGTTATAAATATATGAAATTTCTTAAATTTTTGGGTGTCTGGGATGACAGCTAAGGTTTCCATTTTTATACCCGGGGTATGTTGTAGTAATTTCCATTGTTGCAAGTATCGTTGGTCTTTTATGACAAGAAGTATACCAGCAAATGAACCAAGGAAGGTTTGTATGTGACCAACATGAGAGTCTTAAAGGATGAAGGTTTCTGCATAATGGAATCCAATTTTACTTGTGAATGCTTACCTTTTCTCTAGATAAAATCCTTTATCCCCAGTGAAGGTGTACTCTCGCCTGAGTATACTTCTTCTCCTTAGTGCAGTATGTTTCTTTCCAGATTTATTAGAAGAATTTTTTTATTTACCAACCGATTATTATTGAATGTACTCCCCTTGAAGTCGATATTCTGTTGATTCCAAAACGAGGTTATCACTCGTTCTCTTCATGAAGTATGGATTCTCCTCCTAAATGAAGTTTGCACTTTTTGTCCCAGTGCGGTTTGTCTATATCAGAGCTTTTTGAAGAGATTCTTAATTACCTATGGAAGACTCTGCTTGGTATCACATGAAGATAGTTTTTATCCCCAATGAAGTGATTCTTCTTCTCCCCAGTACACGTCCTTGTTGGCATGGGTCCTGTAAAGATGGTTATCCCCACTGTAGGTTATACCGGTGATATTGCTATCAAGAGCTCTTTTGTTCCCCAGTGGAAGATGTAGCTTTCTCCTTAGTCGGAGTCGAGTTTCAAGGATATTTTGGATTAACTTTCCTATTATTCCCCAGTAAAGCAAGTGTCCTTTTTCCCCAGTGTGGTGTACATGGGAGCGCCGGTCAGAATTATTTTCATCCTTAGTGATAGAAGATTTTGTTGAGATACCCCCAGTGGAGTTTCTATCCTAAGATGATTGCCTCTTCCCCAAGTGAAGATTTTTACCCCTGGCAGTAATATCCCTAGTGTGGTATGAGTAGAATTCTTTTTATTTAAGAATTTATTGAATTCTACAGTAGAAGTTATCTTCACCAAGAAACCCTATGCGGGAAAGTTTCTTTTCCCAAGGAAGTTTTCCTCATCATTGACAGGAAGCAAGGAGGAATTTGTTCCCCAGGAAGTCGAAGAGCTGGACCAGAGTTCAAGTGTTTCTCTGAACTGCAATTTATTTTTGCAGTATTCCTCCCAGGAAGTTATTTCCCCATGATTTCGGTCCTCGAAAGTTGATGGTTTGGAATCTCGATTCCCCATTGAAGTTCAGATAGATTATTCTCTAACACATATCATATGTGCAAAGATAGTCATTCATAAGTTCTTCTCAGCAGTTGTTTATTGCCGTATTTTCCTTAGTGCATTGTTAAACATGCATCATTACATTGCATCTACCCCAAAAGAAAAAAAATTCAAACATGCATAAGTATAATCCAATTATGTTTAATTGCAGCAACCAGTTTGTTATACACCCAGATTTTAATTACCTCAACAACAAGCCTCTAGGGTGATCCTTTCATGTTTCCCCAGCAAAGTTTATTTGGTTTACCACCAATCGGATCTTTGGTATTTCCCATCTCCCTAGTGAGTCATGGTTTCTTATTTCCCTTGCAAGCCCTTGGTTATTTTACCCGTGTTTGCCTTGCATTTAGAGTGAAAGTAAGAGTCGGTGTATAAACTTTCTTATTTGTCAATATTTGAGTATCCATACTTGGTGTGTGGTAATTCAGATAATTTCTGCTCTTAAATAATTACACCCTTCCTTCAGCCTGATGGATATTGTAGTTCTTGCGCATTTGAAACTTCTTAGAAGTCCAATACGTTTTGGCGATTCTTGTTAGTGGCATCTTAGTCGGTCTCTTTATATTGTGTAAGTTCTCCTTCGATCGACGTCCTATTGGGATCTGTTTTAGTCAAAATCCATGTTGGAGTCCCCTCAGTTGGTCTCTTTCTCCCGTAAAGTTCGCCTTTGATTGGCGTTTTCCTTGAGTTTGCGTTGGTCAGAACCCATGTTCATGATCCCCAGTAAGTCCATCTTGGATTGGATTTCCTTATTTAGGAGCCTATTTTTGGTAGCTTCCCCCTTTCATTGTTGAGTTCATCTTTGATCGGTGCTCTCTGTAGGTTCTGCTTAGTCAGTCCCTTATCTTTGGGTTTATCCGTGTTGATCGGATTTTCCTTCTGTTAGCTTAGCTAACATCCCTGTTTAGAGGTCATATGTTGAATAGTTCCTTTGCTTTGTTTTATTTGTGTTGATCAGATTCTCTTTTTGTTAGCTTAGCTAACATCCCTGGTTAGGTCATGTTTTGATCATCTCCTTTCCCTGATAAAATCCTTTAGTGTCTCTCTCAAAGTCCAATTGTTTGGCATTTCTGGTTTATCTGTGTTTTATCCATTTTCCTTCCGTAAGCTTAGCTAACATCCCTGGTTAGGCCACGTTTTGACCATCTCCTTCCTCGTTAGAGTCCTTCAATATCTCTTTCAAAATCTAGTTGTCTAGCATCCTCAGTTAGGCAGGTGCGTCCATCCTCGTTAGAGTCCTTTAGTGTATCTTTCAAAGTCTACTTGTCTGGCATCCTCGATTGGGCAGGTGCGCCCTTCCTTGTTGGAGTCCTTTAGTGTCTCCTCTAAGTCCAGTTGTCTGGCACACTTGGTTAGGAAATTATGTCTTTCCTTGTTGCAGTCTTCCCTGGTGAGTCGCTTCCTGATATGTGTCTAATATCTTTACCAGACACATTTCTTCGATCTCTCTTTTGTGTGTCTAACCTTGACCTGACATACATCTATCCTTGATAACCACTATACCCAAAAGGAAAAAAAATAGAAAATACAGAAAACCAAAAAATAAATAATATCTGACTAGCTTCAAAGTGCAAATTTTTTGGTTCTATTAAGTATTCAATCCTCTTTCACCTTGATTGTTCTAAAGGCTTGCTCGAATCTCACCCTTTGGTTAAAGAAGATTGAATAGGGGCAGCAGTTGTACCCCAAAATTAAGCCTCTTAATTTTTATACTAATTGGCTTATACTTCATTACCATATGCATACATTCATGTCATAGGCTATATACTCATGGAATCGAAGTATTTCTTTGCAAGAAAGAGTTTCAAAAAAAGATTGTTCCATTAAGCAGCACTGTGAAGCAGGACTCAGGGTTTTCCGCATTTTTATGTGATCCTAATGTTTTCCAAGCTATCTAATTAACAACTAAGCAAGTCAACATATTAAGCTCTTATGTGTTACAATATGTTTAGAATTATGCAGAAAGTCGAGTGTTTCAGCCGATTTAAGACAGTGCAGACAAAAATTTAGTACGATGCGTTTCGAACTCAGAATTTCACAACCCGGGTTTAGAGATTGATTCTTCAGTTATTATAATCGTCTTGACATATTATTCATTTCATATGTTCATGTCGAAGGATAATTTTGTAAGGAAGATTTTCTAAAGCGCAAAATACTTGAAATGCGGTATACAGTGGATTTACCGCTTCTCTGGTTTTCATACGCTTAAAAATTCATAACTTCTTACTGGAGTATCATATTTGATTGGCTCTTGGAGAATTTGAATTGTCTTGTTATTTCCTATGACTTTCATGTTTGGCTTGAAAGCAAATTCTTTGAGGAAGATCTTCAAATGTGCGAGTACTTTGAAGCTAAATAGTGAAGAAAAGTGAAAATATTGTGCTAAACTATTATTTTGTGGACGTTAAAAATTCATAACTTTCACCTGGATCGTTTTTTTGAGCCGTTCTTTGGTAGAAAAATCCGTCTTGATTTTATTTTTAGTTCGTATGTTCGAGGCGAAGGTTGATTCTTTGAGGAAAGTCCCTGGAATTATGGATTACCAGAGAAATTTATTATGCTGAACCGGAATTTCAATTCACCCTTTTCAGATATAGTAAAAATTGTAACTTCTTCGATTTTTATCATATCGAGACAATTCTTTCGGAATAATTTCACAAATGATGTCAGCTACAAGTTTTCTTCAGACCCCGAGTTTGGATTCTGATCGAGTGATTTTCGTTCTTAGCATTCTTTCTAGACTGAACGGTGAAATTAACTGGAAAAATCTGCATTAGCTAACTCTGCTTTATGTCTGTGGATCTTCGCAAATTCATAACTTTCTCTTCGTTAATACGATTGAGTATGTTCTTTCGGCATCACATCATAAATTTTGTATGCTTCGATTTTGATGTTGAGCTTGAGTCGAGATTTTACACCGATGTTGACATGGCATTTTGTACTCACATTATGCATTAAATTTGCTAACACTGTCAAAACTAGGTCCAATCCAAATACAAATATAAGGCCCAATTGGATGGAGAATATATTTGAAAAATCAGAATTTATCTTATAACTTCACTCATTCCCAAAAACACCTCACAAGTCTCTCTTTATTCTCTCAAGGATCAAACTCCACTTTTCTCTCTATTTTCTCAGGAACATCAACAATCTTCATCAACAAGATTCAAGCAAAATCACAAAAAAAAACCTCAAATCTCTTTCTCTCTTCCTCTAATCTGCAAGCAACCACCTAGCCACCTACCTCCTCCATATACACTGCCGCTAGCACTGTCAAAAGCCGCCGGAAAATCGAGTCGATCTCCCTCTGACAAGGCCGCAAATCCGCGACAATTCTCTCTTCTCCGACTGCAAATATGTGAATCTCTCCTTCTTCCATTTTTTGGTTTGTGACACCTCCTCTTCATCACTCTTTGGTAATTCAATTTCTTAATTCTCCTATCTTACTTGAATTGTGAGTTTAATTGAAATTGTGAATTGAAACAAGGTTTGAAATTGCATAATTTTGAACATGATTTGATTCTTGAATTGAAATTTGAGTTGAACTTCATAATTGTGGATTATGGTGATTCTTGAATTATGCTTTGTGTTGAGAAAAAATTGAGTTGAATTTCTTGAAGATTATGTATTTGATGAAATGCTTAACCATGATAATATTGATTTTTGACCATAATTCCATGAGTTAATAAATTGGTGATTTCTTAGATTTCATGTAAATTTCATTCTTGAATTTCATGTGGCATTTGAATTGATGAGTATTTGAATTGATGAGTATTACTTGTTTCATGATTTTAATTTGAGTTTTTGAATATGCTTAAACCTTGTCGTGACTCTTGTGAATTGTGTAAAATGGTGAAAAGAGGCATAGGTTGAAAAATTGCATAATTGATGTGAATTTTGTTTTCGGTTCGATAAAAATTATTGAAAATCTTAAAGTCCAAATTACAAGTTCACATGTCAATTATGGAATTATTGTTGAGATGTTGATTGTGTAATCATGTTTTGATATAATTTCCAATTCATTTTGTGAACAAACTCTCATTTTCAATGTAAAAGTTTCGAATATGGAAAATAAATCAACATTTGATTTGTGGTTTAATTCCACTTTTTGGATATAATTTTGAGCATAAGGTTGCACTTGGTTAATGGTTAATGCTCAAGGCATTTGGTTTTAGTGTTTGGACGGTATTTATGCCATGTTTTATCGCTTAAGGATTAAATTCCGCACGTTTCTCTTGATTACGGCATTGCTTCCCGACAAAGGTAAATGGTACTTGTGATGCATTTTAAATTTCGATTTCTGTTCCTTTGAGATTGTTGGTACGTTTGTAGCTAACTGTGCAATTTTTAGCCGATTTTGTTCTGATATTTCGTGCGCTTAAATTTTGAACATAATGCTATTTGGAACCTTATATCATGTATGTTCAGCTTTGACCTTCATTTGATGCATATTTATATTTTATTGTTCGTTCATGAACCTTTGTGATTGAGTTTGCTTGGTTCCGATACATTTTTCGGGTTAATTCTTCAAATAACCGTAATGCTGCCCCGTTTTGTAAAATGCACTCGGAATTGATTTTAATTGTTGGTTTATGCTTCATTGCATTTGTTTTGGTAATTGTGATACATTTGTATCAAGTTCTGTTGGTTTCGGATCGACATTTTGCGCGTTTATTTTTGTGATGTACATGCTATCGGGAATTTGTTTGTATGCTTCCATTACTTGTTTCATTTCACTTTATGCAAGATAATATGCCACTTTAACTTGTGATGTCGATTGTTGAATTACATTTGATATTCCTTGTTGTTTGCTAACTTTTCTTGTGAGATTATACAAGTTTTGGAAGGCAATCCGTCATGACACATGTGTTCGGATTTTACCATTTGCTTGTGTAGCATGGCCTGGTGCAGGACGTTGGCTTGATGTGTATTTCCTGTGATTTATTTTCGCATTGTACACTGAATGAATGTAATGGATATTGTATCTGACTTGGTTTTCTTTGTTAATGCTAGCTCGCTCGAAGAACATCAGGTTTCTTATCTTGTATTTGCTGTATAACGGACATTTTTTATGTTTTGTATTACACTGATTTTGGTTTATTTTTCCGCATTTTACCCTCTCTAGATATCATGAGAAGTAGGATAATAAAGAGTGTGCACTCAAAGTCGGTGTTTAAAGTCCTTTAGAAGGCATTTCGCATTTGTTTGCTAATTGTGTTTGTGGTTGTTTAAAGACATACCTTGAAGTAGACATTCTGCATATTTACATTTGTGCCCAAATACCTAGATGAAGACATCCCATTCCCCTTCCCAATTGATAAGTCCTCAATAGGAGGCAAGGCGAGTAGAGGGTTCGCAATCGACCCCGCCATTTCTAGTTTGTGACATTTGTAGCTTGAGTCGTGCATTGATGCTTCGAATCATGCTTACTCTTGCTATCGATTCAGACAAGTGGAATACAGGGATCTGTAACCAATCCCATAGGTTTTGTCTTGAACTCACGCCGGGCAACGTTGATGCTCCGTGCTTGTTCATATTGTCTTTTATCTCCTACCTCAATTTTTGATATCTTGGTTAGGTGCTTAGTTTCCTTGGGCATTCACTTCCCCCAATCTATACTTCTTTCCTTGGTGACATGATACCTTGGTTAAGAGTAGCTTTCATGACCCCTTCTTACCTAGATGAGATATCTATGGTTAGTAACTTCCCTTTTTAACTACCTCGACGATTCGATATCTTGGTTAGGCTTTTCGACTTGAGCTAGTGTGTATTACTCATGACATGTTTGTGCTCTCTTGAGCTTGTTGATTGCTTGCTTGCTTTCCATCCTTGTGTGTATGTTTTGTTAGGTTTTGAACCTTTGACATGTTCCCTTAGGACTTTTTGATTCACCCTTTGGCGGCGATTAGAGATAGACGTAAGTTTAGGTTTTAAACCTTTTCCATGTTCCCTTAGGGCTTCTCAATTCAACCTTTGGCGGTGATTCGAGATAGACATTAGGTTGTGAACCATGCATGCTAACTTAGTTAGAGGCTACCCTTTTATCCTTAACCTTATGGCCATTATTGTATGATAACATTAGGAATATAATTAGTTAGTCTTCCTTAGTTGTTTTCTTTTCTTTTACGTCCTTAAAACTAAATATCTTTTCTTGGCATGTGCATAAAACATATAATAATTTCCAAATCCTTTTTCAAGTTAAAAACACCAACCAATTCAAATTTCATTTTTCCGCTCGGCTTTTCTTTTAAAATCCTTTTTCAAGGTAAAAAACATACAACAAACAGAAACATGTGAGTTGAACTACAATGCTATGATTTTGTAAAAGGGATATGTAGGCATCTGGTCGCGGGGCTCAGCCGAGCGAAACTTTGTAAATATTTCCTTCTTTTCCCCGTGTTTTATTTTGCATGCATTCCCTCTTTGCATTTTATTTTATAGCTCGTAAGCTTTAGATTTAACGCGCCCTTTGATTATGACAACAAGAGTGGATCCCATGGAATACCACGAACATGTGGGGTGTTAATACCTTCCCCTCGTGTAATTGAATCCCTTACCCGTATCTCTCGGTCGTTTGATCGTGATTTCAACCTTCTCATGTTTACTCGATAATTACATTTCCTTTCCCATGGGATATAAAAAGTTTGATGTTGACTTCATTGATTTTATCTCAATGATTTATTCCTCCAGTTGTTTCACCTACGTGCCACCGCTCGTGCAATGGGGATCAAGGAACTCGTAGTTCACTTTAAAGGTTTTGGTTGGTTGCATGTTTTTTATGGATAATGCGGCATTCACATCCTTACAGTTAAGATTGAAATTCGTGCTTGGCGTTGCAGCTCATAAAGAGACTCATGCTCGGCCCCTCGCACACTTAGCATTTCCAAGTTGTTCGAATTTGAAATAACACATCCTTATTGAAAAGGTTTTATAGGAAAAAGTCTGAAGACAAAAAGGTTTGCATTGGTTTGTATTTTTTGATTTGTGAAAGAGTTTATGATTTGAACCATAATTAAGTCTGGAAGTGAAAATAGAGCAAGATTCAGTCTAGACTGATTCGCTTTACCCCACAAGACTCAACTACATACGATACACATCTTCCTTTATTAAGTGTTTTGAGTTTTCTTAAAGAAATTAGTTTTTGTTTTAATAATGCAAAAAGGGGAATGAAAAAGTCTAAGGGAGACTAACAATCCTAAAGTTGTCATGCAATGATGGTCCTAAGGTTTGGTTATAAAAGGGAAACATCTACCTAAGTTAGTATACATGGATTATAACCTAATTTCCAACTTCAATCAAAAATGAAACAAGCAATCCTAAGGGGACATGCATAGATTACAACCTAATGTCCAACTTGAATCGAAAATGAAACAAAAAATCCTAAGGGAACATGCATAGATTACAACTTGATATCCCACTTGAATCGCAAACAAAACAATCAATCCTAAGGGAACATGCATAGATTAAAACCTAATGTCCAACTTGAATCGAAAACGAAACAAGCCATCCTAAGGGAACATGCAAAGGGTCTAAAGAAAAACTAAATCACAAGTGCAATCGAACAAAGTAGAACCAAAACCAAATCAAAGATCAAGTTCGAGCTAGCAACAAACAATGAATACAATGGATTTCAAAGTAGTAGTAATGAACTTTTTCCACTTGATTTACTCAAGCACCGATATCGAGTAATAACTCTAAGTGTCAATGTTTAAAGAAACTTGAGTTAACATCGTCGAAACGAATGACAGAGTGTGGGGGTTGGTTACAAACTCCTTTTCCACTTTATTTGAATCAATGAACAAGAATAAACACGGTTCAAAGCATCAACGTATAATGCGAGCTAAGAATGACCGATGATTTTCCTTTGTCGAGGTCTTTTGCATACAAACAAACACAAACATTGCTTCTTTTGAGGGCTTTTAAGCAAAACAATATGCACAAACAAAGTTGCATTCTAAAGGTATTTAAGCAGATTTCCCATCTAAAGTAGGGACTCCCAGTCATGCATCTCTATTCCTAACTCTCATGGCAAGGAAAAGAAAATACAATACAAAATCAAAATAGTATCAGAAAAATACCAAACAAACAATAAGTTCTTAGCAAAGCGAAATCAAAGCAAAAGAAATTTGACGGTCTTCGTGCAAGCTTCACCAAGCAAAAGAGAAATAATCAGAAAATATATCTAATATAAGAATCAAGACATCGCCGTATGAGAATAAATCACATGCGGAAAACACATTGCATCAAGATAATTTCGCTGTACGAAAAACTTTACACAAGCACAACATAATCCACAAATCGCACATCACGTGAATACTCCTTCGAAAGCTTGCACAAAATCACCAAACAAGTTAGCAATAACAAGGAAGCATAAGCATAACTCGAGCATCAAATCAAAACTCAAACATGATATCGAATTACAAAGACATCAACTCCAAATAGGCATCGGAACATGGACATTAAAAATCGGGCAGCAACATCACCATCTCATGAACCGAGCAAAAAGTCGACCTAAAATCGTCAAATCTTAATGCAAATGTCAAAGAACTACCAAATCAAGCTTACCTATTCATTAGCCAACAATTAAATTGCACATTTATGCATACTTACCATATTCGGGCAGCACTACACAACATCATAAAATTACTCGGAAATCACGTCGAAAATGATAAATCTCAACATCGATGCTCCACAAATGCACAATTATGCTCAAGTATGCTTTAAACAACAACTGAAAAGAAATTTACAATACATTTTCACTTTCCAAGCAGCAACATTAACATGAACCGATATCAATTAAAATCGAGTTCAAAACTCACAATCGGATGGGTAAAAACACTTATTGATTCAAGTAATGTTGCTAGGAAATTAAAAATGAATTGCAAAAAATTAATTCACATCCATGTATTTATTCCAAATATAAACAAAATTATTCAAGTGTTGACACAATTAACTTGGATCAAATTTTTCAACATCGAAAGAATTAAATCATCATTTAATCGAACTTAAAATTGCATCAACACATGAATTCAACATTAATTCTCCATAAAACTCCACAATCAAGTAAATCGGATCACATTTCGACATGAAAGATAATTCATAAATGTTAATTGGATTTGCAAGATCTACATAAATTCAACAACTATCTATTTGATTCCACATTTATCCATCATCAATGTTCATGAACCAATTAAATTCACAAAATCAACTTAATTTAAGAACAATCACATAATCTCAAGAATTATTTAATTCAAAATCAAATCAAACAAGGTTCAAGAAGTATTACTGAATCGATGTGAAGCTTAAAGATGACGATCGAAAGAAGGAGGGACCACTGCTGGAAAAGCCATGCGTGCGGAGGAGGGAGGTACCGCACCGGAATTAAAGGAAGTCAGAGGGAGTTTTCGCGCAAAGATGGAAGGGGTTTGTCGATAGAGAGAGGCAGGTCAGAGCTACCATGCACGGTGGTTGGAGAGGAGAGGAGGGTGTTCGGCGATGAGTGAGGGAGGAGGAGAAGTGCTTTTGTAAATTTTGAGAGCTTTTCCTATTACACTTGAGAGAATTGAGAGAATTTTTGTGTGATTTTTTTAATAGAATGAGAAAAAAGTGATTCTAATTTGAATTTAAAAAATATATAGGTAAGTGTGATACGGTGGCAGAACCGATTGTTTTGAAAAATGCTGGTTTGCATTTTGCGTTTTGTTTTCGCAAGATGTCGCGGTAAGCAACGGTCGCCACCGACTTTTATTTTATCCAACTGGAAAGGAAAAAAGCACAGAAAAATTCCTTTTTTGAGATATTCTGAGTACGGGGGGTAGATTATAGAAAGGTAAGGTGTTAGCACCCTTTCTATCCGTGGTTTTCCACGGGCTCTTAGGTACTTGCTCATCTTTTTTGAAATTTCTTGTGTGTGTTTGTTTTGAAAAGTTTTGTTTTACTTCGTTTTAACCCTTGTATCAGTCCTCAAGAGTTTTACGAAGTTGTTTTTGAAAACTTTGCTTGAAAAGTGTTTGTGTGAAAAAAAAGTTTGATGTTTTAAGCAAGTACCTAACAGTTATCTACCTACTCGAAAAAGGATTGTTTTTATTCTCGTTTCCTTTAGACAATGCTATCCTACTATTGAGAAATAGGTAGCACCATCATTGGAGTTTGTAAGGGTCAATTCGAAAGGGACGTGCGATCACTAAAGCAATGATAGGACGTCTTAGTAATAACCCTAATGTCTTAAGATCATATTCGAGGCAACATTTCCGAGGCAACTTTTTCGAGGCAACATTTCCGAACGGGACTTTGATCTTTGCTTAGACAGAAGGGCGACCACTAAAACACCCTATACTTAATGATCGTTTACCGAAGGCAACCTAAGTGAGAGTATACCCTAGGAGTGCGCATGTGCGAGTGATTTGTTTTCAGTTATTATCTTTGCACATTAGGGTTTTCTAACCGTTTTAAATTATCATGCAATCTTGTCATACAATCCTATTAACATACATCTAACAGTTAATATTTGCAGGAATAAAAAATGCGAGAAATAAAACCTACGCTATTACAAGGCTTCGGGGTAGGGATTAATTACATAGCCAAAAAAACCCGTAAAACGATAAATAAAAGAAAATCCTAGATTAAACTATTACATACCATGAGCAGTTACATTAATATTGTAAAAATAATAAACGCACGCGATGAATCAATAATGAAATATTTAGGGTTTTGACCCCAACTACCTAATTGCAAATTAAAAGAAGAAGAAATTAATTTTTTGTGGTTTTTGCTATTTTTGAGAAAATAAAGTTTTAATTGAATAAATAAAAACCTAATTACTAATTAATTGAAATTTGAGAAAAATAATTAAATTAACCTATTTTTGTATTTTTTTTATTTTATTAAAGAAATAAAAAAATTAAGTCAAAAGCAAACCCTAATTTTTTCTAATTGATTTTAATTATTTACAAAAAGTTAGAATTACCCTAAATTAAATTAAACTAATATTAAATTAAATTTGATAAAATAAAAACCTAATTCAAAATTTGTGAAACTTGATTTTATGATTTTTTGTAAAAAAAAAAAAAAGAAATTAATTTTGTTAAAACAATTAAGCAAATTAAAAGAATTAAAACAAATAAATAAATAAAAAAGAAAGGAAGATGGGCCTGGTGTTGTTTCAGCAAGGAGAGGGTATGATTTGGCAAATCTGAGCCCAATAAGCTCTTAGCCCGTTTGACTTTTCCAAATCCTGTGTGTATGCTTGACCTATGCACATGGTGGTCCCTCAAGGATAAGGCGTTGGATCTGCAGCCTTGATGATTTGATGGTGGGATATTGATGATGCATTGTAGACTTATTGGATACATGAGCACTTGATTATACAAGAAAAAATAATAGGAAACAAAGTTGGGACCTGGGGATCGAACCCAGTCCCTTAGGCGTTCTCACACCGCATGCTGACCAACTGAGCTGGCTTGGTTATTTGTACAAGTAATAACAAACAAGCATTATATGATAAAAACAAAATAATAATTCTTAAAATGCGTGCAGATTTGAATGGGCAAGTCAGGGAGTGCCACGTTACTTTCTTCCTCCTCCCACCGTCGTATTAGCCTTGGAAACTTTTACCTACAGCCATCTGAGTGTAGGTACAACCCTGTGCTTCTCCAAAATTTCATACAGGCATGAGAAATCACAACCAATGGTACCAATCAACTCGTTGCAACCTCACGAGCATCATGGTACCATTATCCATGCCTAATTGTTCCTGTAAACAAAACCCCTAAAAACGAAACTAGAACCCTAGCCACGGCAACTTGTTGTATAGTCAATAAAAATACAATTGGATATAACCATTAGTTTGCAAACATCTCAAGGATTAAGAATATATCAATGAATCATGCTAAATATGCCAGAACTATGATATTCGAATTCAAGAAAAGAGATGAACCGCGTGACTCTTACAGTACGATTTTGAACATGGGAAAGCTTGTTAATGGTTGCAATACGATCCAGGGATATCCAGCAAACGATTGGGATCGTTAGAATGGTTTGAAAAGGCCTGAAACCTGGAAATTGATTTACCACTTTTCTTGAATTTTTGCAACTTTGTTTTCTGCTCTGCACGCCTCTAGCCTCTTTGTTTTTGGTCTGCAATTGTTCCTTATGTATCCAAGAATGAATTAGGGTTGCAACTTTGTTTCAAATCTTCTCCAATTATGATTATTGATTCATGATTTGATCCTTGTGCAAATCTTTCCAAATCAAGCAAAATGCATTCTTTTTGTATCCATATGAGCCTTGCATGATTTGATTTTGTTTCCAGTTGTGTAATGATCCTAAACATCCACAAAATCTCAAGATTTGATTAGCTTTTGATATTTTTACTATTTTATTTTGATTTTATTTGATTTAAATGAAATAAAATCAAAATAAATGACAAAAATAAAAGAATGACAAGTGGAAGGGATCATGGGTCGTGGGTCACATTACAAACTCATTGCAAGCATAAAGAGTTGGGCCCATTTGGCAAAAAAGAGAAATTTTGGGCACTTTTGACTTTTGGCAATTTTGCAAAAAGGGTCAACTTTACTAATGCATAACTCTTTCAATTTTTACCCTAGAGATGTGTTCTTAGACTTTTTAGAAAGCTTAAGATGTCCTCTAAGCAACCCTTTTGGTCTTATCTCAATTAAGTCTTCCATGTTTATGTATGAATCTTTGACCCAAAAGGTGTTTTTGTTGACTTTCCAAAATGACCTATAATGTCCAAATTCATATCTTCTTGTGAGTGCATATTTTTAACTTGGGATATGAATATGAATTGTAGGTAATTGCATCCTATTTAAAATGAGCTTTGGATGGGTCATTTTTGATAAAGCATGATAAAGTTAAGCTTGGTCAAAGTTAAGTTGACTTTCCCTACAAAACCCTAATTTAGCAACTTTTGGATTTTGATGAATTGTGAGCAATCCTTGAGGAATCATGATCAACCCTTGATCAAATGATGAACAATACTTCAAAATGAGAATTTTGACCAAAAATCTTGAAGTTTGAGTGTATGTGGGCCACAGTTTACTTTTGCCCTAGCACAGTCGATTTTCAGGCTATTAAGCAATTGACTGAGCAAACTTCCTCTGCAAGGCGTGAAACTTGACATGAATGATCTTGTGAACATATTAGGAAATGGTTAGCATTTGGGATCCTTTGGACTCAAGCATCTTGATGCAAACTGAAACCCTAATTTGAGGTAGACTGCCTTAGAAGAGAGTTTGTCTGGTCAACCCTTGGACTTCCTTGAGCAATTTGAGGACCTCACTTGACATGTATTGATAAATATGTGAGGGAAAATTTTTGGGTACAACAGCTGCCCCTGTTCAATCTTCTTAAACCTGAGGATGTAGATTGGCTTGTCTGCCTTTCGTAATCTGAAGGTGGAA
Source organism: Vicia faba (assembly GCA_948472305.1). Classification (NCBI taxonomy): domain Eukaryota; kingdom Viridiplantae; phylum Streptophyta; class Magnoliopsida; order Fabales; family Fabaceae; genus Vicia; species Vicia faba. Next base: position 341,826,228 of record OX451740.1, read on the forward strand.
GATGATTGAACACTAGAGTGCCCAGAAATTTGCACTCGCATGAAGTGGTACTCGTCTTGCGATATCGGGAATGGGCTTATAGATGCCATTTGGAATTCAATGATGGAAGATGGGCTTAAAGATGACATCCGAAGAAGTTTCGATCGCATAAGAGATTCCTTTGCGAGAGCCCGTACATCTGTTGTTGAGGAGGACTACAATGGGGAACACTGTTCTTTGTCTTGAGAGAGATAGAGTTTTAGGAACTTCAGTTGTCCATTACTCTACTGGGGAATCATCTCTTAGTCGAGGAGGTGAAAATGAACTGTTATCTGGTCGTGCTCCAGGCTTCACAGTGATTTGCTGAGGAAAATAAGACCGACTGCTATCTGGTCGTACTCCAGGCTTTATAGTGACTTACTGGGGAGATGAGATTAAACTTTCTATCTGGTCGTTCTCTAGGCTTTGCAATTTCTCAATTCTTATTTGGTCGTGCTCCAGGCTTCAGAAGGAATCAAGTGGTTATCCGGTCGCATCCGGGCTTCAATTGAATTTAAGGCATACTAATATCCGGTCAATTTCCGGGCTTCATAGTATTTTGCGGAGTAAACTGCTATTTGGTCGAATTCCAAGCTTCGCAGTATCTTATACTATTATCTGGTCGTGTCTCAGGCTTCAGTATCCTTTGCCGTTATCTGGTTGTGATCCAGTCTTCACAGCATCTTATACCATTATCTGGTTGATTCCAGGCTTCATGGTATCTTGTATTGCTATCTGGTCGATTTCCAGGCTTCACAATAACTTGCTGAGGATTAAGTTGTTTTCCGGTCAATTTCCGGGCTTCATAGCTTGTATTTAAGATATACCAATATCTGGTCGATTCCAGGCTTTGTAGTATTTTAGAGAAATCAAGATATTATTCGGTCGATTTCCGAGCTTCATAGCTTGAATTGGAATAGAAATCTTAGTATCGCTTTGACTGATCCAGAGAAAACTTGATTGTATCTTTCCATGAAAGGTAAAGAGTTAGTCGTATGTAATGTCATGATGTATGACATGTATTGAGTGATGATGTTCTCAAAATAAATGAGATTGTGCTGTATGATGTATATGTGCATGCCATGATGTATGGATATGCAATGTTCTTATGACATCTTCCGGCTGGGGAGAATAAATCCTGGACTGCTGTCGGAGAGTACAAGGAATTGAGTTCTTCATTCTCGCTGGGGATAGTTACCAAAGATGATTAGCTGGAGACTTGCGTCGGTTCTGCTTGAGAATATTCCGCCGGGAGAGACTCTGTAGGAGAGAGAGATACTCTTTTGGAGGATCTGCTGATCTGGAGAAACAACTCCGCTGGGGATAAACTACCGTTGCTGGTGAAAATGAACCCTGTCGGGGATTGAATTTCTGCTTGTGGAAGAAATAAACTTAGCTGATGGTAATCTTCTATTGCTAGTGATAGATAAACTCTGCTTGGGGAGAACTTTGTCGACTCAATCGCGATTATGAACCTCGGCTGGGGAGAGTTGTCACCACTGTTTTTGGGTATTTCCTACTCTGCAGGGAGTGTATGTACCTTTAGTCATATTCTCAAGCCGGCTCTATCCCTGCACCTAGTGGGTAGAGCAACTGTAAGGTTTGGACACTTCTTGTTTGCCCCTGTTCCTGGAATAATGAGTAATTTTCTTTTGTTTCTCATGTAAATATTTATGAGTAGAAATTATTTTCAAATGCATATATAAAAAATGAATCATTGGACGTTCTTTCAAAACAAAACAGAAAAAGAAAAACAATTTTGAAATTTATTGTGAAAATGAATTGTATTAATTTTGAAGTTGGGCTGTAATAGGCGCTTTGTACAAAGAGGATGACGTCCTAGTAAGAGAGCACTGACGAAGGACAGGAATTATACATTTGTGAAAAAGAAAGAGAAACAGCTATGTGAACAATCCCATTGGGTTCCAACTCTGCTATTGCCTTTATATCTTCGAGCGTCTCATCACTTTACTACTTGGTCGAAGGTAGATCAGATTGATTGGCGCCGTCCGAGCTTGATAGTCGATACTGAGGTCTGGTCGTAAGATGATCCAATGAGACATAGTGTTACGCTTCAATCCCTAATTTTTTCCTGGACCGCCCTTTCGGGTTTTCAGTCCACCGGGATACCCTTTTTTGTCCAAGTCGCCTTTTCAGGTTTTCGACTTGTCGGGTGTACAGTTTTTTCATTTTCATCCCTTACATTTTCCCGAACACTTTTGGTTCGTCGGGAAGTCCTTATTTTTTCCTAGGCCAGTCAACCTAGCGGGTCTTTGATTAGGCGTAGTATTTTTTTCACTATGTCTGCATTGACGGGGCGAGGAAGGTCGTCACCATCCACGGTGGTTAGAATCATAGCTCCTCCCGAGAAAATGTTCTTAACCACAAATGGCCCTTCGTACGTGGGGGTCCATTTTCCCCTGGGATCACCTTGCAGAAATATGATGCGTTTGATCACCAGATCCCCGACTTGATATTCTTGTCGTCTGACTTTCTTGTTAAAAGCCTTGATCATTCGCTTTTGATACGTCTGACCATGACAAATAGCAGTAAATCTCTTTTCATATATTAAGTTCAGTTGATCAAGCCGGGTCTGGATCCAGTCGTCTTCGCTCAAACCTGCATCCTTCATAATCCGGAGAGAGGGTATATGGACTTCGATGGGTAGGACCGCCTCCATGCCATATACCAGAGAGTAGGGTATTGCCCCTGTCGACGTCCGCGCTGAGGTACGGTACCCTTGAAGAGAAAATGGTAACATCTCATGCCAGTCTTTGTATGTCACCGTCATCTTCTGCACAATCTTCTTGATGTTCTTGTAAGCCGCTTCAACAGCCTCATTCATCTTCGGTCGGTATGGAGAAGAGTTATGATGCTGAATCTTGAACTGTTTGCAGAGTTCGGTGATCACCGTATTGTTGAGATTTGTACCATTGTCCGTAATGATTCTCTCTGGTACACCATATCAACAAATCAGATTGTGTCGGATAAACCGTGCCATGATGTTCTTGGTTACTGTAGCAAAGGAAGCTTCCTCAACCCACTTCATGAAATAATCAATTGCTACCAGAATGAAACGATGCCCGTTAGACGCAGTAGGTCTGATCTCGCTTATCATGTCAATGCCCCCACATTGCAAAAGGCCAAGGAGGTATCAAAACATTCAGGGGAACTGGAGGTACATGCACCTTATCAGTATAGACTTAGCACTTATGACAGGTTCGAGAATGCTGATAACAATCGACTTCCATAGTAGACCAATAATATCCTTCCCTTAGGATTTTCTTTGCCATGGTATCTCCACTGGAATGAGTTCCGAAGGTACCTTCATGTAATTCTGCCATGATCCTTTCTGCCTCGCTTTTGTCCACACATCGCAGTAAGGTCGAATCATGGTTACACTTATAAAGGATACAATTACTGATGAAGAACTTTGCAGTGAACCTTCTCAAGAACTTCTTATCATTAACAGATGCACCCTCGGGGTACTCTTGAGTCTCAAGATACCTCTTTACCTCGTGAGTCCAGGGTTTATCTTCTACCTCTTCAGTTTCGATGTCACAGCAATGTGCGGGTTCGTCCAACCTCTCGATGGTAATCTGGGGAGCTTCATTGTCTCACCTGATTTTGAACATAGAAGACATGGTAGCTAGCGCGTCCGCTAACTGATTCTCCTCTCTTGGGAAGTATGCAAAGGTTATCTCCTCAAAGTGCGGGAGAAATGTCAGTACATATTCTTTGTAAGGAATAAGATTCGGGTGCTTCGTATCCCACTCGGCTTTGATCTGACTGATCACCAGAGCGGAATCTCCGAATACACTCAAGAACTTAATCCTCAGGTCAATAGCAGCTCGAAGACCCAGGATACATGCTTCATACTCTGCCATATTGTTGGTGCAGTTAAAACATAATCGGGCGGTGAACGGAGTATGACAGCCCTCAGGAGATATGATCACAGCGCCAATTCCATTACCCAACGCGTTTGATGCTCCATTAAAATACATAGACCATTTGGATCCTTCCTCAAGTCCTTCATCCGGTCCAGGCTCTTCGCAGTCGGTCACCGACATGATTTTCTCATCCGGGAACTCGAAATTCATGGATTGGTAGTCATCCACTGCCTGATGCGCCAAATGATCCACCAATACACTCCCGTTGATTGCTTTTTGGGTTGTGTATTGGATGTCTTACTCGGTTAAGATCATCGGCCATCTTGTTATTCTTCCGGATAAGGTAGGCTTTTCGAAGATATACTTGATTGGATCCATCTTTGATATCAATAAGGTGGTGTGAGTCAGCATATACTGTCTCAGCCGGCGAGCAGCCCATGCGAAAGCGCATCATGTTTTCTCGAGCAGTGAGTATCGGGTCTCACAGTCAGTAAAATTTTTGCTAAGGTAGTAAATAGCGTGCTCTTTTCGGCCAGACTCGTCATGCTTCCCCAGCACGCATCCCATTGAATTATCCAGTACTGTCAAGTATAAGATCAAAGGTCTTCCTTCAACTGGAGGCATCATAATTGGTGGCTCTTGGAGGTATTCCTTGATCCTTTCGAAAGCGGTCTGACATTCATCATTCCATTCTACCACTTGATCTTTCTTCAGCAGCTTGAAGATTGGCTCACAAGTAGCAGTCAGATGTGAAATGAATCGGGCGATGTAGTTTAGACGTCCTAAAAAGACTTTAACTTCCTTTTCTATGCGGGGAGCCGACATCTCCTGTATGGCTTTCACCTTGGCAGGATCCACTTGAATACCCTTATCACTGACGACAAAACCTAGCAACTTACCGGACCTTACCCCGAAGGTGCACTTGTTCGGGTTTAACCTCAGCTTGTACATATTCAACCTGTCAAATAGTTTCTGGAGATGGTCAAGGTGTTCTTCCTCAGTCTGGGACCTTGCTATCATGTCATCAACATAAACCTCAATCTCATGGTGAATCATGTCGTGGAACAAAGCGACCATGGCGCGCTGATAAGTTTCCCCTGCATTCTTCAACCCGAAAGGCATTACCTTGTAACAGAAGGTGCCCCACTGTGTAACGAAGTTTGTCTTCTCCAGGTCCTCGGGAGCCATCTTGATCTGATTGTATCCAGAAAAACCATCCATAAAGGAGAAGATCTTATGCTGCACGGTGTTGTCGACCAGAACATCGATGTGAGGAAGCGGGAAATCATTCTTGGGGCTTGCCCTGTTCAGATCTCTATAGTCCACACACATCCGTACCTTACCATCCTTCTTAGGCACCGGAACCACGTTGGCAACCCACTGTGGATAAGAAGTAACAGCTAAAAATCCCGCGTCGTACTGTTTCATGACCTCAGCTTTGATTTTCTCAGACATCTCAGGGCGCATACGGCGGACCTTCTGCTTTACCGAAGGACAATCTTCTTTAGTCGACAGGCGGTGTACCATAATATCAGTGTCCAAACCAGGCATATCTTCATAAGACCAAGGGAAGATCTCAACATAGTCGCGTAGCATCTGTATCAACCGTTGTTTGACACTAGGCTCCAGATTCGCACATATCTTAACTTCTTTCATGTCTTTCTCTGTACCCAAATTCACTGATTCAACTGGCTATTCATGAGGCTGTATAGCCCTCTCTTCCTGCAGTAATAGTCTAGCAAGTTCTCAAGGTACCTCACAATCATCCTCATCTTCGTCCTCGGCTTGGTTGATCGGATTTTCGAAGTCATAACTGGCAGTAGCAGAGTTGTTATCAATGGGATCTAGAGTGGATATGGATCAGCATTATGATATGTGAGTGTGTGTAAGAGAATAGCTGTTTTTGATAAAGTGAGAGACAGAAAAGAAAAACAAGGAGCACAAAATTTGTAATGCAAGAAACGTCCAATGCTTTATTAATGATATATGAAAATCACAAATAATAAGCCCTCACAAGCGAAGCCAAAGTGCCTCGGGCAAGGCACCGGGCCGTAAAGTCTCAAACTATTTATTACAACTTTCAAAACAAAATTCAATTACTGTGGAATCAAAGAAACAGGTATGAAGTCCTTCGTCGTCCAGTTGCTTAGTTCGTCATTGGTTGTAGGGTAGATCCAACTGTCAACATCCGGGTTCTCATCATCAACATCTTCTGTGGCAGAGACAACCTCAATAGCATTGATTCCCGAGCCATGTTTGGGCATGGGTGCAGTTATGAAATTGGGCTTCTCCGGAGCGTCAAACTCAACCTCTTTAGCTTCGATCAAGTCTTGCACCTTATTTTTCAAGGCCCAATAGTTGTTTGTATCATGACCTGTACTTTCAGAGTGATAGGCGCAGCGGGCATTCGGGTTATAGTGAGGAGAAGTGGTGTTGGGGTTCTTCGGGGCTTCCCTCAGAGTTACCAGATTGGTCTTCAATAATTGTGGTAGAATTTGAGACAAGGTCATATTGAGCCGAGTGTACTACCTTTGTGGTATTTCCACCCTTTGTCGATTATTGCATTGTGGAGAAACTGTAGGTCTTGATATCACTACCACATTCACTGCTTGACGGTGTTCAGGTCTGCTTTGGCCCCTCGGGACGTAGGCTGCACTAGTTTCTTTCTTACCGGTGAAAGGCTTCTTTACTGCACTTGATGAAGTGTCCTTCTGTATCTTACCACTTCGGATACCAGCTTCTACTCTCTCTCCAGTCAAGATCAACTCAGTAAACCCAGACGACGGACTGCCGATCAAATGATTTAAAAATGGACCAGATAGCGTCCCTAGAAACATGTCAACCAAATCCCTATCAGTCAAAGGGGGTTGGACTCTTCCCTCCAAGTCTCTCCACTTTTGAGCATAGTCCTTATAACTTTCACTTGCACCCATAGACATACCCTGAAGCTGAGTACGAGTGGGAGCAAGGTCGGTGTTATATTGATACTGCCTGTAAAAAGTAGCAGCAAGGTTTTCCCAGTTTCGGACGTTGGCTCCTTCCAATTGATAAAACCACTCAAGCTGAGTCCCTGACAGACTATCTTGAAAGAAATGCACCCACAAATTTCTATCAGCAGTGTGGGGTTAGATTTTCCTGACATATGAGCAGAGATGGAGTTTTGGACAGGATACTCCATCGTACTTGGCAAAAACCGGATCTTTGAACTTATGAGGGATCACCACTCCCGATACCAATCCCAGCTCTCCGAAATCCAAACCAGGGATCTTCTAAATCTCCATAGCACTCATACGGTCTTCTAGTTGCTTGTACCTATCCTCGGCAGGAGGATATTGTTCATCATCATAATCAGTATCATTATCAGAGATTGCAGGACTGGGGCCCTTTTCTTCTTCCTGGTTTTCCCCTTTCTTGGATGAAGAGGTCAAATCAGCTTGCTCTTTCAACCTATCCCCAAACCTTTTGCCCATATTCAGAAGAACGACCTTCTTCTTCTCTTTCATAATAAGAGCTTTTAGATCCTCTTTCCCTTTGGCCAGACTTAAGAACATCTGCTGGAATTGGGCGTTCTGTTCTTGAAGATCTTTGATGGCTTGATCAGAAGACATTTAGTGCTGAAATAAACAGCGAAAGAGATGAGAAACCTGTAATGGTACCTGTAATGATGTGCTTGATAATGGGATGCGTATGTAATGATTTCAAAGACTTTGGGGAATTTAAATTGGCAAACCGAAAATAAACAAACTTTATTAGATTAACTTGTAAAAGGTTCAACAATGCCTTTAAGGCGTTACAAAAGAAGTAAATAGAAAACAAATCTAAACTAGAAAAAGCAAAATCAAAAGTCCCATGGACGCTTTCTCTTTGTGCTGACATAGTCATTGATCACTCTTTCTTCCTCAAGCTGCCTGGTGAGCTTCAATATCTTCCTTTCTTGCTCATGGTACTTCTCCCCGTAAGTATCTCTTTCCTCTTTCAGCTGAATCCAAGACCTTTGCAATTCCCCAGGATCAGTGGGCATGTAAGGATAAAGAACCGTGTAAGGAATGCCTTCTTCATTAGCGGGCTCCACAATCATTGGCAATACTGCTTCATAGGGCATCCCAAGCTTTTGGGCACGAGCTCGGACCCATTGGAGGTAAGGCTGCATAGGAAGGGAAGTCCTTGGTCCCAGCTCTTGGGGGTCAGACCTGTTCACCATGCCCCAAGCTCGTATAAACCTCTGGCGATGCTCGTCAACATCCTCCTTATAGTCAAATGCAATATCCGCAAGAAGTAGCTCATGGGGACCATCTCTCCGAGCACGACCAAATTGTCGCAAAGCTAGACAAGGATTATAGGTTATTCCCCCTCTGATTCCAAGCAATGGGACATTAGGATATCCCCCACAATGATCAATGACAGCAGTGTCCTCCATAGCCCGGGAACTCCAAAGAATATCTACGTGGGCAAGTGACATTATTCTGTAGGACCATCCCAAACCTTCTTCGTTTTTCAGCACAGACTTAGGGAGGTGTGAAATAAACCACCTCGACAGCAATGGCATGCAACACATAAGAGTCCCTCTTCTTCGCACAGTACGAGTGTAGAGGGCATGCAAGATATCACCCAGTAGAGTAGGAACAGGATTGCGAGACAGGAAGATCTTGATTGCATTCACATCTACAAAGGAATCAGGATTCGGGAAGAGGACCAAACCGTAGATAAGGAGAGCCAAGATATCTTCAAAAGCCTGAAAATCCAAACTATCCCAGAATATCTGAGTCTGGTATATTAGAAACTTGGCTAAGAAACCTTCAACCCCGCTTCGTGTTTCCTAATTGGATACTACATCAGCCCATTTCAGATGCAGAGCTGAGGCAATATCTTCTGGTCTATGAGCCTCTTCCATACCTGTGAAGGGAATTTTCTCAAGGATGGATATGCCCAATAAGTGAGAAAACTCTTCCAAAGTGGGAACCAGCTGGTAATCTGGAAAGGTAAAGCAATGATGCACAGGATCGAAGAACTGGAAAAGCACACTCATCATCTGCTCATCAAACTTTGAGGTGACCAGGCTAAGAAGCTGACCATGTCTCTTAATGAACGAAGATGTCTCAGAAACTCTTGAGGCTAACTCTTTGAGTTGAGCAAGTATTTGCACAAAGTTAACTCGGATGGTATTTCTGTGCATGGAAGCCATGATCTGCAAAACAGAACAAAGATAAATCCCATTGGTCTTTGAAATAGTTAGTATAATGAAGTATGCATGCTATGTTATGATGCATGATGTCATGATAAAAACAACATGTATAGCAGATAACAGGCATGGCAAAGGCAAACAAGTCACACAAAAGCCCTTAAGTTTAAGGCTTGCATGGGGTCAAAGGTATTACCCTCTTGAAGTTTAGTTGGTTTCAACCTGTCCTAGTAAAAGTAACCGGGTTCTAGAGGATCTCAATATCACTGACCATCCTCCATCGGTCATGTTTTCATCTCACGCAATCTTTTCTTGCGGACGGAACTATCTCGAGAGTATGGTCTCAATGAGTGTAGCATCGAGTATCAACCAGTTCTCAGCTTTACACTGAGGCCGGCTATCTCACTACTTCTAATGGCCAAGTTGGTCGATTAAAGGTTCTAAGGTCAGTTGATGCTTAACGACACACGGAGTGGCCCCGTATTCTCCTCGTTTCTCCACAAGGGATACCGGTACCAACCAATGTGCCACATCAACATAGCTACTTCTTCAACCTTATCGGTCTACGCCGTACAGTTCCCTCATAGTTTATTGCTACTTACCTAAAAGGTGTCCCCAGATCCGGGTTAGGATCTATAGTAACTCCAAAACAAAACCCTTAAAAGTAAAGTAACCAAAACAAACAAGATAAGCAAATATGATGAACTAAATCCTAAGGTATACCCCACTTATTGATTCCCCAACAGAGTCGCCAGTTCTGTGATAAGGTGGCAGAACCGATTGTTTTGAAAAATCCTGGTTTGCGTTTTGCGTTTTGTATTCGCAAGATGTCGCGGTAAGCAAGAGTTGCCACCGACTTTTATTTTATCCAACTGGAAAAGAAAAAAGCACATAAAAATTTCTTTAACGAGATATTCTGAGTAAGGGGGGTAGATTATAGAAAGGGAAGGTGTTAGCACCCTTTCTATCTGTGGTTTTCCACGGGCTCTTAGGTACTTGCTCATATTTTTTGAAATTGCTTGTGTGTCTTTGTTTTGAAAAGTTTTGTTTTACTTCGTTTTAACCCTTGTATCAGTCCTCAAGAGTGTTACGAAGTTGTTTTTGAAAACTTTGCTTGAAAAGTGTTTGTGTGAAAAAAAAGTTTGTTGTTTTGAGCAAGTACTTAACAGTTATCTACCTACTCAAAAAAGGATTGTTTCTATTCTCGTTTCCTTTAGACAATGCTATCCTACTATTGAGAAATAATTAGCACCGTCGTTTGAGTTTGTAAGGGTCAATTCGAAAGGGACGTGCGATCACTAAAGCAATGTTAGGACGTCTTAGTAATAACCCTAATGTCTTAAGATCATATTCGAGGCAACATTTCCGAGGCAACTTTTCCGAGGTAACATTTCCGAACGGGACATTTGATCTTTGCTTAGACATAAGGGAGACAAATAAAACACCCTATACTTAATGATCGTTTACCAAAGGCAACCGAAGTGAGAGTATACCCTAGGAGTGCGCATGTGCGAGTGATTTGTTTTCAGTTATTATCTTTGCACATTAGGATTTTCTAACCGTTTTAAATCATCATGCAATCTTGTCATACAATCCTATTAACATACATCTAACAGTTAATATTTGCGGGAATAAAAAATGCGAGAAATAAAACCTACGCTATTACAAGGCTTCGGGGTAGGGATTAATTACATAGCCAAAAAAACCCGTAAAACGATAAATAAAAGAAAATCCTAGATTAAACTATTACATACCATGAGCAGTTACATTAATTGTAAAAATAATAAACGTGCGCGGTGGATCGAAAACGAAAGATTTAGGGTTTTGACCCCAACTACCTAATTGCAAATTAAAAGAAAAAAACTTATTTTTTTGTGGTTTTTGCTATTTTTGAGAAAATAAAGTTTTAATTGAATAAATAAAAACCTAATTACTAATTAATTCAAATTAGAGAAAAATAATTAAATTAACCTATTTTTGTATTTTTTATTTTATTAAAGAAATTAAAAAAATTAAGTCAAAAGCAAACCCTTTTTTTCTAATTGATTTTAATTATTTACAAAAAGTTAGAATTACCCTAAATTAAATTAAACTAATATTAAATTAAATTTGATAAAATAAAAACCTAATTCTAAATTTTCGAAACTTGATTTTATGATTTTTTGTAAAAAAAAAGAAATTAATTTTGTTAAAACAATTAAGCAAATTAAAAGAATTAAAACAATTAAATAAATAAAAAAGAAAGGAAGATGGGCCTGGTGTTGTTTCAGCAAGGAGGGGTATGATTTGGCAAATCTGAGCCCAATAAGCTCTTAGCCCGTTTGACTTTTCCAAATCTTGTGTGTATGCTTGACCTATGCACATGGTGGTCCCTCATGGATAAGGCGTTGGATCTGCAGCCTTGATAATCTGATGGTGGGATATTTATGATGCATGGTAAGCTTGTTGGATACATGGGCACCTGATTATACAAGAAAAAATAATAGGAAACAAAGTTGGGACCTGGGGATCGAACCCAGGCCCTTAGGCGTTCTCACACTGCATGCTGACCATGAGCTGCCTTGGTTATTTGTACAAGTAATAACAAACAAGCATTATATGGTAAAAACAAAATAATAATTCTTAAAACACGCGCAGATTTGAATGGGCAAGTCAGGGAGTGCCAAATTACTTTCTTCCTCCTCCTACCGTCGTATTAGCCCTGGAAACTTTTACCTACGGTCATCTGAGTGTAGGTATAACCCTGTGCTTCTCCAAAATTTCATACACGCATGATAAATCACAACCAATGGTACCAATCAACTCGTTGCAACCTCACGAGCATCATGGTACCATTATCCATGCCTAATTGTTCCTGTAAATAAAACCCCTAAAAATGAAACTAGAACCCTAGCCATGGCAACTTGCTGTATAGTCAATAAAAATACAATTGGATATAACCATTAGTTTGCAAACATCTCAAGGATTAAGAATATATCAATGAATCATGCTAAATATGCCAGAATTATGATATTCTAATTCAAGAAAAGAGATGAACCACGTGACTCTTACAGTGCGATTCTGAACGTGGGAAAGCTTGTTAATGGTTTCAATACGATACAGGGATATCCAGCAAACGATTGGGATCGTTAGAATGGCTTGAAAAGGCCTGAAACCTGGAAATTGATTTACCACTTTTCTTGAATTTTTGCAACTTTGTTTTCTGTTCTGCACGCCTCTAGCCTCCTCGGTTTTGGTCTGCAATTGTTTCTTATGTATCCAAGAATGAATTAGGGTTGCAACTTTGTTTCAAATCTTCTCCAATTATGATTATTGATTCATGATTTGATCCTTGTGCAAATCTTTCCAAATCAAGAAAAATGCAATCTTTTGGTATCCATATGAGCCTTTCACGATTTGATTTTGTTTCCAGCTGTGTAATGATCCTAAACATGCACAAAATCTCAAGATTTGATTAGCTTTTGATATTTTTACTATTTTATTTTGATTTTATTTGATTTAAATGAAATAAAATCAAAATAAATAACAAAAATAAAATAATGACAAGTGGAATGGATCATGGGTCATAGGTCACATTACAAACTCAGTGAAAGCATAAAAAGTTGGGCCCATTTAGCAAAAAATGCAATTTTGGGCACTTTTGACTTTTGGCAATTTTGCAAAAAGGGTCAACTTTACCAATGCATAACTCTTTCAATTCTGACCCTAGAGATGTGTTCTTGGACTTTTTAGAAAGGTTAGGATGTCCTATAAGCAAAACTTTTGGTATTATCTCAATTGAGTCTTCCATGTTCATGTATGAAGCTTTGATCCAAAAGGTGTTTTTGTTGACTTTCCAAAATGACCTATAATGTCCAAATTCATATCTTCTTGTGAGTGCATATTTTGAACTTGGGAGATGAAGATGAATTGTAGGGAATTGCATCCTCTTTAAAATGATATTTGGATGGGTCATTTTTGATAAAGCATGAAAAGGTTATGCTTGGTCAAAGTTGAGTTGACTTTTCCTACAAAACCCTAATTTAGCAACTTTTGGATTTTGATGAATTGTGAGCAATCCTTGAGGAATCATAATCAACCCTTGATAAAATGATGAATAATACTTCAAAATGATAATGTTGACCAAAAATCTTGAAGTTTGATTGTATGTGGGCCACAGTTGACTTTTGCCCTAGCATAGGCGATTTTCAGGCCTTTGAGCAATTGACTGAGCAGACTTCCTTTGAAAGGCTTGAAACTTGACATGAATGATCTTGTGAACATATTAGGGAAATGGTGAGAATTTGGGATCCTTTGGACTCAAGCATCTTGATGCAAACTGAAACCCTAATTTAAGGTAGACTGCCTTAGGAGAGAGTTTGTCTGGCAACCCTTGGACTTCCTTGAGCAATTTGAGGACCTCACTTGACATGTATTGAGAAATATGAGAGGGAAAATTTTGGGGTACAACAGTAAGACCCTAAGTCTTGTTTGGAAAATGATATAAAATGACAAAATTCCCTTATTTTTTTAGTAGTGCAAAACTTTCAGCTTTTTTCGGTGTATAGTGCGAGAACAAACCACAAGCTCATCACTTTTGGTGCATAATTTCGACGCAAAACCTAAAATAAAAACATCGATGACAAAATTTGTGACGCAATTACGAAAGAATCGTCCCGATATAATAAAAATCGAGAAAGTTATGAATTTCTCAATGGCGAGAAACTTGAGACAGAAAACTCTATGTTTTGGGTTATGCTGATTTTTAAGCTTATTTTGGTGTTCAACATTTGACACAAGCCACAAACCGAAGTCTTATATGCATAATCCGAACTCGGGACCTGAAGTAAACTTGTAGCTAACACAATTTTTGACACTGTTTCTCGAGAATCGTGTCGATACGAAGAAAATTGAGAATGTTATGATTTTTGCAATATCGGCGACACAATCAACAAATAACCATTGCAGAGTGCAATTTTCTCAAGTAATTCGCACTTCTGGAGATCTTCTTCAAAGAATTAATTTCTTACCTGAACATACGAATTGAGGACAACATCAAGACGATTTTATTCCCAAAGAACAATTAAGAAACATCGAACCGAGAGAAAGTTATGAATTTTTAAACATCTGATAAACAGTGGATCAAAAAACTATTTCAGGGTACCAGCCTCAAAGTATTCTCAAAGTCGGAGATCTTCCTCAATGAATCTACTTCCATCCCGAACATAAGAATTAAATAAAATAATAAGACGGTTCAAATTCTCCAAGAGCCACTCAAAGATGATTTTTCGGTCAGAAGTTACAAATTATTGAACATCTGAAATACAATTAACTAGAAAATCCACTATATAACATGATTTCACGTATTTGTGCTTTTGAAGATCTTCCTACAAAATTAGCCTTCGACTTGAACAGATGAATTAGAGAAGATCTCAAGACGGTTATAATTCCTGAAGAACCACTCCCAAACCATTTTCCAGTCAAAAGTTGAAAATTTTGACCTCGAACCATTAAATGTTAATTTTCGGCTTGAATTGTTTCAAATAAACTGAAGCGCTTGACTTTCTCTGCATTCAAAGAATGATGGAACACGTGAGAGCTTGGAATGATGATGACTTGATGACTCACTAATTTAGAAGTTTGGAAAAATATGTGGAGCGCGCGTTAATTCTAAAAACCCTAAGTTTTTTATTGGTATCGCTTAACGAATAGTCGTCTTCTGTTAACTTGGTGCAGATAAATGCTTTGACCCTGTTACCATGGAATCAATGATAGGTATGCATGAATGTGTGAAAGAAAAACAAGCTAATTTTAGTTGAACTAAAGAGGGCGGACTTTGGGGTGCAATAAATGGTTGTTGATAAGTTCCTTAAGAGACTCAGTGAGTCAGGATTCTCAAGAAGACTTTAGTTGTGGTCATCATGGATTGGCAATAAGGATCGACAGACATGTTAGGGCTGTCAATAAGGTTGATCAGACTTATTGTGGTTGTCTGTAATTTCTTGATTATAATAGATTAAATCCTTATGGATAAATCAAATCACCTTGCGGGGTAGACTAGAGTAACTTAGTTAACAGTGAACCAAGATTAAAATAATTGTGTTCATTTATTTTTATTCACTTATTAGCTTTGTGTTTGAGTTGTGAAAAGATTATATTTGGTGCAACCCAATTCAAACTCCCTTTTCTTGTGTTTCTGGAACCTTCAATCGGTATTAGAGCTTTGATTTTGGTATTGATTATTATCAAACACTTAACCATGTCAGATAAAGATTCAAACAAGTTTTAGAAACACTATGGTGGATCCTACTCCACCACCACCAGCTCCAGTTTCTGATAAAAATAACTACAATGTCAAACCTTCCATTTTTTATGGTGAAAATTTTAAGTACTAGAAGTACAAACTAGAAAGTCTCTTTCTATATTATGATGTTGATCTTTGGGATATGGTAGTTGATGGCTACGAACATCCCACAGATGCTATTGGAAAATAGCTTGTAAGGAAAACTTTGGTTGATCAACAGAAGAAGGATTATAAGAATGATCATAAAGCAAGAACAATCTTGTTGAATGCAATTTCTTATACTGAGTATGAGAAGATCACAAATAGAGACTCAACTGAGTCTATATTTGGATCACTAAGAATGACTCGTGAAGGTAATGATCAAGTTAAGGAAACCAAGGCTCTGGCCTTGATTTAGAAGTATGAAGCCTTCAAAAGGGAGGATAATGAAATAGTAGAGACTATGTTCTCGAGGTTTCAAACTTTAGTTGCATGACTAAGAGTTCTGAACAAAGGATACTCATCGTTAGATCACATGAAGAATACTATTAAAAGCTTTTCGACCAAATGGAGGCCTATGGTAACTACACTCAAGCTTGCAAATGATCTCAACAACACTTCTCTAGAAGAACTGGTGAGTTCTCTAAGAAGTCATGAGATTGATCTAGAACAAGATGAACCTCAAAAGATAGGGAAATTTGTTGCGCTCAAATTTGTCAGAAGATATAAGAAGTCCAAAGCTCTTCCAGCTGAAGATATTGAGGATTTAGAAGAAGATTTTGATGAAGTTGAAGATGATTTGTCTCTGATGTTGAGAAGGGTTAATCTCCTCTGTAAAATAAATCAAGTCAACATGTTCAGAAGTACTATAAGGACATGTGGTCTCTTCGAGTCTACTTCTGATCAAAGGAAGTTTAGTGGCAAAGAAGTCACTTGTTATGAGTGCAATGAGCTAGGACACTACAGGAATGTTTGTCCTGAACTTCAGAAGGAAAATCAAAAGAAGAAAGCTCTCGAGAGTAAGAAGAAAGGGCTTATGGGATAACCTGGGATGCTTTTGATTCTTCAGAAGATGACTCGTGTTAAAATTTCTGACGAAAAGATCCCTTTAGAAGATGAAGCAGAATCTGATTTAGACACAAAAGAGGTGTTCTGTAAAGAGGTATTTCCCGACCTTACTCATTTTGAATTAACTTTATATTTACTTGAAATTCTGGAAAAACATGAGTTACTCAATATTGAATTCAAGGAAATTAAAAAGTCCCATGAATCCATATCTTCTGAAAACTGCAGGCTTAAGGAAGATATCTTCATTATTAATGAAGAAATGTTTTTCTTAAAGATGAGAACTCCGCCCTCAAAGGTAAGAGAAATCTTCCATAAGATTCTGATAGTATTGATGATGTCATCAAGAAATATGAAAAAGCTTTTCAGAATTTCTTATCCAGAAGCATAGCGAGAAACATGATGGTTTCTATGATCTATGGCGTGAGCAGAAATTAGACCAATGGTATTGGTTACAATTCCTATGACGAATATAATTCTAATAAGGAAAATAAACCTATTACTCTTCATTCCCATTTTGTCTCTGTTGGGTTTGTGCCAAAAGATAAAGGAAAAGAAAAAGAGAAATCTGCTTCTAAACCTAAGGCAAAACCTTTGGCTAAATCTTCTCCCTTTAATTCCTATAAATATGATTAATTTGTTGCTAAACCAAAAATTGTTAAGAACTATGGGAAACTAAAAAGAGAGGACCCAAGAAATTATGGGTACCCAAGGAACAAATAATCAATATTGCAGATACCCTTAGTAGCATAGTTGAAACACTTGTTATGGTACTTGGACTCTGGCTAATTGTGACACATGACGAGAGGAAGGCATGTGTTCCAAAACCTAGAACTTAATCCTGGAGGCGTCGTGGGTTTCGAAGGTGATTAGAAGAGAAAGATCATAGGCTCTGAAACAATTGGTATGATTCTCTTCTCTCTCTAACTAATGTTTTACTTATTATTGTATTAATGCATAACTTGTGGTCCATAACTCAATTAAGTTACAATGGCTATGATGTTATCTTTAATAAAGAATCCTACAAATATGTTAGTAAGAAGAATGGGTCTATTATATTCAATGGTAAAAAGGAAAAAATAACATATATAAGATTAGACTTTTTGATCTTAAAGAACACAATGTAAAATGTATTATGTTTGTTAATTAAGAGCAATGGATTTGGCATAGATGATTGGGCTATGATAGTATGCGAAGGATATCTCAACATAACAAGCTTAATTTAGTCAGAGGCCTTCATAATCTGAAGTTCTCTTCAGATTCTCCTTGTGAAGCATGTCAGAAGAGGAAATATTGAAAAACTTCTTTTAAAAATAAAGAATGTTGTTTCTACCTCCAAACCATTGAAGCTTCTGCACATTGGTTTGTTTGAACCAATGAAAATTGTGTCAATCAATATAAAAAGTATGGATTAGTCATTATTAATAATTATAGCAGATGGCTTTGAGTGAAGCCTCTTAGTTACAAGGATGAGTTACATTATGTGTTCACAACCTTCAGTAACCAAGTGAAAAACAAGATGAGTCTTAGGTTTGTCAAGGTTAAAAGTGATCATGGTTGAGAATTTGAGATAAATCTCTTTGAGAATCTATGTGATAAGAATGGTAATTCCCATGTTTTTTTCCTTCCCCGGAACTCCGCAGCAAAATGGAGTTGTGAAAAGGAAGATTGGGACTTTGCAAGAAATAGCCTGGACCATAATCAATAAGACTAACATGGAAAAGCACTTTCGGGCAGAGGCTGTAAAAATAGCGTGTTGCATTCAGAACAGTGTTTATCTAAGACCTATTATGGGTAAGACTCCTTGTGAATTGTGGAAGAACAAGAAACTCAATATTTCTTATTTCCATCATTTTAGATGTTCTTGTTTTATCTTTAACTCTAAAGAGAATCCTAGCAAGCTTGATTCTAAAGCCCAAAGTTGTATCATGTTGGGACATTCTGAGTGCTCAAAAACCTACAGAGTGTACAATAATGAAACGTTTTTTGTTGAAGAGTTAATCTATGTTAGATTTGATGATACACTTGACCTTGAAAAGTCAAAGCTAGTTGAAATATTTGCAGACTTGAAGATTACTCAGTCAAGTGCTGAAGGTAATGAAGCTACTACAGAAGGAAAAGAAGTCAGACTCATAAGATGCTTATCTAGAAGCTATTTATACATAGACAAAGTTCATCTTATTCTGAGAATGTGATTATGGGAGATAAGATTGAACCTACATATACTGACGTAGCTCCTCTAATTAAAGATTGGATTTTGGCCCTTCAAGAAGAACTCAATCACTTATCAAAAGATGATGGCTTGAGTGGAAAATACATAATGTAAATACTTTTAAGGTATGCATTGTTCTTCTCATTGGCCTCTGGAATGTGATGCTTCATACTAGTGAAGTTCTCATATATCAGAAGTATTCATGGTCAAAATGTTCTCTTGAGAATGTCTTTGTCTGTTGGAAACTGAAGAGTCCACCTTATAAATAATGTCTCAGGTTAATGAAAGGTTAGTGATTTAATATAAGACAATTATCTTATCTGAGCCATGCATAACATTTAATGGGACACTTTCAAAGATGAGACTATCTTGGGATTAGGAAATATATCTTACTCTTCACCCCATGTCAGATCTCTGCGCTTCTAAAAATTGTTTCTCAACATTGTAAAATCTTTGTATAAACTCACTCGCCCCACTTCACACAACATTGCTACAACATTCCTTTACTTTTTTCCCTTAAGGCCCTAAAAATATCTTATTCTAAAACCAAGTTTGTATCCTTGATCACTCTTCTCCATGGCCAACTACTTGTCCAACACTCAACGTACACTTCTACAACAACAACAACAACGGGAAAAATATCAAGGCTCCTCATTTGTCCAACATAGTCATGCATCTCAAACCATCATGGCCTTGCCAATTGAACATATGCATGTTCTCGTTGGAAAGATAATAGATTTTGACAATCTTACTGCTCATGGTTTCGACTTCTCTAATATGTTGAAAATACAACGTTGGGAAAACTACTTCGATCTTCTAAAAGGACCAATCTATCATACTTTATTCAAATATTTTTGGGCCAACTCTTATGTTTTAGATGCGTATACAGTATGCTCCAATGTTAAGGGTCACAATATATGCATTCACGAAGCTGATATTGCTAGACTTCTCCAACATGACCATTCCAGTGTTCGATGCTATACCAATAGGGATGCTCTATTACTAAGAACTAAGTCAGACTATTTAGAGACCATTCAAAAGGTCCTTCCATTTATATTCAAAAACGGAAAATATTCTCTTTTGGAAACCAACCTCTTTGATGGTTTAAGGGTTTGATTCAGAATTCTTATTGGCAACATTTTTCACAAGAACTCAACAAATTCTGCTAGGTCTTTGGATATAGATCTCAAGTTTTTTCTGTATCACTTGGAAATGGAGAAAATATTAACTTTCCTGCAAGACTCTTTGATTATCTTCGTCACTCAATTAGCTTCTTTAAAAAGATATCAAAGAATCAAAGGAATTGGATTCCCTATGGAAGATTGATCTTTGTTTTCCTTATTGACAGCAGTATTGTAGAATCCTTAAACCTACAATTTGATCCAGGAGTCGTGATTGGTAAATGATTCAACATTGAAGATTTTCAAAACATATTGTTTATTACTGATGTATTAAGATACCAGAAGTGGTGAATCGGGAAGTCATTTCTAGAAGAAGAATATCCTTTCCTTGAATGGTTCAACGACCTAAGTTTGTGATTTATACCTTATCTGATGAGGAGAACACAGTGAAGAAAAAGGGGAAATGCTCTGGAAAGTAACTTCGTGGTGATTCTTCTATGGAAGAAGAATTTCATCCAACTAGGCTGAAGGAAATGATGGAGGATATGCAAGAGTACAATCTTCTTATCCATCAACGCTTGGATAAACAAGATGGAAAAATTGCTTCTCAGGAGGCTTCATTCAAGAAACTGTCTGATGTGTCGATGCAGTTCATGGAAAAGTTTGACAAGAAGGATTCTTATAGCCTTAGCCCTTTGTATTAGAACTTAAGAATAGTTTTTCTTTTCTTTCTAAAACAATTGTATCTTTATTCCCTTGATTTTTAATGAAAAAATTATTTTTTTGTTTAAATCTTTTTGATTTCTAACAAAGGGGGAGAAAGGGTATGATTTTGATATTATCTAATCTCAGAATATTGAGCCCAAATATGACATAATGCTTTTGCTTCCAACCATGTGTTTGATGTTTGATTCATGAACATTGTGAAAGTTCATTAGTTTTCATAGACAGGTTAATCGTCAATCAGAAGATTATAATTTGGCATCAGAAGACGATCAAGATGCATGAAGTATTCTCTGATGAGCTATGAATCTGGGAACAATATATCTGTTAGAAGTAGTGAGCTTTCTAAAAGAATACTGCTCTGATACAATGTATTTTTCAGAAGTCAAGAACCTTCTGAGTGAATTAAGGTTTGATCAAGACTCGAATATAATATATGTTTTAGAAGATTTGAACTTCCTAAAAATATGGTTAAACCAAGCTCTGATACCCCACACTATTCAGAAGTTCTGAATTGTCTGAAAGTAAGGTAATCGTGTTTTGATAACATCCATTGTTCAGAGGTTGTGAACTTTCTGAAGGTATGGTGAGTTGACTCTGACACTTCAGAAGTTGTGAACATTCTGGAAGCATCACAAAGTTGATATGCTACTAAGAATTTTTCATAAGTTGTGAACTATTTGAAAGAATGTTAATGTATGCTTTGGAAATGTTTTCTCTAATTCCATGAAGCTTGTTAGAAGTTGTAAATATCTGAAAGTTTGGTCACCAGAACCTATTAAACCAGACTATGATACTTCAGAAGTTGTGAACTTTATGGAAGTGTAGTAAGTATGCTTTCAACCGGGCATCGTTCCGAGGTTGTGAACCTTCTGAAGATATGATTTCTAAAGACATGGTCTAAATACATGGTCTAACGACATGATCTAAAAGACATGGTCTAAAGACACGGTCTAAAGACACGGCCTAAAGACAAAGTCTAATGACATGGTCTAAGACATGGTCAGAAGACATGATCTAAGACATGGACTAAGACATGGCCAGAAGACATGATCTAATACATGGTCTAAAACATGGTCAGAAGACATGATCTAAGACATGGTCGGAAGACATGATTTGAGACACGGTTTAAGACATGGTCAAAAGATGTGATCAAAGACATGGTCATCCAAGCAATGGGTCAGATGCTGAACCCGCTGATGACATGATGCTTTGCAACATCTGGTGGCATGATTTAAGTTTATGGAAGAACCAATAAATTAGTTATAATGTTTGATATGAATCATCAAGATATTTACTAAGCAGGTTCTGATACTTCATAATGTTCTAATAGTAAGCCAAGTTCTGAGATGAAGACCAGGAAATTCTAGTCAAACTCTGATGAAACTTCAATGGGGAAGTATTCCTTCTCTATGTTACTTTTTGTATTGCAAAATTTTCTTTGTGAGTCTTTGGCTCATGGGGAGACTTTGAACAAGCATAAATGGAATTTTGGGTATTGACAGATTCAGGGGGAACTTGTTAGCTTTTCAAAAAAAAAAAATATGATGATAACGCTGTATGAATTATTCTATCAAAATATATGGTTTTGTCATCATCAAAAAGGTGGAGATTGTAAGAACAAGATTGGTTCTACATTTGTCCTGATGTTTTGATGATAAATTTACGTGGTATCTTAGAGAACAATTATGTACTCTAATGGTTTATGTCTAGTGTGTAGCTTTTGCTAAACAGGTTGTGTCTTTGGTAAGAAGGCGTGTAACTTCATTAGGTTTTGAACTCAACACTCTGGAAGAATACCTTTAGTGTGTTACAAGTTAAGTCAAGATTCTGGAATGCTTCTTTTGAAACGATTTTAAGGAACGTTAGTACAAGAATTTTTGATCATGACTTTGCAAGGAAGTTTTAAAGGTCTTTCAAAGCTCTGCTTCTGTTGTTTCAAGTTCTGAAGATGTTGAAAACAAGGTTCTGACAAACGAGTTCTGAATATTTGAAGACATTACTTCTTAAGACCAAGTTTTGAAGACTTTGAAGACAAGGGTTCAGTTGAATAAGTTCTGAAGACTCAAAGACTTAGGTTCTGAAGTTGTAAGTTCTGATCCTTCTACAACATGCTTCATCAACATACCAATTAGAAGCCTCTAAAGATATACAACATAAAGAGCAAGACCAGGGATTGCATATGAGGGTGAGTATAAAAGTACAAAAGTACACTGTGACCTCTACTCTAATAGGGTGGTGTAAGGACAAACCTTTTCTGTACTTGTTGCCTAACATTCTCACCATGATTGTTGGGAACAAAACAATTGGTTTTATATTTCCTATTCTACCCTCCAATGGATCTATTTTTCATCTATAAAAGGAGGATTTGGAAGAATTTGAAATCAACGAATCAGTTCAACAAAACTATGCTAAAGTGCTGCACAAACTCTTTTGAGAATTTCTTTGTATAGTTTTGTAAATAAGCAAGGAGCTTTTGTTTGTATTTTGCTATCAATACTTTTGTTGTTGTTGTACTTAAACATTGTGTAATCTGCTTATTAGAAGCATCATTGTATATAGATCTTTGTAAATAAACGATTGTTGATAGGTAAGGCTGGTATGATGAACTTCAACCAAAGTGCTCCAAGACTCGATTACAACTCAATCTACACCGCAATAACTCCCCGATGTGAAGAGATTATTACTTTACAGAATTTGATAGTATATGGCTTAAGATTGTACTAAGCTTGGATGAAACTAAAGAATGAAAATCGAAAACTATTTATAGAGGATCCTTGAGATGTGTAAAGACCAGCATGCCCCTTAACTTCTTTTGAGCGGGAAGCTTTTTGTGAAGGCCGCGAGCGCGGTGGCAGTGGCCGCGGGCGCGGTGGCTGGAACTGCCACATCATGGGAACGTGGCAGTTGATCTCTGGGTGAAGGTGGGCCACGTCATCGCGTTCCCTGTAGCCAGCGCGGCGCTGAACGCCATAAGTGCAGAATATCTTGAAAAACCCTAATTTCTTGGCGTTTTGGCTCGTTTCTTCACAGAAGGCTCTGAAATGACAAGAATCCTGAAAACAAAGGAAAAAGGAACATAATACGAGAAAATGATAATAAAAACTAAGGAAAACATGTGATATTTGAGCCAGAAACATAGTGCGATTTAGTGCGATCAAATCCTCCCACGCTTAGACCTTTGCTTGTCCTCAAGCAACAACTCTTAGAAGTAGATGAAAGAAAATTATGGTGTATACAGGTTTTGGGCAAAGAGGTCTTCTAAGTTCGAGTAAGGGTGTGTTGTCAAGCACTAGCTATCTGAACCAAGGGTATCGTAATTACACTACTCGCAGAAATGCGGACATAAACCTCATAAGTATACAGATCGATCCTAATATCCTTGCTATGCTAAGACTTCTTTTTGTACGAGGTCCTTTTTTCATTCAGGCGCAATCACATTAAGCCCGTTATCCGTACATACTCATGGTGTAGTGACCAGTTAGTGACTCTGATCTCAAGTGATGGGATTCTGGTACAAGAGTTGGTTTAACCCCTTTTTACCCATTTGCAGTTGCGGGGGATCGGACCGTAGTCCGCCCTACCAAGTCCAGCACCAGATACCTCTGGACCAACTACAACGGATGTGCCTTATATATATTTTTTCTTTGTTTTTATTAGTGCTTACAACTTTCTTGAGTTGAGTAATCTTTGTGAGGATCACCCAACTCTTGGTCGTATTCATACTTTATTTTATAAATTTTTAAGGCAAAAATAGAGATCATCCACTTATATTCATCGATCCTACACTTAGAGCATGTTTAGGCCGGAGCTGACTGCTAAGATAAACTACTTGAAGACCTATTTGTACAGTTTTATTCAAAATCATAGCATATTGGGAAGAAAGGATCTAATCTAAATATTCAAAAAGGCTTACGGTGTTAAAACGATAACGAATTTTTCAAAAAGTGAGTGCCCAAGAAATAGACCCTATCTAGGACCTGTCTCATAGCCCAAATCCTTAAAAACAACCACAATTCTTTGAAAAAGGTTTTGTAAAAATTTTGTAAGGCTAAAAAGTGGGGGAAATGAAAGGGTACACTACGCAGAAAGACTCGCCTATCACATGCATTTTATTAACTACGAATATAACATACCTAAAAGGAAAAATGCGGAAGGGAAATAAAAGCAGGAAAAATGGGAAATAAAAGCGATAGGAAATAAAAGCGAGAAAAAACGGGAAATAAAAGCGATAAATGCTCCTCCCACACTTAAATCAGACATTGTCCTCAATGTTCCAAAATAAGGTAGGAGGAGGTACCTGAAAACGCTAGTGGGGGCCACTGGGACCTTCACCATCCTGGTTGGTACGACCGGAACGGCGGCTACGGCTGCGACGGCGGCTGTCTCGATCCAAAACTAGCTGCTCCAGTCTCTCTGTCAAGGCGGCATTTGCCGCTTGTAGCTCTTGGGTCCTACCAATGAGGGTGCCTTGGGTTGCCTCCATCAATTGGAAGTGACGAGCGTATGTGGTCTGGTTAAGGTGATGTTCTCGCTGGAAAGCCAGCTGACTTTCCATAATAGTGCGCAGAGAGCTGGCATTTTGCTGTTGGGATGCTTGCATGAAGGCCATGTTATCGATCGCCTGTTGCTGCAAAGTAGCAAGGAGGGTGTCCCTCTGGGCCTCTCGGGCCATATGCTCACGCCACATGTCCTCAGTGATTTGGAAACTAGGAGCTGTACCTGCATGTGGGTTAGAAGTAGATGGTGTCATGTGTGGTGGTGAAAAGTGGGGTGGTTCTTCCGTTTGGAAATCGTACTCATCATCAGTGTTGTTACCCTCATTTAAAGGTAGATTTGGGGGCAACGGACCAATAAAAGCAGGAGCGTTGAGATCGTAGGTCCAGTTACGCTCAAATCTGATATCAATACGACGGGTGCAAGGAATGACAACACTGGGTACAGCGGCACCTCCAACCATGAGGAAGTAACCACCTTCCCTCCTCGTCTTGCATAAACGCATATCCCTTAAAAATTTAAGATTTTCAATACGAGGAGGAAGTGGCTCAAGGGTGGCAAGTTCTGTATCCAATCCTATGGCACGGGCAATAGTAGTAATCAGTCCACCAAAGGAAATCGGCCCACCTTTTCTTAAAACATGGTGCATGTGGGCAATCATAAATGGGACTGGATTAACTTTGGTGTCTGTGAGGCAGCTCTGCATGATAATTAATTCTTTAGCATTCACCTTGTTTGGGTTTTCCCGAGCAAAGATGGTGGATGCTAAAAGAAATCTAAAGACACGAAGGGCAGGATTGTGGATGTGAGAAGCAAGTAGGCCATCAAAAGATGTTGCATTTTGTTTAGTAATCCTGGCCCAAAATGCTTCAAATGCCCAATCCGTGTCTAAAGGTGCTTCACAAACGGCACCCTCCCCATAAGGCCATCCTAACATGGCAGCTAGACCGTCAGTGGAGTAGTCATATTCAACATTAAACATTCTAAATTTGACTCCACCTACGGTGCTAGCAGTGTTAGGAGAGACGTTATAAATTAAAGAACTCAAAAATTCGAACGTCAGCCTAGGGTAGGTTGGTGCTTGAGTAGCAAAAATATCATGCATGCCTATTTTGTCGAGAAGGAAAAATACACTATGGTATATACCTAATGAATATAGACAGTTTTCATCGATATACCTGGTAGAGTGTATTGGTGTTGTCAGCAATTTCTCAAGCCGCTTTTGTTGTCTTTCTCCTGGTTGGCCATCTCGCAAAATGTAGCCGTGATACTCCTAGGATTTTCTTGAGGATGAATATAAAGAGAAAGAATGGGATGTAGAAGTAGTGAAGGTGTGAGGAAGAAAATGAAATAGTGGGGGTATTTATAGGTAGTGAAGAAAAATGGTGGTTGATGAATATTTATGATGGGAATAATGGGAATAAATGTAGTGGGGTAGGTATGGATAATAAAGGAAGTTATGGGGGGTTAAGAATGGAAGAAAATGGGATTGGAAGTGGAAAAAGAGGCAAAATGGGGGGAAAAACGAGCAACTAGCCGTTAGGTGACCGTTGCGTCACCGCAGGCGCGGCAGGGCTCACCGCGGGCGCGGTCAGGGCGGGCCAAGTTGGGCCGGTCTTGCTTCCTTTCCATTGGGCTTTTTCCTTCCTTGCCATTAGCTTCAATTTTTGGAGGTGTACCTATTTTTCTTACGAACGTGCATATATGTATGTGAATACATATATACATGTATATTTATTTATTTTTATATTAAAATTTTCATTATGGTGACCAGAAAAAAAAAAACAAAAACATTAGTAAATGAAAGATATATATAGAGAAAAAACACATATGCATATATATATATATATATATATATATAGGTACGGACATCGGGTCACCAAAATAGTTATTAATAATGCAGGAAACAGATAATGCAAATAAAAATGAGTCTGAAAAGAAAATCAACATAATACTAATAATACTGGAACTAGATCTTGTGAATAACACAGATCTATCGCCAACCGGTAGGATGCTCTACAGGAGTGTCTGGGCCACGCAGCTCAGTCAGCTGGCGTCGAATCTCTGCCACCTCGTGAGCTAATTCATCTAACTCACCAGCAAAGGTAACATCATTCAGTTCCAACTGTAAATGAAGGTCAGCCACCTTAATGCGGAGAGTGGCTATCTCAGTGCGCATAGCAGTCAACAGAGTGCGAATATCAGGTTCCTGCAAGCTGAGGTTATTAGTAAGAACAGTACTGTGTGTAACCTCGGGTCGGGATGTGTGATCTGGAGTAGAGTCCTCGGGAGCAGGAGTGTATTCAGGAGTAGAATCTTCGGAAGCAGGAGTGTATTCTGTAGTAGAGTCCTCGGGAGCAGGAGTGTATTCTGGGGCATACTCTGATATCTCACCCCAACCTTCTACAGAATAGTTCCAATTAGCAGGGTTGGAAACACAAGTCATCTGAGGGTCTGGCAGTGTGAAGGTGTAAACTGTCTGGTCATCAATGAGCAATCTGTACTGATATGGGTTGAAAGAGGCCCTCCTCATGAACCCACGATCCATGCAAAAGTCTAAATCCAGGAAAGTATATCCATAGTATGGGGTCAGCTGTGCTATCATACTGTCCAAACCCAAAGCAGAAGCTATCTGTGTCACATTCCCTCCGGAATGAATGAGTCCTACAGCGGATCGAGCAGTCTGCTCGAGGCTCTCTATCTGAAAACCTCCACTAGCTATAGGTCTGGACTGACTGGCACAGTATAGGAAGAGGATCTCCTCAGCGGTGACTAAGTGGTCACAGTAACTCCTCCCAAAGAAAGTGTGGCACAGGATCATCTCGAAGTATCGGAAAGCCGGGTTATGGATCTTCCTGGACAGCTGGGTAGAGGGGTCAAGGCTGGCTCTATCAGTAATGTCCTGCCAAAATTTATCAATATCTCTGTCCATATAGTAACTCAATGGAAACTCAGTGATAGCGGTCGGTCCAGTTTGGAAACCAAGCAAATCCCCAAATTCTTTGATGGTCAGGGTATACTTGGTACCAAACAATCTGAAACTTAGGCATCCTCGCTCATCTCCTTCACCCACCCGTGGGTTATAATCCACAGAGCTAAGAAACTCCAGAGTAAGGTTCCTGTAGGTTTTGTGGACATCATCAGCATAATGATCCCAGCCAAGTTGGTTGCACAGATACCTAATACTTGGCTCAATCCCGAGTGCCTCCATGCAGCTCTGATCGGGGTACCTAGTGGGTACCATAGGTCTAGCAGATAAGGTAGCAAATCGGGCTTTTTGTGCTTCATCTCTGAAAATCACAACCATACCATCGGGGTAATGCATCCTGAAAATATAAACACAAGAAATTAGTCCAGATAAAACATATATAAATTAATAAAATAAAATAAAATAAAATTAAGAATAAACCATGGGTTGCCTCCCATGCAGCGCTTGTTTAACGTCTTTAGCTTGACGATTAGATCTTACTTTATGTGGGTATTGGTGGGTCTATAAGAATATGACTAGAGTAGTCAACAGGAAAATCGCCTCCTTTGTATAGCTTCAGTCTTTGTCCATTTACCACAAATGGAGCGCATGAATTGTTTTTGATTTCTACTGCTCCAGACTTTAGAACTTTTGACACTTCAAATGGACCTGTCCATCTTGAACGAAGCTTACCAGGAAAAAGTCGTAACCTTGAGTTAAATAGGAGAACAGGGTCACCAATGTTGAAATCTTTCTTGATGATTTTTTTATCATGCCACATCTTGGTTCTTTCCTTATATATGATGGCATTCTCATAGGCATTCAAGCGAAGCTCTTCCAGCTTGTGAATGTCCAGGATACGTTTTTCTCCGGCTTTTAGGTAATCTAGATTCAAGGATTTAATGGCCCAATAGGCTTTATGTTCTAGTTCGAAGGGTAAATGACAGGACTTTCCATAAACCAATTGATAAGGAGTTGTTCCAATAGGGGTTTTATAAGCCGTTCTATAAGCCCATAAGGCGTCTTTAAGTTTTCCAGACCAGTCTTTTCTGGATAATGATACGGTTTTCTCTAGGATCTGCTTAATCTCCCTATTCGATACTTCTACTTGGCCACTGGTTTGCGGGTGATATGGTGTTGCTACTCTATGTTTTACTCCGTATTTGCTTAGAAGCTGGTCAAATATCTTAGATATAAAATGCGATCCTCCATCACTTATGACTAACCTCGGGGTTCCAAACCTAGGAAAAATAATATTCTTAAACAATTTGATAACTACCTTGGTATCGTTTGTGGGTGATGCAACAGCTTCTATCCACTTTGAGACATAATCGACAGCTACTAGGATATACTTGTTACCCATTGAGGAAGGAAAAGGTCCCATGAAATCTATACCCCATACATCAAATATTTCCACTTCTTGGATGTTACTTAAAGGCATTTCATCACGTCTTGAGATGTTCCCAGTGCGTTGGCATCGGTCACATTTTGTAATGTAAGTGTGGACATCGCGCCATACAGTAGGCCAATAAAAACCTGCTTGAAATATTTTGGCGCATGTTTTAGATGTGCTTGCATGTCCACCATAAGGTGCAGCATGACAGTGTTTAATTACGTTGCCTACTTCTTCTTCCGGCACACATCGTCTGAATATATTATCTATTTCTCTTTTGAATAGGAGGGGTTCATCCCAAAAGAAGTGTTTAACATCACTAAAAAACTTCTTCTTCTGTTGGTAGCTTAAGTCAGGGGGTATGATATCAGCGGCCAGATAATTCACAATATCTGCGTACCATGGTATGTTGTTCAAGGTTGAGATTTCCTCATAGGTCTCTTCTTCAGTTAAGTTTATCCCAGCTATTAATCTTTCATAAGTAGAGTGATCGTCTATAGGTATAAGTTCAGGTTTAAGGTGTTCTAACCTAGAGAGATGATCAGCTACTAAGTTTTCAGCTCCTTTTTTATCCTTAATATCCAAGTCAAATTCTTGGAGTAAAAGAACCCATCTGAGCAATCTAGGCTTAGCGTCTTTCTTACTTAACAAGTATCGGATTGCTGCATGATCTGTGTATACTATTATTTTTGCTCCCACCAAATAAGATCGAAATTTATCAATAGCAAAAACTACGGCTAGAAATTCCTTTTCTGTGGTTGTATAATTTAGCTGGGCAGCGTCTAGTGTTCTACTAGCATAGTAAATAGCATGCAGTTTCTTGTCTTTTCTTTGCCCTAGTACAGCTCCTACAGCGAAATCACTAGCATCGCACATGATTTCAAAGGGTTGTGTCCAATCAGGTGGTCTTATGATAGGTGCTGAAATAAGAGCTTGCTTTAAAACTTCAAAGGCCTCAAGACATTTTTGGTCGAATTCAAACTCGACATCCTTCATCAATAAGTTAGTTAAAGGTTTTGTTATTCCGGAAAAATTCTTGATGAAACGTCGGTAGAACCCGGCATGTCCTAGAAAACTTCTTACTTCCCTAACGGTCTTAGGTGGGTTTAGGTTTTCTATAACTTCTATCTTGGCCTTATCAACTTCTATACCTCTTTCAGAAATAATGTGTCCCAAGACTATCCCTTCATTTACCATAAAGTGGCACTTTTCCCAATTCAACACAAGGTTTACTTCCACACATCTTTTTAAGATTTTCTCTAAGTTTGAGAGGCAGTTTTTGAAATCAAACCCACACACTGAAAAATCGTCCATAAATACTTCCATAATTCCATCTAGGTAGTCTGCGAAAATTGACATCATACAACGTTGGAAAGTGGCAGGTGCATTACAGAGTCCAAAGGGCATTCGTCTATAAGCGAATGTTCCATAAGGGCAAGTAAATGTGGTTTTTTCTTGGTCCTCTGGGTGAATAGGGATTTGGAAAAACCCCGAATACCCATCAAGATAGCAGAAATATGAGTGTCTTGCTAGACGTTCAAGCATCTGATCTATAAATGGGAGAGGGAAATGGTCTTTTCTCGTTGCCTTATTCAACTTTCTGTAATCTATACACATACGCCATCCTCCTTCTGTTCGTTTTGCCACATGCTCACCTTTCTCATTTTCCAGAACAGTGATACCTCCTTTCTTGGGTACCACATGGACTGGGCTTACCCATTCACTATCCGAAATTTGGTATATGATACCAGCTTCTAATAACTTAAGAACTTCTTTCCTGACTACATCACTCATGATAGGGTTTATTCTTCTTTGATGTTCTCTTGAGGGTTTTGAATCTTCTTCTAGCATAATCCGATGCATGCATACGGATGGGCTTATACCTTTTAAATCTGAAACTTTATACCCTAAAGCTGAGGGATATTTTCGCAAGGTATCTAAGAGTTGATTTGTTTCTATTTGGTTTAGAGCGGCACTAATTATAACAGGTCTATTCATCTCCTCATCCAAAAACTCATATCTTAGATTCTTGGGTAGTTCCTTAAGTTCTATAGTGGGTTTCTCAGTACGCGGCATAGGGTCAGGGGTAAGAGCTAAGCATTCGAAAAGGTTGTCGTCAATGCACAGTTCGATACTCTTAAATCCGTCATCCTCTAAAATAGGGGTTGATGGTAATTTGATTAAAGATTCGTTTTGTTCGAGCTCATTTACACATTCGTCAATGACGTCGATGGCATAACATGCATCTCCTATCACTGGTGCCATTAGAAATTTTGATAAAATGAACTCAATCTTTTCATCTCCTACCTCGAAAGTCAGTTTCCCTTTCTTAACATCTATTATAGCTCCGGCGGTCGATAGGAAGGGTCTTCCTAAGAGGATTGGGATGTCTTCATCTTCTTTAATATCCATTACGACGAAGTCGGTCGGAATGTACAACTGACCAATCTTGACAGGTATGTCTTCTAAAATACCCATGGGATATTTGACAGATCTATCAGCTAGTTGTAAGGACATCTTAGTAGGTTGAAGTTCTCCTAATTTTAACCTCTTACAGACGGCCAGAGGCATAAGACTTACGCTTGCTCCTAAGTCTAAAAATGCTTTGTCTATCATATGGTTACCTAGGATGCAAGGGATAAAAAAACTTCCAGGGTCTTTATCTTTCTTGGCGAGTTTATTTTCGGATATAGAATGACATTCTAAAGGCTTGGGATCATCGAGTCGCCGTTTATTGGTCAAAATATCTTTCAAGAACTTAGCATATGATGGTATCTGGGTTATAGCTTCAGTAAAAGGAATCTCTACATGGAGTTTCTCTATTACCTTAATAAACTTTTGGTACTGGTTTTCTACTTTGGTGTTTTTCATCCTCTGTGGGAACGGAATAGGTGGTTTATAAGGTTGTTGAGTGTTATTCCCTGGTTCTGGTTTTGATTGCTTTTCTGGTTTCTCTGGTTCCTCTACCTGGTCTTTAGGTGTAGCATCTTCCATAGGTTTTTCTGATGTGCTTAAGTTAGGATTTCTAGGCCCTTCATAAGCAGTTCCACTTCTTAAGGTGATAGAATTTGCTTGGCCTTTTGGATTTGGTTGAGTTTGTCCAGGAAATTGTCCTCCAGGTGCAACTTGTACAGAGGTGTTTTGTGCTACTTGGGAAATCTGAGTCTCAAGCATTTTGGTGTGGGTTATTATCTGGTCAAACTTGGTTGCCAGTTGAGTAACTAGTTCGTTCGTGTGAATGTGTTGGTTCATAAACTCCTTATTTTGCTGAGTTTGAGTCTGAATAAAGGTGTCTATGGTTTCTTTAAGGTTTGGTCTTGGGGGCACTATTTGCATAGGTTGTTTTGTTTTTGCGTTTGGAATCCTTGAGGTCTCGAAGGTCCGGGATTTTGGATAGGGTTATTGTTTTTGTAAGAGAAATTCGGGTGGTCCCTCCATCCAGGATTGTAGGTATTCGAGAAAGGGTTCCCTTGGGTATAGTTAACTTGGTCTGAGCTAGATTCGTTCAAAAGGTTACAGTCAACGGTTTGATGTCCTTGAGTTCCACAGAGTTCGCATTCCGATTGGATTGCTGCTACTGTGGTTGGGTTTTGAGACATGTTCTCGACTCTCAAAGCTAGGGCGTCCATCTTGGCATTAATCATGTCCATGCAACTTACCTCATGCTTTCCTCCATGGCTCTCCTTTTTCTCTACTGTCGCTCGTTCTAATCCCCACTGGGCGTGGTTTTGGGCCATGTCCTCTATTAGGGCACAAGCGTCAGGGTAAGGTTTGTTCATCAACGCTCCGCCAGCGGCAGCGTCTATGGACATCTTTGTGTTGTAATGGAGTCCATTATAGAAGGTATGTATGATTAACCATTGTTCCAGGCCATGATGCGGACAAGCTCTTAAAAGTTCTTTATATCTCTCCCAGGCATCAAAAAGTGACTCGCCTTGGTTTTGGGTGAAACAAGTGATCAGGTTCCTAAGAACAGCGGTCTTGCTTGGTGGAAAATATCTCGCAAGAAAAGCTCTCCTAAGGTCTTCCCAAGTTGTTATTGAGTTAGTTGGAAGGGCGTCTAACCAGTCGTGAGCTTTACCTCTAAGGGAAAAAGGAAACAGTCTTAAACGGATGGCTTCGGGTGTGGCTCCATTTGCCTTAAGGGTGTCAGCTAACTGGATAAATACCTTTAAATGTTGATTCGGGTTCTCGGTAGCGAGACCAGCGAATTGGTTTTGTTGTACTAATTGTAATAATGAGGGCTTTAGTTCAAAGTTGTTGGTAGTTATAGCAGGGTTTACTATACTAGAACTAGGTTCCTCGTTAGATGGTTGGGCGAATTCCTTGAGTGGTCTTCGATTACGATCTTCTACCATAGCTCTTCTTATCTTGCGTATAAAAAGACGGGCACGAGCGTAACGTTCAGGTTCTACTAAAGGATCTATTAGGTTACCGGTGCTACGATTTCTATGCATCTACCGGCTAGAATAGCCTTAGTCTAAACGGGATAACAATAGGGTACGAAATTTGACGAAGTTGGTCCCCGGCAACGGCGCCAAAAACTTGATGGGATCTGTGAGGTATAGCCTAAATATAGTACTGCAAGTGCACAGCCTATCGAAGTAATATATAAGATTATCGAACCACAGAGACCAATTGTCAATCTATCAACTCTATTGCTAAGGTGCTTATCTAAGGCGAACAAGAATATTGATGTGAGTGCAGTGCAACAAAGTAAATGAGCGAGGTAAATAACAGTTTAAAGGACAGGTTGAAATGTAAATCATGTAATCAGATATTGGTCCGGTCATGCGTAGATGAAACTACTTATGGGGCAGTATTTTCTATCGATAGCAAAGAATCAATTTAACGGGAACTTGTAGCTTTTGACTACTAAGAACCGAGTTTACTCTTTAAATTAAATTCCTTTATTGTCACATATAAAGGGTGCCTTCCGCGTTAAAGAGGTAAACCTATTTTTAAGAAATCGATAGTTTTGACTTAACAGAAAAGTAATTTTACTTGGAAAGATTAACTTAAAGAGACTTTTGGCTTTTGACCAAGAGTCAGATTTCAAACCTACAAACGCGTCCGAAAATAGTTTCAAAATCGTTTTCTAAAAAGGTCAATGATTCCTATTTAACCAATCAACGGCTTTCGCTCTTTTTGTTTGGTTAAATAATAATCAATTTGTATCATTAGTTTGGACGGCTTTCGATCTTACCCAATAAACATTTAAACATAATTGACTTAGGTTAAAAGCAAAACATCCCCAGAGTATTTTCACTAGCATGATAATTGGAACACGACCATGATGACAATCATTACATCCAAACCTTTATAGTTTAGCCAGACATAATAAGTGCGAGTCTATAAAACGTGTAGACTATGGTAAGAGCATTTAGAGTGTATAAAACATGTAGACTATGGTAAGAGCATTTAGAGTCTATAAAATGTGTAGACTATGGTAAGAGCATTTAGAGTCTATAAAACGTGTAGACTATGGTAAGAGCATTTAGAGTCTATAAAACGTGTAGACTATGGTAAGAGCATTTAGAGTCTATAAAACGTGTAGACTATGGTAAGAGCAATTATAAGTAAAGAAATGCAATAAAATAGAACCTTGCTCCAGTCGGAGACTTGAATCTGATACAAATCTACAGAATGGTAAGGCTGGTATGATGAACTTCAACCAAAGTGCTCCAAGACTCGATTACAACTCAATCTACACCGCAATAACTCCCCGATGTGAAGAGATTATTACTTTACAGAAACTGATAGTATATGGCTTAAGATTGTACTAAGCTTGGATGAAACTAAAGAATGAAAATCGAAAACTATTTATAGAGGATCCTTGAGATGCGTAAAGACCAGCATGCCCCTTAACTTCTTTTGAGCGGGAAGCTTTTTGTGAAGGCCGCGAGCGCGGTGGCAGTGGCCGCGGGCGCGGTGGCTGGAACTGCCACATCATGGGAACGTGGCAGTTGATCTCTGGGTGAAGGTGGGCCACGTCATCGCGTTCCCTGTAGCCAGCGTGGCGCTGAACGCCATAAGTGCAGAATATCTTGAAAAACCCTAATTTCTTGGCGTTTTGGCTCGTTTCTTCACAGAAGGCTCTGAAATGACAAGAATCCTGAAAACAAAGGAAAAAGGAACATAATACGAGAAAATGATAATAAAAACTAAGGAAAACATGTGATATTTGAGCCAGAAACATAGTGCGATTTAGTGCGATCAAGCGTATAAATTGAACACTAAATCTGGAGGGATAAATAAAAAATATATATTACAGAGGGGTAACTTGTGCACTTAGAGGGCAAAAACATAGAATTTTAATATTTCAAGGGGGTGATCCAAAAAAATATTTTTAGGGGGTAAAGCGAATTTCACCTATATTGCAGGGGTATTGTATAATTAACCTTTCATTTCATGATATAGGTGAATTTTCAATAGACATACTCAATGACACCAAAGATGGAATTGATCAACCCGATTCGGTGAAGTATGAGGAGGAGAAAGATAACTATAATGAAAAGGATAAAGATGAGAGTTTAATCAAAATGAATGATCATCAAATCAATGACCTTATTGGATTCACCACAAGTTATACTTTTGGGTACTTTTTTAAAGGGAAAAGTGGTAATTTGGGTTTTCTAAAGTCTTTGTGGCATTCTTTGCATTTAGTTCAACTTTATTTCGAGAGTTCCTTGTGAAATACAAGTGCATCATCCGTCATATTGTACGGTGAGGTATTATCGATTCAAATTTTTGCTTTGTTAGTAAGTTCTCTCTTTTACTTGTTATTTTTCTAAATACATGAAATACTTGGTGTATGGTATATATATTGTTAATTCTCTGTTATTTGTGATCGGCATTATGTTTGGTAAAACTAACTTAGCAGAAACATGTTGAAAAAGTTGTTCTATCAACTGGAGAAACATGTTGAACAAGATGTTCTATGCATAATCATTTGACATTGCGCCTGTGTACAACTGGAAAATTGGATGATTTTAGTTTATCACAGATGTAGAATATTCTAGGAATATAATTATATCTTGTGCGGCGCTCATTTTAAGGATTAATATATTCAAGCTTAATTCAAAGAGTATTCTTAGTTTCTAATTATGAAGATAATTTAGGAAACTAATGATTGAATTCCTATTTTTATGCAGAAGTTTCTGCAGATTTTTAGCAGCTTATTTGCTGCAATTTGGAAGCCCAATCTAGTCCAAAAGATTTTTTAAATAGATTGCTACAAACCTCGTTTAAGTGTGGAACTTACGTGTGTTTTTGTTAGGGTTTATGTGTGTTAATTGTGAGTCTCTCTAATATCATCTTGATAAAAGAGTAGGAATATTCTATTGAGTTGTATGTTCTGTCAGCCATTCTAAAGCTTTTAAACAATGAATGATTGTTTGTCTTTTAAGTGTGTCTTCTAAAATTTATTATGAATTGTTTAGAGTTGTTCAATCACTATTGTGATTGGAAGGGATCTAAGAAAGGTCTCATACCTAGGTGAGTCTTAGGTAGAAGTTAAGTACAAGTAGTGATTAAGTGAGTAGATTGTAAACTAGTCAGAGTTTGTTGTGGGTCTACAAATTGATATTATCTAGTTGACTTTGTCCCTGGCTTGGTAGCCCCCACAGTAGATGTTGTTGTCACCAAACTGAGTTAACAATTTTGTGTGTTCCTTAAATTTATGCATTGTTTTTTTGTTATACCTTGTCAATGTGTTTATATTCAGAGATCAGTATCTTGACATCTCTTAGGACATCTGATATCTCAATACCATAATTTTAATTGGTATCAGAGCAGGCATTTTGCCGTGACTCTGGGTGAGATTTAGGAAAGATACTTTCTAGTACAATAAACAAGGAAGGAGGATTTATGAACGACTGGAGAATGGAAAAACACAAGAAGGGGGATTTGAATTGGGGTTTTTAAAACTTAAAATAAAAGAAACGTTAGTTATCCTGGTTCTTTTGAACTCAAACTACTTCAGTCCATCCACCAAGGTGATTTCGCCTATCTCAAGTGATGTCTTAATCCACTAATCAAACTTGATTACATAAATACAATGAGAACTGTAAAAGTCTTCTTGAGTTTAAACCACAACCCAATTTTCTCAAGGTATTACACAATAATATATTTGAAAGCGTGTACTAAATATGTTTTCTAACAAAAAACAATATCACAAAAGTGATGTATTACACAATTGAAAAACAATGGATTGAAGGTAGTGATATTTTCTCGTTTTCAGTACGCAGCAAAATCGTCAACGATTTCTTCTTCACGTCCTCTTTATATAGGTAATGCATGAGAGGTGATTTTCGAAGGTTGATAAATAGTAGTTAATGAACTTTTCAAACATAGAGATTCTTGTCTTCTTTCAACTGTTACTATTGATTTGCCATGAATAAAATGTAACGCTTTAGAACATGCTTGCTAAAGATCTCATAAGAAGATAAATGTTGTCGTTGAGACTCCTTTACTTCTTTCTAGAACTTTATGTATCATAATAACATAGTTCTTGTTTGCAACATTTAGTGCACTCAGAAGTTGTAACTTCAAAACTTATTTACATAAGCGTGTTACAAATATTTGCTTTCTACTTAAGATGTGTCAAATCATAGTTTTAACAACGATCTATCTCATCTTTTGTGCTTCTTACATCAGAACTTCCCTGCAAAACAAAATACTTATTTAGGGAGCATAATT
Source organism: Vicia faba (assembly GCA_948472305.1). Taxonomy (NCBI): domain Eukaryota; kingdom Viridiplantae; phylum Streptophyta; class Magnoliopsida; order Fabales; family Fabaceae; genus Vicia; species Vicia faba. The sequence goes on from OX451740.1 coordinate 341,864,256, forward strand.
GTTCTTTGAGTGTTTATTATCATCAAAACTCTTACAAGGATGTAGAACCAAACTATCTTCTAACAATCTCCCCCTTTTTAATGATGACAAAAACTTGGATATTTTGATAGAATACTTAAAGAACATAAATCATTAAAGTCTCCCCCTGAATTGGATACTCAGATAAAGAAAATATACTTCCTTGGAGATTATTTTGATCATAGTTCCACAATTGTCCTCAATAGAGGTTGCTTTTCACTAGATTTTTCCTGTTTGCTTTCAGAGGATAAAGATAGAAGTTAAAAACTCAAAATGTTTGAGACTGAGTCTCAATACTGTTATATTCGAAATATCTTACGTTCTCCACCTTTTTGTCAAGAATCAAAAAGAAATAAAAACACTTTAAATAATAAAATGCATTTTGTATTCAGAAAAGATCAAGGAAATAAAAAACAAAATGAAGGAAAAAACAATTCAGAATTAAGTTTGAGGAGGTGGAAGTCGTGTGAAAAGGGCTTCCAATAAACTCTTAATATGATTGTTCGATTCCTCTTGTTTTCCAAACACCCCCTTAATTTCGTTGCAAGTATCATCCTGCTTATTTAAACTTTCCTTAAACTCAACATTTTATTTCTTCAACTCCTCCAGAGTTTGCAACACAATAGAAGAAAAAGTTATTTCAGCAGAAGGGGTCACTTTTTTAGAGCAAACTGCAGCTGATTCTGACGCAGGAGCTTCTTCGACTTTCTTGCCTTTGTCTTGAAACATGATCAGAGGAAGAGGATCAGAGGGTGGTTCATTACATTATGATGTCTGATGAGCTTCCCAAGGGGTATTGTCCAGTAGAAGGAGTGGCTTCTTTTCCCAGTGACGCAAAACTTGATCCTTGAAGGTCTTCAGGCGATCGTGAAGTTATGTTGAGAAATTTTATAGCTAAGCTCCTTTAGTTTTAGAGATTCAGATTTGAGCCATTTTCTTAATTGGTTCCAATGCGAATCAGACGCAGCTGGATTCAGAATCTCTACGCAAGCTAGCTTTAGAGAGTTAACCCATTCCTGTATTTCTATTTCAAAAATCAGCAAGGATTTACAGACAACTGCTTTGGAGATTTTTGGTTTTGGTTTTGGAACGACAATTTTCTGAGAGCTTGTGACGAGATTGTCATAGGATTCTAAATCAATGATTGTTCTAAGAGGATCTTTTGGATAGTTATTTGGAGAGGGAGAGTCAGAAAGGATTATGGGCGAATTTGGTGAGTTTGGTGGAGTGGACTGATAAGGATATGGAAGATATGGAATGGAGAGGTTCTGTGAAGTTGAGGGAATTATTTGTGGTTGAGAGACCATGAGAGGATATGTGATGTAAGGGATGGATGTTGTGGTATCAGAATCAAGGTTTGGATTTTCGGTTTGGGGAGCTTCAAACAGCGGATCAAATTGATCAATATCAGAAAGAACTTTTGCAAGTTCGGGCTGATTTTGGTCAAGATGGGTAGAAGGTGGATTGTTCAGAAGGTTATATAGAGGAAGTGAGGTGTCAAAGTCTAGGTCAAGATCATCAAAGGTTTGAGTAGATGGATCTTTTTTGGGCTTTGGAGATGGAGGGTTTTCAGATGTTGATAACAATATTGATTTAATAACAAAAACAAAAGAAGGGTTACCTTTCTTTTTGGCAGCTTTGGGAGTCTTCTAAGAAGTTCCTTCTGCAGCTGCTTTCCTTTTTCTTGGTTTTCTAGGAGCAACTTCCAGAGGTTGTTGCCTTAGATCCATAATGTTCACATCTGGAATCATACTGTCACTCTTGCATGTGTCCAGATACATGAGAGCAATATCTAGAGAAGAGTCTGCTTGAGTGAATAGAGGAAAATCCTTCAAAGGCACTCTTCGGGTGGTGATGACTTCCTTGGTGGTGATTGTTGGATCCTTCTTAATAGTTTCAATAATCTTCATCTTCTTCAGATTTTTGGCATTGAGAGGTTTACCAGCACAAGCTTCTAGAGCGCTAGCTTGTTGAGCCTCAGTCAGATGTTATATCAATTTATTTTCTATCAGAATATCTGAAATGAGTCTTCCTAGAGGGATATAATCTCTCTTTGTTATTTCTTTTTCTCTTGTTTCTTTTACGTTGGTCTTCAGATGATTGAACAGAAGATATGGAATATTAACTCTTGGTTTGGTGTTGACGAAGTACAGAAGGTACTACTGATCAATGTGTATGTAATCTGGAGAACTTGTGGGCTTCCTGTGATTGATGCAACCCAAAATAATTTTAGACCAAATTTTGAGTTAGTCCTTCAGGTCTTTGATTTTTTTGGACGGGTGGCCAGAAGTAAAGATTTCCATTGAGATCTTGGTTAGGTTTGAACTTTTGTCAGCCATATCACTGCATCGAATGTCGCCACCGTCGTGACCTATTAGTTTCCTAATGAGATCTTCATAAATGATGATTTTCTTTCCCATAACGAAGGATGTAACCTGATGATTTAAAGTTGTGGCATGGATCCAGAATTCTTTAACAAGTTTTGGAAAAACTAGACCTAGAAGGAAATCAAAGTACTTAGTACATCCTTTGAACTCAACATCAGGGATCAAATCATATCCATTTTCCTTTATGCTTACAAAATCTACAATGAGCTTACGCAGAACTTCCAGCGAATCAATGGGTATGAGGAGAGTTCTTGAGGGTTCTACGTACCTTTCTACTGTTGAGGAAGAAGAACCAGGAATGCTTTGAGAACCTTGATAAATTTGTTGAGAGGAAGCCATTTGTTCACACAGACTCTCTTAGGGGTTTTAAAAGATTGAACAAGTTGAAGAGAGAGAAAAAATTGAGAGTGGAAGTGTGATAGTGATGGTGAGCGAAGTATATATAAGAAAATAGGAGTCTTAATTAACAAGAAAAATATTTAAAGAAAATGATTACTTGCATTAATGATTCATGAAAAGAGGGATAACATGAAGATATGGAACAATTATCGATTTGACACGAGCCTCAATGCATCAACTCAACGTTTCAGTCTCTTCAGAATTCGAACACGTGTTCAGACTTAGAGGAAGACCTTGCGTATAGAGTTGACAGATGTTGATATTGTGAACTGCATGCTTTTATCTTTGAAATAAACCGATTGGAGAACGTTCAGATCTTCTAGATAGATCCTGATATAACCTTCCTTCTAATTTCTGAAGAACTATTGATCAGATGTTCACACAAGAAAAATTAAAGCATAAACTTCTGAGGGTTAAAGTATACAAAAACAAAACTATCATTCTGGGCATAATTTCATGCTGAGATGTTTTAGAGTGAAGTTAAACCTATCTTTAGAAAGGGGTCTAGTGAAAACATCAGCCCATTGATGGTTTGTGTCTATAAATTTTAACGAGAGAATTCCTTTCTGAATATAGTCCCTAATAAAATGATGTTTAATTTCTATATGCTTAGCCCTAGAATATAAAATTGGATTTTTTGAAAGACAAATAGCAGAAGTATTATCACAGAGAATAATCATGTTACTCTCATATATGTTGAAGTCTTCAAGTTGACTTTTCATCCAGAGCATCTGTGTGCTGCATTCAGCTGCTGCTATATATTCAGCTTCAGCAGTTAACAGTGTAATGGTGGATTGCCTTTTACTGTACCACGAGATTAGATTGTCTCCCAGAAATTGGCAGCTTTCAAAAGTACTTTTCTTTCTATTCTGTCTCCAGTGAAGTCAGCATCACAGTACCCTACTAATTTGTATTCTTTGGATTTTCTATAGCAAAGACCAAGATTAGTTGTACCTCTCAGATACTTGAAATTTTTCTTAACAGCTGTTAAGTGAGATTCTTTAGGATCTGATAGGAATCTAACACACAGACACACACTATATAGATTATCAAGTCTTAAAGTTGTTAAATATAAGAGAGAACCAATCATACCTCTGTAGAGCTTCTGTTCTACCTTCTTACTTACCTCTTCCTTTTCCAGAATACATGTGGGATGCATAGGAGTTTTGGATGGCTTACATTCTGACAAGTCAAATTTCTTCAGAAGTTCTTTTACATACTTGCTTTGATGAATGTAGGTTCCTTCTGGAGTTTGATTGATTTGGATACTCAGAAAGAACTTGAGTTCACCCATCAAGCTTATTTCAAACTCTACCTACATAGACTTAGCAAATTATCTTCCCAAAGAGGCTTTAGTAGATCCAAAAATAATATCATCTACGTAAATTTGAGAAACCAGAATGTCATTTTTAAATAGTTTACAAAATAAGGTTGTGTCCACCTTCCCACTGGTAAAATCATTTTCTAACATAAAATTACTTAGTCTTTCATACCAAACTCTGGGAGCTTGTTTCAGACCATATAGTGATTTCTTAAGTTTATAAACATATTCTGGATGTTTTGAATTTTCAAATCCAGGGGGTTGGTGCACATAAACTTCTTCATCAATGTAACCATTTAAAAACACACTTTTAGCATCCATTTGATAAAGAGTGATGCCATTATTTACTACAAAATAAATTAAAAGTCTGATAGATTTTAACCTGGAAACTGGAGCAAAGTTTTATGTATAGTAGATCCCTTCTTGCTGACTCTAACCTTGTGCCACCAGTCGTGCTTTGTTTCTGATGACTTCTCTTTGTTCATTTAGCTTGTTTTTTAATACCCATTTGGTTCTAATGATGTTAAAGCCTTTTGGTTTAGGAACTAGATCCCACACATCGTTTCTGGTGAACTGATTTAGTTCCTCCTACATTGCGAGTATCCAGTCATTGTCCAGAAGGGCTTCATCAATGGAAGTTGGCTCAATCAGAGACACCAATCCCATGAGAGATTCTTCAGAATTTCTGAATGTAGATCTTATTTTGATTGGATCTTCTTTCTTTCCCAAAATCGTGTTTTCTGGATGAGCTAAGCTACTTCTGGATTGTCTTTTCTGGATGGGATATTCAGATGTTGCTGTAATGTTTATGACTTCCTCTTCTAGTTTTGATTGTGATTCTTTATAGAGAACTTCTGATGTAGTGTCTTCAGTACCTGTAAATTGAACTTCTATATCTGTAATAATTTTATGCTGCTTTGACTTTTGGGAGCCAAGCTTATCATTAAATATGACACTGGTAGACTCTTCCACAATCCGTGTTTCTATGTTATATACTCTATAAACTTTTGAGAATTCAAAGTATCCTAATATGAGACACTTTTGTGCTTTAGATTCAAACTTGTTCAGATGTTCTTTAGTGTTTAGAATAAAACAAGTACATCTGAATGGATGGAAATAAGAAATGTTGGGCTTTTTGTTCTTCCACAGTTCATCTGGAGTCTTATCCAGAATAGGTCTTATGGAGATTCTATTCTGAATATAACACGCTGTGTTAATTGTTTCTTCCCAGAAGTTCTTAACAATGTTAGTCTCGTTAATCATGGTTCTGGCCATTTCTTGTAAAGTTCTATTCTTTCATTCTACAACTCCGTTTTATTGAGGAGTTCTAGGACAAGAAAAATCATAAGAGATGCCATTCTCATTAAAAAATAATTCGAATTTTTTGTTTTCAAATTCCCCACCATGATCACTTATGACTTTAACAATTCTAAGATCTTTTTCATTTTTAACTTGGTTACAGAAAATAAAGAATACAAAGGGTGACTCGTCCTTGTGTCTTAACAACTTTACCCATGTCCATCTGCTATAGTCATCTATGATCACTAATACATACTTCTTGCCACTAATGGATGTAGCTTTCACTCGTCAAAATAGATCTATATGTAGAAGTTCTAATGGTATAGAGGTAGAAACAACATTTTTTGCTTTGAAAGAAGGTTTTGCAAACTTGCCTTTTTGACATGCTTCACACAGAATTTGAGCTGAAATTCAGGTTAGGAAGTCCTCTGACCATATTGAGTTTGTTAATCTGAGATATTCTTCTCATACTAACATCCCCCAATCTTTTTTTCCAGACCCATTGCTCATTGTTAACAGACATTAGGCATTTTACATTCTAACTTTTTAGTTCAAAAAGTTTTATTTTGTAAATGTTGTTCTTTCTCTTTCCATTAAAGAGGATAGATCCATCTTTCTAACTATTTGTTTTACAGGACTTTTGATTGAAGATTATATCATAACCATTATCACTTAATTGACTTATGGATAACAGGTTATGCATTAATCCATCTACTAATAGAACATTATTTATAGAAGGAAGTGTATCGTTACCAATAGTTCCAGAGCCAATAATCTTTCCTATATGATTGCCTCCGAAACCTACATAGCCTCCAGATTTAAGCTCCAGGTTGTGGAACATATGCTTTCTTCCCGTCATGTGTCGAGAGAATCCAGAGTACATGTACAAAGATTGGTGTTTCAGTTTTGTTGTTAAATACATTTTCAACATAGACAATTTTGTCCTTAGGCACCCATATCTTTTTGGGTCCTTGTTTGTTAGAGTTACCAAAATTCTGTTTGAATTTTGGTTTAGCAGAAAAAACATTACTAGTATACTTTATGTCACGTGTATGCCCATAGGTGAAGTGAGAATAAAGGGGTGTGTGTTTTATGACCATATCTTTAACTTTCTTAGGTTGAGATACTTTAATTTTATATCCTATCCTTTTCTGCCATTTTTACTAACTCCATAGATCATTGAAGCCATCTTTCTCCTATCTATGTTTTTAGCAAGAAATTTTTGAAGTTGTGATCATATTCTTTTATGATCTTATCAGAGGTACTAGAAACTTATGAGACAGTTTCTTTCCGAGCCTTTTGTAATTTATTTTCGAGTTAAGAAATTGTTTCTTTAAGCTCAAATTTTTTTGTTTTCATTTTCTTAGTTTCTTCAAAGTCGGATACTAGATCCTTTTTCAGGTTCTTGTTTTTGACTCGAAGTTGCTGATATCTTTCAAGAATTTCTGACAGACTTTCTTCTAATTGAGATCTAGAAAAGTTAGAGAATACCTCTTCTGTCTCTGAGTCTAATTTTGATTCAGATGATCCAATGTAATTTGATATGTTGGCCATTAGGGCTATGTTGGCTATTTCATCTTCTGATTTTGTTTCAGCTTCAGAAGATTCTGAGTCATCCCATGTTGCCATGAGGCTTTTCATCTTTTATCTAAAGAAATTCTTTTTAGGGTTCTCTTTTTGAAGATTTGGATAGTATCTTTTGTAATGACCTTGTTCATTGCATTCGTAGCAAACAATATCTTTGTTACTTGATTTTCTGTATCCAGAAGATGGCTCATAATGATTTCCTATTCTTTTGGAAGTTCTTAACTTCCTCTTCCTGTGCTTCCACAACTGATTGACTCTTCTGGAGAGAAAAGATAGTTCGTCTTCTTCTGACAAGGATCCACCAGAGTTTTCTTCTTTTGCCTACAAAACTTTAGGTTCATATTTTTTATTAGATTTAAGAGCTAAAGACTTACCTTGCTTTTGGGGCTCATCTTCTTCTAGTTCTATCTCATGACTTCTCAGGGAATTGACAAGTTCTTCAAGAGATATTTTGTTAAGATCTTTGGCTAATTTTAGGGTTGTGACCATGGGTCTCCATTTCTTGGATAATCTTTTGATGATTTTCTTTACATGATCTGCAGTTGAGTACTCTTTATCCAGAACTTTTAGTCCAGTAACCAAAATTTGAAATCTTGAGAACATTGTTTCAATTATTTCATCTTCTTCCATTTTGAAAGCTTCATACTTCTAAATGAGAGAAAGAGCTTTGTCTTCTTTGACTTGCGTGTTTCCTTCATGCATCATTATCAAGGAGTCAAACATGTGTTTTGCTGATTCTTTGTTTATGATCTTCTCATACTTTATATACGAGATGACACTCAAGATAATTGTTCTGGCTTTGTGATGATTTTTAAATTCTCTCTTTTGATGATCAATCATTCTTTTTCTATCGATCTTCTGACCACTTTCGTCAACTGGATGTATGTACCCATCAGTCACCATATCCCATAGATCATCGTCATGAGCCAGAAAGAAACTTTCGATTTTGTCTTTCCAGTAATCTAAGTTTTCACCATCAAATATTGGAGGTTTGCCACTGATTCTGTCTTTCTCATCATGATAATCATTGTTGATGTTCTGACTTGGTCCCACTATAGTGTTTTTCTTGCTTGGATCTTTTTCTGACACGGTTAAGTGTTTGCACTCAGAACCAGGCACTCTGATGCCAATTAAAGAATGTACAAACACAAGAAGGGGGGTTTGAATTGGGGTTTTTAAAACTTAAAATAAAAGACACATTGGTTATCTTGGTTCGTTTGAACTCAAACTACTCCAGTCCACCCGCCAAGGTGATTTCGCCTCTCTCAAGTGATGTCTTAATCCACTAATCAAACTTGATTACACAGATACAATGACAATTGTCAAAGTCTTCTTGAGTTTAAACCACAACCCAATTTTCTTAACGTATTACATAGTACAATATTTGAAAGTGTGTAAAAAATATATTTTCTAACAAAAAACAGTATCACAAAAGTGATGTATTATACAATTGAAAAACAATGTATTGAAGGTAGTCATATTTTCTCGTTTTCAATACACAGCAAAATCGTCAACGATTTCTTCTTCACGTCCTCTTTATATAGGCAATGCATAAGAGGTGCTTTTGGAAGGTTGAAAAATAGTAGTTAATGAACTTTCCAAACATAGATATTCTTGTCTTCTTTCAGCCGTTACTATTGATTTGCCATGAATAAAATGTAACGCTTCAGAGCATGCTTGCTAAAGATCTCATCAGAATATGAATGTTACCATTGAGACTCCTTTACTTCTTTCCAGAACTTTACATATCAGAATAATAGAGTTCTTGTTCGCAGCATTTAGTGCACTCAGAAGTTGTAACTTCAAAACTTCTTTACACAAGTGTGTTACACATATTTGCTTTCTACTTAAGATGTGTCAAATCAGAGTTTTAACAACGATCTATCTCATCTTTTGTGCTTCTTACATCAGAACTTCCATGCAAAACAAAATACTTATTTAGGGAGCATAATTGTTCTTTGAGTGTTTGTGATCATCAAAACTCTTACAAGGATGTAGAACCAAACTATGTTCTAACACATACCACACATTCTTGATGGAATAAATTAAATGTTCCAACATCAGCATAGACAATAGAAAAGTCACTCAGGAAACAAGACTCAATGATGGAAATGTTATTATTATAGAAGGGTTGGTCATATCAAATCCTTCTGCTACAGATTATATGGCTATCCCAAATATGAATCACAACCCAGAAGAGAAAAAATGTTTGTTAAATCTAAGAAGAAGTGGATCCCAAGAATGGTTACTTCTGGACTCATAGCTCACACTTCTCTTAGAGCTTCTGCTAGAGAGTATTGGTATTTTTATAGTGGTTGTTCTAGACACATGACATGTGTCAAGAAATTTCTGGCAGATATTAAACTACACTCCACTAGATATGTCACTTTTGGAGATGAATCAAAGGGTGAAATAAAAGGTGTTGTAAAGTTGGACTATATAGGACAACCTAGTCATGATGATGTGCTATTTTTTAAGGGCGTGACTACAAATTTTATTAGTATTAGTCAACTATGTTACCAAGGTCTCAAAGTTAACTTTACTGAATCTGAATTCCTAGTTACAAATGAGAAGAATGAAGTTGTCATGAAAGGAACCAGATCAAAAGGCAATTTCTATATGTGGAGTTCTCAAGAAACAAACTATTTCTCCACATGCTTAATGACACAAGAAGATGAAGCTAAGTTATGACATCAAAAGCTTAGTCACTTGCATCTGAAAGGTATAAAGAAAATTTTGTCAAAGGAAGTTGTTAGAAGTATTCCCAAATTGAAGATTGATAAAGGAAAATTTGTGGTGAATGTCAAATTGGGAAGAAAACAAGGATGTCACATAAGAAGTTCCAACAACTGACCACATCAAAAGTGTTGGAGCTGCTTCATTTGGATTTGATGGTACCTATGCAGGTTGAAAGTCTAGGAGGAAAGAGGTATGCATATGTTATTGTTGATAATTTCTCAAGGTTCACCTGGGTGAATTTCATCAAAGAGAAATCTGAAGTGTTTCAAATCTTCAAAGAGTTATGTCAAAGGATTCAAAGAGATAAGGATTGTTGTATTTTCGAGATTTGAAGTGACCATGGTAAAGAATTTGAAAATAACAATGATAGGACTATTCAAAAATGTTCCAGGGTCATGCTTCATGCTAAGATACTTCCATATCATTTTTGTTCTGAAGCCATGAACACTTCCTGCTATATTCATAATAGAGTGACTATCAGATCTGGTGCATCTGTTACTCTTTATGAACTTTGGAAAGGATGAAAACCAACTGTGAAATATTTTCATGTCTTTGGAAGTAAGTGCTACATTTTGGCAGATCGTAAGCAGAGGAGGAAAATGGATCCTAAAATTGATGAGGGAATTTTTCTCGGATACTCTACAAACAGTAGAGCCTATAGAGTATTCAATTCCAAAACTAAAGTGATGATGAAGTCCACAAATGTTGTGATTGATGACACATCCAAAGAAGCTGATGTCACAAATGATGTTGGAGCATTTTTCCTATGAACGATGATGTTCCTGAAGATGTTGCAGATTCAAGTGTCAATACTGAACTTGAAGAAACTAATGCAGCTGACAAAGGACCTTCTATTAGGATTCAAAAAGATCACCCTAATGAGCTTATTATAGGAAGTATGAATGAAGGAGTCAAAACTAGATAAAGGTAAATTGTGTCAAATTCTTGCTTTATTTAAAAATTTGAACCAAAGAATGTCAAAGAGGCCTTAACTGATAAGTTCTAGATTCATGCTATGCAAGATGTACTTAGTCAATTCAAGAGAAATGAGGTTTGGGACTTGGTACCAAGACCTAAAGGATAAATGTTATTGGTACTAAATGGGTGTATAAGAACAAATCAAATGAACAAGGTACTGTCACCATAAACAAGGCCAAACTTGTTGCTCAAGGATACACTCAAATTGAAGGAGTGGACTTTGATGAAACATTTTCTCTTGTAGCTCGTTTTGAATCTATTAGACTACTTCTTGGAGTGGCATTGCTCTTAAAGTTCAAATTGTTCCAAATGGGTGTCAATATTGCTTTCTTAAATGGTTATCTAAATGAAGAAGTATATGTTGAACAACCAAAAGGATTTGTTAATCCTTCTTTCCCAGATCATGTGTTTAAATTGAAGAAGGCATTGTATGGTTTAAAGAAGGCTCCAAGATCTTGGTATGAGAGGTTGATTGAGTTTCTCATTAATCATGGATATAGAAAGGGAGGATTTGACAAAGCTCTCTTTGTCAAAGAGAAATATGGAAAACTCATGTTAGCTCAGATCTATGTGGATGATACTGTTTTTGGAGGGATGTCAGATGAAATGGCCCAACATTTTGTCAAACAAATGCAATATGAGTTTGAGATGAGTTTGGTGGGTGAATTAACATTCTTTCTGGGATTGCAAGTCAAGCAGATAGAAGACTCCATTTTTCTTTGTCAAAGAAAATATGCAAATAATATTGTGAACAAATTTGGATTGGAGAATGTCATCTATAAGAGAACTCATGCTCCTACACACTTGAAGCTATCCAAATATGAAAAGGGAGTTAATGTTGATCAAAGTTTATATAGAAGCATGACTGGTAGTCTTATGTATTTTACAATAAGCATGCCAGATATAGCTTTTGCTATTGGAATTTGTGCTAGATATCAAGAAGAACCCAAAGTGAGTCACATCAATCAAGTCAAGAGAATTCTGAAGTATTTGAATGGTACATGTGAGTATGGAATATTGTAATCTCATGATTCAAATTCATTGCTTGTGGGGTACTGTGATACCGATTAGGCTGGGAATGCTGATGATAGTAAGATCTACCTCTGGTTGATGTTTCATCTTGGGAAACAATTTAATTTCGTGGTTCAGCAAAAAACAAAATTGTGTATCTCTATCTATAACTTAAGCTGAGTACATTGTTGTAGGAATTAGTTGCTTTCAACATGATTGGATGAAACAGTTGTTATCTGAATATAATGTCACACAAGTTGTCATGACATTATTTTGTGACAACTTGAGTGCTATAAATATTTCCAAAAATGTTATTCAGCATAGTAGAACTAAGCACATTGATATCAGGTATCATTTCATTAGTGAGTTGGTTGAAGATAAAGTCATAACTCTTGAGAGCATGTTAGCACTGAAAATCATCTTGCTGGCATTTTTACTAAAGCTCTAGATACAGTTAAATTTGAAAACTTGAGGAGGAGACTAGGGATATGTATCTAAAAGGACTTATAGCAATTATTACTATTGTTGTGGATCAATAAAATCCTGCATCCTGGTATTTTATTGTCTATGGATAGTGTTAAGAAAAGGGAATCTCCTTTATCTTTGCATTATAGATTGTATGATGGAACACATGCTCCAGACATTATTGTGACATCTTCCCAGGTGAAGACCCTGCTGATAGAAGTGATGATGTTATTGCTGATAGTGAAATTGTTGCATCTGCTGGTGTTGATGCTGACAGGGAAAGAGAAGAGTATGATGCATGATTATTGCTCCTGTGACTCCTTTTGGTTTTTCTTTGTGTACTTGTTTTTACTGATTTATGATTTTGTAAGGGTTAAATATCCATGATTTGTTTAGTATATGTGTATACTTTGTGTGCTAATGTGCTAATGTGCTATTGTGGTTGCTTTTGGTTAGTTACTTACCTTTGTCATATTATGGGTAAAAGGGGGGAGTGTAGATATGTGTGATCTAACCATTGGTTGCTAATTTTGAGGGGGGGAATTTTATATTCTATGAAGGGTTACTTAGCAGGTTTTGAGGGAGAGTCCTGATTCTAGATTGGACAACTGTGAAGAGTTATTAGATATGATGTTCTGACATGTTGAAAGTTTATTCCCTTGTTTCTGCGATGAGTATCTTTCACTGTACACTGATGATTTTTCTGTTGTGCCTCAGATATTTGTGTTTGATTTATTTTCAAACTTGAGTTGTTTTGATGTCATCACTTTATCAATTATTTGACATAAAGCCTATTCACACATCAAATCTTGGCTTCATCATGATAGAAGGTTGAAGACTCGTTTTAAAGAAGGAAATAATATTAATATGTGATACAAAGGCGATGACTTTTCACTATTACTTTTGTCAATAAATACAAGCTTCCTCTTCAAGGAAAAGAGGAGGAAAATTTCACTTGGGAGAAGGAGAAAAAGAGAGGAAAATAGAGAAAAAAATAGAGCAATTACTAACAAGATTCATTATCATCCAAGAGTAAAAATATTCATTTCCTTTACCATTTCCTCCACCACCTCCATCAAAACACCTTCATTTACTTCAATAGAATAAGCTCAAACTTTGCTAGCATTGGATTTGTAATTAACATTCATCTTTTATTTTTTGTGCATACCATATGTAACTAATTGTTTTGTTTATATTATTTTATTTTATTTTTACTATCTTTACTAATTATTTTGTTTATATTTGTTTCATTTTATTTTTACTATTTTTACTAATTATTTTGTTTATATTGTTTCATTTTTATTTTACTATTTTACTAATTGTTAATTGTTTTTTTATCAATTTATTTTCAACACTTTTTTCTTCAACTTTCTAATGGACTTTATATGAGAAAATCAACTTCTTTTGGCTTGATTTTTGCATACTTCTTTATTTGTCTATATATTTTCCAATACATGAAAAAATACCAAAAAATATATTTATTTTGATTATTTTAGGACATTCCTTTTGATTTCTTTAATGATTTCTTGAGTATTTTCAACATGAATAACCATAACATGACATGTCTTAATTATTGCTTGATCAATGAACACTTGATACATACTTGCCTTGAGTTTAACTATGTCTTGATCATATATACATGTATGCTTCTAACTTTTAATGATATGCTTTTAAATTTCACCTTGCCATTTGTGGCTGAATGCTATCTTGTTGGTCTTTGTATTTTAATCCAAGGGAATGGATTGTATTTGTTGACTATGTTGATATATTTTAGTCTTGACTTATATGTTTGATGATTCATTTATTGATAAATTCTACGTTTATTGTCCTTGTGTTTTAATTCAAGGGAAGATATTGCATTTGTTGACTAAATTTTCATGTTTTAGTCTTGACTTGTATGTTTATTGTCTCTTTTACCATCTTTGTTCTATGTTTGGACTTTACCCTAATATTTTCGAACTTGAATCTCTTTTGATAAAAAAAATTGACTTATGTCATTGCATTTTAAAAGCTTTCTTTTCTTTAATAAATGCTTCAAAGTACTTAAGCATATCAAACTCTTTTCATAAGACTAAAAGATACAAAACTCATCCAAAATTTTTGCCACTTTGGCTTTTCACTTAAAAACCTTTTAATTTAAAATCAACCATAACAAACCCTTTTGTTATTTGTTCCCCGAACTATGAGGTTTTGATCCTTTATTGGTACGTAGGCATACGATTTTATGTCTTTCCAAATCAAAATACAATAAAAAATATTTCTTTTCTCATCTCCCCAATCTTTTTGCAAATAACCTTTTAACCAAATACACAGATATTACAAGAGGTTCATATAGAGTACTATAGATACATAGGGTACTAACACCTTCCCATTGTATAACCAACCCCCATACCTTAGATCTCTTTAAATGCATTGTTCTTGCTTTGTTTTAGTGTTGCTTTTACTTTGCATATTTATGAGTTTAATTTCACTCTTTTCCCATTTCCTTAGAAATAATAATGCGAGGTGGCGACTTTCACTGTAATGAGTCAAGTCAATCAATGGTTTGGTCTCAAATTTTTTACCGCTACATGATGCTTGCACTCTTATACTTTTTCTCTAACACTTTATTTGAGTATTTTGCATCATGTGAGTGCAACTTCCATTCTATCAAGAGTGAGGTAATGTTGTTCCAAATTTCTGCTTGAAAGTAAGATTTTTTATTGCATGTTGTTTATGTTCCAAGTGCTTGATATGCTCAAAATGATAAAACTCATGAATGTTCATTTTAAAAAATTTCATTTGATAACCATTTGTGTTTTTAATTTATATGCTTATAATGACTTCATGTATTAATTCTTTGTCATTTGTATAAGTTTGTTCTTGATTGCACAAGCATGATTTGGTATCATTATTTCCTGCATTCGCGCATGAATTGAATGTATATATGTTATTTGAAAATTTAGTTCTTGTTGTAGTTGTGTCACATGTTATGATCATATTTTCATTTTGGATTGAGTCGTGATGTATTTGTCGCCAAGCTAGGAACATGCGTGTGCGGTATCATGATTTCCATTTTTTTGTGTTACGTAATCGTGACGCTAAAGAAACAACTTAAAAAAATTTCTCTTGCATCGCATTCACTATTATTCATGTATTGCATTATATGTTTGGTAATGTTTATGCTATATATATATATATATATATATATATATATATATATATATATATATATATATATATATATATATATATATATATATATATATATATATATATATATATATATGGGGATATGTGATTGCATGATTTTCTTTGCAAATATGCCTTTATGTGATATATTAGTATTTGCATTGAACTATGATACTTATCACGATTTTCTGTCTCTTTTTAATGTTTTCAAAGGGGAGAAGCATATGTGAGATGAATTTGGGATGCACGTGTTCAGGGGGAGCCTTCAATGAAGACATGAAATGCATTGTTGCAAGTTTTGCCATCATTAAAAAGGGGGAGTATGTGAGTGCAACTTCACCATTAGATGTTTTTCATGATGCCAAAACTAGGAAAACTTAGAATTTATGTATATTGGACTGTATCTCTGTTTCGTTTGGTGCATTATTGCATTAGAGGTCTTAGGAAACATTCAAAACAAGTTTAAAATTGATCCAAATAATGAAAAATCATTTTCTGCACAAAAAACACTTGCCTGTGCCGGTACATCGAATTTTCAGGCCGACACATAAACCTTTTGTGCTGGAATATGTTGTAGCCCAATCTTTTCAAGGCGACACATACGATTTTCAGGTCGGCGTATCTACTGCAGTATTAAAGCATGTATCGATTATCTTGCATACGACGACACGTCTTCCTTTTCAGGTCGGCACATACTGTTAATTTTTTACTTATGTGCCGACACATACATATTTCAGACTGACACATACTGTTTGATTGGGTCAATTTTTTAATTCTTTTTAATTCCGAAAATCATCTCTTTGCATACAAACTTCCACAATCATAAATACATCATGCATGCATCATTCCAACTCGATGAGACTATAAACACTTACTACATTTGCTCGTCACCTTCAACCTCTAACCTATGCATACACACTAATAAATCACACATAATTATCTTTTATCGAGGTGTCATCTAGGCAAGGTTTGATACACGTCAAATTAGGTACTTGTGTAGCCGAGAATGTTGGATTGAGATTTTTAGGGGGTTTTATCTGGAAAAACCCCGGGTTTATCCTCCAAGATCTTTAGTAGAATTGAGAGTTTTCGTGCAAGACTTTCAAGAGAGGATTGCGGCCAAGTGAAAAGCCTTCGTAGTTTGGTACCCAAGGAAGTAGTGCAAGAACGGTGAATCAAATTGAAAGGTCTTGTGTTCAGTAGGTACAATTGATCATGCACGAAAGATCTTTCAAGTTTGGTACCCAAAGGAGTAGCAAGATTCGATAAATCAATTGGGAACTATTGTGTCTTGGTCTTATTGAAGATCAAAAGAAGAGAATGGTTGAATCAACATCAAACAGTTAGGTTTATAGGGTTGCTCTTGAACACTTCTCTTGTAATCGTACTTTTGCAAAGTAAGAAATTTAGCTCGATTCCAAAATAGAATTGGGAGGAGACGTAGTCATAGCGAAGATGATTGTTGAACTTCCTAAATAAATCCTATCTCTCTCTCTCTCTCTCTCTCTCTCTCTCTCTCTCTCTCTCTCTCTCTCTCTCTCTCTCTCACTCTCATTTATTTTCTATATGCAATTTGTTGAATATGTTATTTGATTAATCGATTCATATAAAAATTTCTTTGATTGTTAAAGCTTAAATTGCTTTGTTGATTAGCTTATAATCACTTTGAGTGTAAGTGTTTTTTTAAATCAACAAAGTTCAAAGAAAATTTTGAAAAATTGATTGTGCGCCACGTGTTCGATAAATTGTCAAGTTATGTTTGTAACATGATTTCATTGGAAATAAGAAATCGTTGTGTTTGGTATTAAACTCTTAATTGAGATATTATTATGTTAATTGATTTTATCATTGTCTTAATTCCATACAGCTTTTGCATATTCGAGTTTCCAATAACTAGGTTCGTTTAGACTA
>OX451740.1:342586541-342735888 GCA_948472305.1 Vicia faba
GTGTACATGATACGCTTTTCTGCCCTAATAAACCCAAAAAAACTCATTGCATGTTGTTCTAACCTACCAAGTCCGTCTACACTACTACATAAAGTGCCTTAAACATCTAATGTATCATAAAAAATAGACTTAAAAATCGAAACACAAAAAGATTTTTTTTTTTGAAAAACTTACCAAAATGGAATTGATTAATGAGAAGAAGATGTTTCAATGTTATGAGTTGATGGAAAGGAGGAGAAAGAGCTCTAATGATGCTCTAATGCAATGGAGAGATGCTTCGATGGTTGGGATAAGGGAGAGCAAAAATGTGTTTCTTTGAGAATTTGTTTACAAAATGAAGAAGGAGGAAGATTGATGGGTTCTGGCATAGGATATGTATAAAAAACGTCTGAAGATGCAACTCCAGACCACGAACATGTTTGAAATTCTAGTATATTAGACTTCAGATGTCGTATGACATATCGAGACATCTGATCCGAACAAAACACATAGGTAAGGTATAAAACATGAGGAAACAATACTGAAAAGTAAACAACACACCATAATTATTAACCCAGTTCGGAGCAACTCTCCTACTTTAGGGGCATACGAAGCCAGGGATAAAGTCTACTATAATAGTATCAATTCGAAGCTAAACTCCTCTGTTTGCAACTTCTCACTTAATCATTACCCATGCTAACTTTCAACCTAAGACTCATCTAGGTATGAGGCCCTCCTCAACTCCCTCATCAATCACAGACAACGATTGGATCAAAACAGGAAGACACACTTTCATGACAATAAAACTAGAAGACACACTTCCATGACAATACCTAGCCAAGACTCTTGACAAAGAAAACAACTTGGAGTTGCTTATAGGCTTCCTCCAAGACCAATATTCACTCTTGCTTCATAGCTTCGAGGAGAACAATAACAGAGATGACAACTCTGTAACATAATCCAACTCATAACCCGAGTGGATCACACATACCAACTCTCCTAGAGAGTGCTTATAGACTCAACCCTAATAACTACATCTTTTAATTCACAATTGATTCTTGTTCTAGGTTACAAAGCTTCTATTTATAACATTTTTCCCAACTACATTTTGGGCTTCAAATCACAACATATCAACTGCTACAAATCAACAGAAACTTCTGCTACAAAGTAGGTCTTCAAGCAAATCTTTCCTAATTTATCTCCATAATTAGAAAGTCATTATCTTCAATACTCTTTTTGATTCTGACTTGAATCTTCTAGGCCTATAAAACAACGCCATATAGGATAACATGATATTCCCAAAATATTCAGCATCTTTTAAATCTTAAACTGATCTAACTGTCCAGCCCAGCACAGGCGCGATGTCGAATGACCCTGCATAAGACATCTTATCAGACATGTTGCTCCAAATGATCAGAACTTATCATCTCAGTATGTCTCAACATAAAATAGGACTTCTTGCTCAACCTGTTCTTCTTAGCAAGTTAATACATCCTATTTAACATATTGCTGCTATATTTGTTTTACTAAAATTAATTCCAATCCTAAAAATAGAGAACTAACAATCTCCCCCTTTGGAAAATTTTGGATAAAACAAATAACATAAATTATAATCCAGATTACAGCAAAAAAAATTACACCCATCATCAGTAGTCTTCAGAATTAGGTTAACAATTGTCTGTGTTATTTTACCTTCTACATTTTAATTTTGCCTAATTTACTATTTGATAAAATTATTTTGTCTACAGATGATGTTTTAACATCTGTCTAGACATTGTGTTTGGTGTTGGGACATCAGCCTTGACATCTATATTGAAAGTGCCATAATTTCAATTGGCATCAGAGCAAGCACCCTGTTCTGTTTTTGGGTGAGCTCCAGGGAGAATATTTTTTAGTGCTATAGACAAGGAAGGTGGATACAACAATAGACCACTTCTGTTAGATGGTGCAAACTATGACTATTGAAAGGTTAAAATGGTAGCGTTTCTGAAATCCATGGACAAATAATCTTGGAAGGCTGTTTTGAAAATATGGAATTATCCTATTGTGAAGGATAAAAATGGGAATGAGTCTTTGAAGCCAGAAGAAGATTGGTCTACTAAGGAGGAAGATGAATTAGATCTTGGAAATTCCAAAGGTTAGAATTCTCTTTCAATGGAGTGGACAAGACCGTTTTCAGGTTAATAAATTCTTGTACTGTAGCTAAAGATGCTTGGGAAATCCTCAAGACAACTCATGAAGGCACATCCAAAGTGAATATGTTTAGACTTCAACTTCTCACTACCAGATTTGAGAACCTAAATATGAATGATGATGAAAGCATTTAAGACTTCCATATGAATGTTCTTGAAATAGAAAATGCATCTAGTTCCTTGGAGAGAATATGTCAGAAGAAAAGCTTGTTAGAATCATTCTCAGGTCTTTACCTAATAAATTTGATATAAAGGTAACAACTATTGAAGAAGCTCATGTCATCAGTAGCATGAGGGTTGATGAACTTGTTGGGTCACTTCAAACTTTTGAACTGACTATAAGTGACAAAGCTGAGAAGAAGAACAAAAGCATATATTTTGTATCCAATACTGAAGATAAAGAGGGTCAGGTTGATTTGGATACTGAGGAAGAGTTGTCAAATACCATTGTATTACTTGGGAATCAATTCAATCGAATTCTGAAGAGAATGTACGGAAGAGGAAGACCAAATGTCAAGAACATTTCATCTGACATCAGCAATAATGATGGTTCTCAGAAAAATACCAGAACTGAAGAGAAGTCCAATAAAATTAAAGGGGTTCAATGTTTTGAGTGTGAAGGATTTGGTCACATTAGGCCAGAATGTCCAACCTATTTCAAGAAACAGAAAAAGGGACTTTTTGTATCTTGGTCTCATGATGATGAGTCAGAAGATGATCCTAACTTTGAAACTATCAAACTTATGACTTCTCTCACTGGAAGATGAGAAAATGAAGTAGAATATTGTAATGAAAATGTTCTATATGAAGATCTGGACGTGTCCTATAAGGAAACTTGTGATAGGTGTGAAGAAAGTCTTAAGACAGAAGAAAATAAGAGAAATATCATGGCTGAATTGGAGAATGAGAAAAAGGAACTTCTATATTGTTTCTCTTCTACAAAATGAGGTAACTCTCTTGAATTCCAAGCTTGATAACATGACATATTCCTTGAGAAGGATGAAAAATGGAGCTGATATGATCAAAGAGGTTGAAGGTACAAGAGTCTATTATCCATCTGATAATCAACAAAAGAAAATATCTTCAGAAAATTTATTTCCTTCTGAAAAGAAGAAAATGATCACCATGTCCACCCACATGTTACAACATCCTGGTATACATGATGTAAATTCAACTAAATTCCAATCCTCAACTTGGAAATGTCATTATTGTGGTGAGTATGGTCATATAAAGCCTTTTTGTTACAAATTGTATGGAGTTAAAAAACCTTAAGCTTATTCCAAGGCTAATCAAGTGAGTAAAAAGAGAAGTTCTAAAGATATGGATGTTAATCTTATAGATCATACTTCTTTGAGAGCTTCAAATAGGGAAGACTGGTACTTTGACAGTGGATGCTCTAGACATATGACAAGGGTTCAAAAGTTGTTAGTGAATATCAGGTTTTAGCCCACAGGTTCTGTCAGATTTGGTGATGGATTCAAAGGTAAAATCAATGGAGTTGGAAAATTATCGTGTGACGGCTCTCCTAGTCTAGAAGATGTTCTTCTGGTGGAAGGACTAATTGCTAATCTTATCAACATTAGTCAGTTATATGACCAAGGGTTGTTAGTAAAATTTTCAAAGTCAGAATGTCTAGTTAAAAATGCTATTCTGATGAAGGGTAAAAGGTCTAAGGACAACTATTATTTGTGGGAACCTAAAATAACTGCTTACTTTTCCACATGTTTGATAATCAAGAAGGATGATGTGAAGCTATGGTACCAAAAGCTTGGATACCTTCATCTTAAAAGAATGAAGGAAAATTTATATGAAGGAGCTATTAGAGGAATACCAGAACTCAAGATTGAGGAAAATAAAGTATGTGGTGAGTGTGAGATTAGGAAGTAAACCAAGATGTCACACCCAATAGTTGCAACATTAGACTACTTCCAAAGTGTTAGAGCTTCTTCAGATGGATTTAATGGAACCAATGCAGGTAGAAAGTTTGGGTGGAAAGAGGTATGTCTATGTGGTTATAAATGACTTTTCGGGTTTTACTTGGGTGGAATTTCTTAGAGAAAAATCATACACATTTGAAGTCTTCAAAGATCCGTGTCAAAGTATTCAAAAGGAGTCGAATAGTGTAATTGTCAAGGTTAGAAGTGACTATGACAAGGAGTTTGAGAATTCTAAATTCTATGAATTTTGTGCTTATAAGAATATCAGAAATGAATTTTATTTTTCCATCACTTCTAAGCAAGATGGAATTGTTGAGCAAAAGACTAGGGCTATATAGGAATCAACTAGAGTCATGCTTCATGCTAAGCAATTGCCTTTTTAGTTTTGGGCTTAAGCTATGAATATTGCATGCTATATTCATAATATGGTCACTTTGAAGGCAGACACTTTAGTCACTCTCAATGAGCTATGGAAAGGAAGCCTATATTAGAACAAGATTTAGTTCTGCATCTAATTTCTAGTCTTGATGATAACAATGCATATATTTTATATGTAACAATTTTGTATTCTAATAGTTTCTTTGAGTGTGTTGATAAAGCATTCTAATTGATTCAAGATTGTTGTCTTAAGAATCATCAGAAATATGCTGGTACCATCAGAAGAACTATTGTATTCACTTCTTGTTGTACCCCAAAATTCGCCCTCTTATTTCTCAAGGCATTTCTCACAAGGATTCTAAAAAATTCAAGCTTACACAAATATAATTGGATTTCAGCATCGAGTTAAAGAGGAGACTGCTAAAAAGGGCAAAGAAGATGGAAATATTCTTTTTTGACAAAATTGAAGAAAAAGCAAGTTTTCTTCGATTTTACATCTTTCGATTGGGCACTTTGGCTCCTTCGATGCAAGCTTCGGTTACACCCTTTGTTTGGGCACTGGACTTCTTTTGGGCAAGTTCATTTCCTGCTTTGTTTGGGCACTAGACTTATTTTGGACAAGTTTGATTCCTGCTTCGTTTGAGCATTTTAGTCTATTTGTGCAAGATTGGTATACATCTTTCGTTTGGCCATATAGCCTCTTTCTTGCATGTTTGCCAAATTCACAAGGCAGAATTTCCCACCATGCTAGCATGCACAAGGACAAAGTCTCCCTTTGAAACAACTTGTTGCAAGCTTCGACAGGGCAACACTTATCCCCAATTAACTTCAATTCACAAGGAAAAAAGTCACTTGCTGATGTCCTTCAATTCAGGAGGAAAAGGCCTATTTTCTGGTCTCCTTCGATTGCATATTTTGCCTCCTACATGCCTCTTTAGTTTAGGGCATGTGGCCCTCCTTTGTTGCAAGTTTCATTTGGGCATTTAGACCTTCTGCATGCATCTTTCATTTGGGCATTTAGACCTCATGCATGCATCTTTCGTTTGGGGCATGTGCCCCCCTTCAACGCAAGTTTTGGTTACACCCTTCATTTGAGAAAAAGGCTCCTTGTGTGTTTACTTGGAGTCATAAAACAATAGCCTCCCAAAACTTTTCTTCGATTCAGAGGCCATTTGCCCTTTGCATGATCCCTTCGACTCACAAAAACCAAAACTCCCATTAGGCCAGAATGCACAAGGCAAAAAGCTCCCCATGGCTAGCATTCACAAGGCAATGGTGCCCACAAAGTATTGGTTACTTTCATGTTAGTTTCGACTGGGCAGTATCTTCCTTGGAAATAGTTTGTTTCAACACACAATTTCTACACTATGACACATAGCCATTATCTCGTTCGAAAGAAGTACCATGGTGGCACATTCGAAGGACTTTCCAGCCATACCTGGATGTCCCAATTGAATGACATACTTTGGTGATCCATTCCAGGGGAATGCATTTCGAAGGAACATACAAAAGGCCTATTCGAAAGACACCTATTTGGGCCCCTTCAAAGGATACACATATGAGCCATTCGAAGTGCACTTTGTCTTGAAAAGAAATGTTGTTGTCTGAAAAGGAGTCTAGTTGAAGGATATGTATAGGGGTTAAAACAAAAGGTTTAGATATCCAAAGATACTTGCTGGCCAGAGTCAAATGCGCTGCCAAGTTCAGGCCTGATACACTGGCCATAACACTCCAAAACTGCTGCACATCAGTCCTACCATATTGCCCTTGTTCTTGCACCAATTTGGCATACGAATATTGTCCCTCGAAAACCACAAGAACAACATGCCCTTTTTGTTCAAATTTTTTATTTTCCCTTCTAAAATATCAGCCAAAATTATCTATAAATATGAGCCTCCACCACACATCTTAGGAGCCCCTGGATAGTTGCAAGAAAACTCTTGTTGTGAGAAATTTCTCAAAACTATGAAACATCCATCCAACATTTTTTTTCCAAATATTCCTAACACTCCTAAAAAATAACTCAGACCCATTCATACACTAAGTGAACCCTTCGATTCACTCCTCTAGTAGCCAGATAAATAATCTTCAACCCATTCCCCCAACCACAATATAATAATCTTTTGATTCATCCCCTTACCTGTTATAAAGTAACCTTCGATTCACTCACATACCCTCCTTCGATTCAGTGACTGTTAAAATAAGGTAGTAACTGAGCTAGCCTCAGGAAGACCCTAACGAACTTTTATTCACCACCAAAGAAGTCACTTGTAGTTTCCTTCGATTTAAGCACTTCAAAAGTCGAAGGAGGCAGCAAGGAGCCAGAGGCAAAAAGTGTACCTCATGTTGACCCCAAGCCTCAAACGAAAGAGGTAGCCAGTAGGATGGCCATACTGACTGCCAGGTCTCAAACGAAAGAAGAAGCCAGAAGGATGGTCACGCTGACTTCCAGGTCCCAATCGAAAGTAGTAGGAAAATGGTGAAATCGAAAGACATGACCTTACTGACTCCAGGCCCAAATCAAAGGAAGCCAAGAAGTGCAGAATCGAAGAGTGTTACTGCCTGAATCGAAAAATCCCATCTTCCTTTCTTTATTTTAATTTATCTTTATATTTTCTTGCTATTCAATATGGTTGTAATAGTGTAGGATTTATTTTTCTATATTTTTATTGCTTTTGTACAAATGTTAGTAATTAAGATGTATGGAAAGATAAAACCAACAAGTAGACAACCTAAAATTCAAAGAAAAAATGCATGCAATCAAACACACTATTCACACACATGCACCCCTAGGATAATCTCACTTGTTGCCTAGGAAAAATAGTCATGTCCCTCAAATATGGGCGTTTTAGCAAAGACCCTCGATAAAAGATCGTAGTCCCTCGATGAACCTCAATGTTTCCTTTGATAAACGATCTAGTACCAAAACGAAAATTGCTAAAATGTCCCATAAGTTGCCTTCTATGACTATACAAATGTCCCACACCCATTGTGATACGCTGGCAGAACCGACTGTTATATACTGGTTTTTTGCATTTTGTATTTGCAAATGTTGCGGTAAGCAAGAGTCGCCGCTGACTTTTCTTTTATCCAAATTAAGGAAAGGGTAAAAAGAACAGAAAAAGATCTTTTCGAGATTTTCTGAGTAAGGGGGTAGATTTATGGAAAGGGAAGGTGTTAGCACCCTTTCCATCAGTAGTTATCTACGGGCTCTTAGAGGTTTGCTTATTTTGAGATACTTTTGTGCTTTGTGTGTTTGAAAATGTTTTGAGAATGCCTTAGTGGAGAAATTTGCTTCGCATTTAACTCTTGTATCAGTCCTCAAGAGTGTCAACAAAGGAAACATTTTGAATTTTTTTTTGAAAAGCAGTATTTGTGTAAGTGCAAAAATGTTTTTGAGCATACTTTTAACAGCTATCTACTTTTATACTCGAAAAAGGGCCGTTCTTTTCCTCCTATCCTTTAGAAAGTGCTATCCTATTATTTGTGAGTAGGTAGCCCTATCGTTGGATGAATGAGGGACATCGAAGGGACGATACAGTCACGAAAGCAACTTGTGGAGGAGCTTTAGAAATTTTGTTTAGGGACTAGATCATTTACCGAGAAGGCAACTGTAGGGTCATTGAGGGACTATGATCTTTTTGATTTACGGGTCTTTGCTAAAGCGTCCCCATTTCGGGGAACATGACTGCTTTATTTCTGAAGGCAACCAAAGTGGGATACCCTAGAGGTGCATATGTGTAAGTGTGTTATATTCAGTTATTTTTGTTTTTTTATTAAGTTTGCTAGCATTTTGATTTCAGTCTTTTCATACACGCCTAGTTACTAGCAGCAATATTTTGCAGGAAATAAAGTGAGGAAGTATAAACCTATACTATTATACGGCTTTGGGGAGGGGATTTACAATGTACAAAAATTGGGGGGAATAAAATAAAGAAAGCGATACAAAAGTCCTACTTAGTCTATTACATACCACTATACAATTACATTATTATATAAAATGCGAGAACAAAAATAATGTGCGCGAAATAAATATTACGTCTAACAACCTAGTAAGAAAATATTTTTGCTTATTTTCATTTATTTAAGAAAATAATTATCCTAAAATCTATTTAAAAAATAAAATTAATCAATAAAAATAGACAGTTTTTTTTAAACTTTATTATGAAAAGAAAATAATTAAATCTAAACTAAAACCTAAGTTATAATTTATTTTAAATTAAAGAAAAATAGTTAAATATTTATTTAACTTATTTACAAAATTAGTTTAATATTTTTTTGTGATTTTTTTAATTATTATAATTAAAAATGATTAAGAAATGAAATAATTAAATAAAGCAAAAAGAAAAGAAATTGGGCTTGATGGCTGAGGTAGAATGAGGGGTGCACTTTGGAAATTTCGTTGGGCCTAAGTATGAGGGAGCCCAGAGACTACGCTCAATCCAATGTTACTGGCTCTTGAGGATCCATCATAGACACGTAGAGCTGGACCGCTTGATCTGAATTAGTGGTGATCAACTGGCTGAGGGTGAGGACGCATAGTGTACCTGTGGACTTGTTCAACACCTGATATGCAGAAAACATGTAATAGGAAATAAAATTCAAGGCCTGGGGATCGAACCCAGACCCTCCAGCTTCACAAACATACGCCTCACCACTACACCAACATGCTCATTCGTTGATATACATAATAAAATAAAATCATATGATAAACGAAATCAGAAATATATTTGAAATAAAAAATGCGTGTTAATTTAAATTGTCCAATGGGAAGGAGACAACAAATGACCGGAGTCAGCGACCGGAGTCAAACCTCTGATCACCTTCTCTGGTCACACCAAAATACAAAACTACAAAAAACATAAGATTTGAGCCAAGACCAAACACTTGTCCTACACAAAATCAAGCACTGAGCTCGAATTTAGCCTTGGATTGGCCTGAAACACCCTGCATCACCCAAATCGAAGTTTAACAGTTTCAAAACCCTATCAATGGCAAGCTAGGTTCTAAGCCTCGAAGCATGCATGTTTCACGTCAATCCTGTCTTACACATTGCTATGAACATATATATGAATGTTAAACTGATTAATAATTCATATTAAGCAAGATCAGATTTAAATAAAATATACCAAATGATGATGCTCGTGTGGACGATTCCGGCTTGCTTCAGGATAGTGCAAGGTGTGGGGATGATTCCTGGAGGCCTCAGGAGCACACTTAGATCTTTGGTTTTGACTAGAAATGGCTGGAACTTATGTTTTGGATTTTCACGATTTTGAATTTTTTTTGAAATTTTGTATGGCTCTTTCTAGGCTATGTTAGCGTGGAAAATGCTTGTTAATGCCTGATACTTATAGAGGGGAATAAGGAGGCAAGAAAGAAAGGAAAATAACAGCCATGATTATGTGGTTTCAAAGCCATGAATACAAAATTGTAACTTTGGCCAAAAGCATGGAAACTTGTCCATTTTCAAATTTGAATGCACCTAGACAATGCTGGCCTTGTTGCACACAAAATATGGGGCTTCTCCATGCATCAAACCAAGCCCAAACAATAATGGCCCATATAATTTGCAATAATTTTGATTTATTTTATTTTTAATTAAATAAAATTAATATAAAAATGACATGTAATGTATGAGCTTGTATCTTTCAAATGGTGTATTTCTTGTACTTGAGGGCTGAAGAGAAGTTGTAGGGGATGAGATTCTCTTCAATATGAGCTTTGGTTGGGGAAAAATGGATGAAGCATGTGAAAGTTATGCCTGGTCAAAGTTTAGTTGACTTTTCCTATAGAAACCCTAATTTAGCAATTTTTGACTTTTGATGAATTAGGAGTATTTCTTGAGGAATCATGATCAAACTTTGATCAAATGATGGATATCACTTCAAAATGTTAATGTTGACCAAAAATCATGAAGTTTGACTGTACTTGGGACACAATTGACTTTTGACCTAGTACAATTGATTCTCAAGCATTTGAGCAATTGTCTAAACAAACTTTTTGTGCAAGGCATGAAACTTGGCATGGACAAACTTGAAGGCATATTAGGACCATGGAAAACATTTGAGACCTTTGGAGTTCAAATATCTTGATGAAAATTGAAATCCTAATTAGAGGTTCATTGCCTTAGGAGGAGAAGTCTGGACAATTCTTGGTCAACCTTGAGCATGCTTTGAGTAAAAATGGGAGGGAAAATTTTGGGTTACAACAGCTACCCCTGTTCAATCTTCTTAAACCTGAGGATTTGGATTGGCTTGTCTGCCTTTCGTGATCTGAAGGTGGAAGATGATTGAACACTAGAGTGTCCAGAAATTTGCACTCGTATGAAGTAATACTAATGGTTGATGATGTCGAGAATGGGCTTACAAATGCCATTTGGAGAAGATGACAGAGAGTCATCAGAGATGGGCTTAAAGATGCCATCCAAAGTAGATACTTATTCCACACCTGGTCGCTTTGGGGATTCCTATTTCTGCTGTCTGAGGAGGAGTCTGTTGGGGAATGTGGATTTTTGTTGTTCTCCTGTTTGAGGAATACTCTGTGGGGAATAGAGTCTAGGAACTTCAGTTGTCCATTACTCTACTGGGGAAGCTACCTCTTGACTAGAGAGATGAAAGTTTGCTGCTTTCTGGTCGAAATCCAGGCTTCCAGTAATTTGCTGGGGATAATGGAATTAACCATTATCTGGAAATGTACTAGAAAGAGCCTGTATAGGGCCATTTCAGGACGAGTCCATGTTAGACTGCATCTGGATGCTGAGAAGGAACCCGTGTCAGATTGCTTCGTCGGTCATGTAGATAGCTTTCCTGTCTGGTTTTAGGTGTTAATCTATAATCAGCTTGTTCACAGATAGTTGTCCTGTCTGGTTTCAGGTATTAATCTGGATTTTGAAAATTTTCCAGTCGTCCACAGATAGTTGTCATGGCTTGTTACAAGTATTAATATGGAACTATGTTTTTGTTTGGTGGTTGAGATAGTTGTCCTGTCTGGTTTTAGGTATTAATCTCTGACTTAAGAAAGAAATATAGCATTCCTGGCTTGTTACAGGTATTAATCTTCAATATCTTCATGTAGATAGTTCTCCTGGCTTGTTACATGTATTAATCCACAGTCGGTCGTCCATAGATAGTTTTCCTGGATGGTTTTAGACATTAATCTGGATTTTGTTTTGCTGGTCACATAGATAGTTTCCCCGTCTGGTTTTGGGCATTAATCTGTGGCCTGCTGTATTTGTTGGTAAACCTGTCTTGTTTCGGGAGTCCATACCACTTGGTCGTATAGATAGTTTCCCCGTCTGGTTTTGAGCATTAATTTTGACCTGCTGTAAAGGTTGATAGTGTTTGTCTGTCTCTTAATTTAACCTGAAAAGGTAAAATCAGTTTCACGCAATGTCATGATGTATGAATTGCATGATGCTCCCAAAATAAATGAGATAATGATATATGTTTTGTATGCACATGCCATGATGTATGAACATGTAATGCTGTTGCGTAGTTGTTGTACCCCACAATTATCCCTCTCATTTATCAAGTATTTTCTCACAAGATCTCCTTTGGTTCAAGACTGCACAAAGGTTGATCAACTCAAGACACCTTCTTAAGCATTGATGACTGAAATTAGGGTTTAAGATTGCACAAATTGAACTTTTAATGCTTCATATGACTTTCATGGATCATTATGTACCCTCAAGATTGCTCATGTCAAGTTTCAAGTTTTGGATCACATTTTTGCTCAGTCAATTGATCAGTTGACCTAAAAATCAATTGTATTGGGAAAAAGTCAACTGTGGCCAATTTACAGTCAAACTTCATATTTTTTATCCATATCAACATTGTGAACTCATATGTGTCATTTGATCAAGTTTGGACCACAATTCCTCAAGAAATTTGATCAGATCATCAAAAGGGTAAAATGGTCAAAATTAGGGTTTTGACTGAGAAAGGGCAATTTCTGATTTTTGACCTAGCAAATGGTTAATTGGTTTGAGACATTATCTCAAGGTTTCAATTGAATCATTTTTACCTAATGGCATGACTCAAAACATTTCTCAAGATCAATTGATTGATAGTTGATTTTCAGTCAATTGATCAAAAGTCAACTGTACACTGAAAAGTCAAACTTTGACTTTTTGGTCAAAATCAAGTATCAAAGATCACAATTGATCAAAACATGTCAAAATATGAAACTTGTTCATCAAGAAATAAAAAGTCAAGATTTCATTTTGAAAAGTCAAGGTTTCCAAACTTAGAAATTTTTCAAAGTGTTGGAAACTTCATATTTTTTCATAACTTTGAGCCATTTTTTCACCATGATGCAAGATGAATCAAAGGAAACTTTCAACATGAAAGTTGTAGATTTCAATGAGATCTAAAAACTTTATTTACACAACTCCTCCTAGAAATGCATGGATTTCAAGTTATTAATCCATGAAATCATGGTCATGAAACTAAAACACTTAGTGAAATTTTGAACATTTTGGTTAGGATTTTGACCTAACTTCTGGACCATGTTTCATATAGTTCCAATTGGATTTTGCAAAAGTGATTCAAAGAGGAGTTATAGATCACACTACAAGCTTTCTGAAATGTCCAATAACTCCTTGAGATCATTTTTGAGCAAGGTGAATCGAAGGTCAGAAGTAAGGGTTTCAAGTTGTTTTATAAGGCAAAATTTCATGATGAACAAGAATGCAAATCCATGCTAGGCTGAACAATATTTGCTTTGCAGACCTAAAACTTGTTTGGAACTCCATAATTAAATGTTTGCACAGCTGTTAGAGGCTCCAACTCAAGCATTCAATGCATTGCCCATGCTTAATGCCATTTTGGGAAGAAAGTGCACATTGCCATTTTGGAAAAGTAGCTTTTATGCACAAAATCAGTTCTTGAGCTTTGTAGTTGTTCCTTCTGCACACACTAAGTCTATTAGATCAGAAGAAGTATGTTTAAAGTTCTCAACCACCCTACCTTGCCTTGAAACCATGTTTGTCCATGTTGCTTCAAAAACAAGTCAAAATCCACAAGCATGTGATTTTGCACTTTTGACTTCTACAAGTCTCATAACCTTTTCCTATATGTTTGGACACTCTTATGCAAATTAAGACACGATTTTACAAGCTATCAAACTCCCTCAAACTCCCCAAAACCAGAAATTGCCATACAAGCACAAAAACTTGTCATTTCTGATTTTTGAATCCAATCTCCAAATCCCCTCGTGCGTTTCTTGGCCAAACCACCCACAAAGCTTCTAATGCACATATTGAAGCTGTCCCAACCCCTGTTTTCAAACTGTAATACCATTTGCACCATCCTCCATTTTCAAAAACAGGGCATTGTACATTGACTTCTTCAGCTTGATTCAAGAACTCTCAGCACAAAGTAAGCTTTGCAATAGCTTCCTGGAGGTTCAAGGTAGCTAACCCAATCATTAAAACACTTTGAAAGCAGCTATAACTCAAAACATGATCTCCAACTGCAAGGTGAGTTTTCTGACTTTTCATCTAATTATTTAGGTATTGTGAGGCTTGTAATTTCAAAGACAAAATGTAGATATCAATGTCCTGAAACTGTACGTGTCTATAGATTTCATTTATATGGCCTAAGTAGAGAGAATTTTGGACCTGAACTTTCTAGAAAATTTAGGTTAAATTTGGTACTATTCAAAATTCATGCTTGTCTTAGATTCATAGTTTTAATGCTTTACATTTCTGGAATCATGATGGAATTTGCCACAAGTTTCATGTTCACATTTTTAAATTTGGTTGATTGATGAATGAGATGCGGGAGTTCATGTAGGCGTGAGGTTGAAGATGAAGTTGTCTTCAGGAAGTGTCTTAAAATATAATATAATAGTTTGGTATTAAACACCGGATGTATATCCACCCCAGTGGTAAGGTAACGCGCGTATTATGCAGAGGGCGTGGGTTCGAGCCCCAACACTGCCATTTTGCAATTTTCACATATTTTTCTCATTTTTGTTTGTTTCAGCCAGCGTCTGGGCCTCCTTTGATGGGTTTTTGTTTTGTTTTTGCTGACCTTCCAACCCCTGACATACTTCAGCATCCCGTGGCCCAATTTCATTATTATTTTCTTTTTTTATTTTATTCTTTTTTCCTTTATTATTATTATTATTATTAATATTAATTTTATTGTTATTAATAAAAAACCAAAAAATATTTATTTTATTATTTTACACTTATTTATATTTTATTTTTCATTATGAAAAACTAAAAAGAACAAAAACAATTTTCTTAATAAATTAATTTCTCTTTCTTCATTAATATTTAGATAATTAGATTTAATTATTATATTATATTATTCTCTTGTAAATTAAAATTAATTTAGAACTTAGATTTTATTTTAATTAAATTTTCTATTATTTCTATTTATTTAAAACCTTTTCATAAAAAAGCCTAGAAAACCATTTTAACCTATTTTTCTTTGTTAACCAATTTAGGTTTTAATTTTAGTTAATTTCCATTAATTATTTTCTTAATTAGGATAAGATCAAAACCTTCCATAAAACCAAATAAAAATCATTTTTTTTCTTGCATTTTTATCTTCATTTTTGTACAATATTCAATATGGTTGTAATAATTATTTAGATTTAATTTTCTTGCAATTTCCCCATTTGTAAATTTGTACACCCCCTCCCCTATTGATGTAATAACTTAGTATTTTTTATTTTCCTCAATTTAATGCTTTATATATAAATGCTAGTAATTAGGGTTTGTATGTAAAGATTAAAATCAACAAGTTAGCAAACCCTAATTCAAGACAAAACAATGCATGTAAATCAACACAGTTGCACACTTACACCTGTTAGAACAAAGTTTGAATCTACTACCCTAAGTTAAAGTTTTGATGATAACAAAATGCAAGAATATATAAATTGTATGATTCATGTAAGACATAAATGCTACCTAAAAATTATGTTTTGTTTTACAGAAACTCTGATGAGTATCAGCATAAGAATATCATCACCAGCATCAGAAGATGAATCATCAACATCAGCATCAGAGGATGTTATATCAGATGCCAGAATCAGAAGATCAAAGCATGTGCTTACGCTGAAGCTTGATGAGCAGATCTGCGCGTAACAATCTAAACTCTGATCAAGACAACAACAATTCATCAGCATCTAGCAGCGTCAGAATAAGCCAAAGCCAGAACACGCTTTATTGGAAACGGTACTGTGCATTCAAGACTCTTTATTATCAACAGCATTATTCCAGACAAAGATCTTCTCAATATGGAAAGAATGTAATGGACATTGAAATGGCATAATTGGCTACAACGTACCATTTTCCAATGCTATATAAACAAGCAAGTGAGGAACGAATTGGCTAATGCTCTACAACTCTCTACACGCCTAAAGCTATTCATATTCATCCTCATTCCCAGTTTGCTAAAAGCTCTCAAATTACCTATTCTATTGTTTTAGCGTTCTAGTTCTCATAAGCTTAATTTGTGTAATATCACAGTTGTGATAAACAGTTTTGTAGAAAACATTCAACACACTTAGATTTCATTTCTCTGTAAGAAAGTATTTCCTTGAGAAACCGGCTTATGGTTTTGACTCAAGAAGGCTTTAGCAGTTGTTAAAGCAGTTGTAATGTTCAGTTGAATATAGTGGATTAAGACCTCGTTGGAGAGAGGCGAAATCACCTTGACGGGTGGACTGAAGTAGTTTGAGATCAAACGAACCAGGATAAAAACAACGTGTTGTCTGCATTTGATTTCAAGTTTTACAATTCAACCCCCCTTCTTGTGTTTTTCACTTCTTCAATTGGCATCAGAGCGCCTGGTTCTGAGCTAAAACACTTAACCGTGTCAGTACAAGATCCAGCGTCAGAAAAACACAATGGCAGGAACATATCAACACAGCAGCAATGACAACAATGAAGATAGAGACAGATTCAGCGACAAACCTCCAGTCTTTGATGGAGAGAATTTTGACTACTGGAAAGACATAATTGAAAGCTTCTTTCTGGCACATGATGCTGATCTGTGGGACATTGTGACAGATGGATACACGCACCCAGTAAATGCAAGCGGTCAGAAGATTGACAGGAAAGAAATGTCTGATCAACAAAAGCGTGACTTTAAAAATCACCACAAGGCCAGAACCATTCTTCTCAACGCCATCTCTTACGCTGAATATGAAAAGATCTCTAACAGAGACACAGCAAAGAACATGTTTGACTCACTCAGAATGACGCATGAAGGCAACATTCAGTTCAAAGAAACTAAAGCTCTTACGCTCATTCAGAAGTATGAGGCATTCAAAATGGAAGAAAGTGAATCCATTGAAACAATGTTCTCAAGATTCCAAATTCTGGTGGCTGGTCTCAAGGTTCTGGACAAAAGATACTCTACTGCTGATCATGTCAAGAAGATCATCAGAAGCTTGCCAAAACAATGGAGGCCAATGGTTACAGCGCTGAAGCTAGCTAAAGATCTAAACAAAATTTCTCTGGAGGAACTTGTCAGCTCCCTCAGAATTCATGAGATAAAGCTAGAAGCTGATGAACCTCAGAAGCAAGGTAAGCCTCTAGCATTAAAATCTAACAGAAAATCTGACTCTAAAGTTTTGCAGGCAGTTGAAGAAACATCTGATGGGTCCTCATCAGAAGAAGACGAACTTTCCCTCCTCTCCAGAAGAGTGAACCAACTATGGAAGCAGAGGCAAAGGAAGTTCAGGAATCCCAGAAGATCTGATCAGAATGAGTCCTCTTCTAGATACAGAAGGTCAGACTCTTCCTCTGGATACAGAAGATCTGAAGGCTCTTCAGGAAGCAGAAAGTCAAACACCAAGGACATCACTTGCTATGAATGCAACGAACAAGGACACTATAAGAGTGACTTCCCAAAGCTTCAGAGGGAAAAGCCCAAAAAGAAGTTTGGAAGAGAAAAGAAGAAAAGTCTCATGGCTACATGGAATGACTCTGACTCGTCTGAAGCTGATTCAGAATCAGATGATGAGAGAGCAAACATAGCTCTCATGGCCAACATATCAGAAGACAGTGAAGCTTCTGAATCAGACTTAGAATCAGACACCGAAGAGGTATTTCCTGATTTTGCAATTAATTTTACTAAGGCTGAACTTGCTGAAAGCCTTAACGAAATTCTGGAAAGATATCAGCAGATCAGAGTTAAATTCAGAAACCTGAAAAGGAATCTTGAATCTGACTCTGATAAAACTGAGAGTCTTAAATTGGAAAATTCTGAGCTGAAAAATAAAATTTCAAAATTAGAAAATGCTTTACAAAACTCTCAGAAGGAAACAATTTCTGAAACTACCAGCAGCGCTGATGAGATCATCAAGGAATATGATCATAGCTTTCAGAAGTTCCTTGCTAAAAGCATAGATAGAAGCAAAATGGCTTCAATGATCTATGGAGTTAGCAAAAATGGCAGAAAGGGAATAGGATACCAAGGTAAGGTTCCTACACCAAAGAATGTCATGGATTTAACTATTAAACACACTCCTCTGAATTCACACTTTGTGTATGGTCACACACATGACATAAAATATACTAGTAGTATTTATTCTGTGAAACCAAAATTCAACCAGAGTTTTGGTAAAGCTAACAAATCAGGACCCAAGAAAATATGGGTACCTAAGGATAAAATAATACATATTGCAGATATCTTTAGCAGCAAATCAGAAACACCAGTCATGGTACCTGGACTCTGGCTGCTCACGTCACATGACGGGAAGAAGGCATATGTTCCAAAGCCTGGAACTTAAGCCTGGAGGCCACGTAGGCTTTGGAGGCAATCAGAGGGGAAAGATCATTGGCTCTAGAACTGTAGGTAATGGAAATCTTCCCTCTATAAACAATGTTCTGCTAGTAGATGGATTAATGCATAATCTGTTATCCATAAGTCAATTAAGTGATCACTACAAGAAAATTGGCAGATTGCGACAGGTATTTTTGTAGATTACGACGGTTAAAACCGTCGCAATTTGCTTTCCACGACGGTTGCTTTACCGTCGCAGAAGTGTGTGTCCCCAACCTATTTCGCGACGGTTACAAAAACTGTCGTTCAAGTTTACGACGGGTTGATACCGTCGTGACTATCTTTTGAGTTTCTTTTAATTATTGATGGCGACGGTTCGATACTGTCGTGAATATCTTTTGAAATTGATTAAATTGTTTATGGCGACGGTTCGATACCGTCATGACTTTTGTTGATTATTTTTAATTGTTGATTACGACGGTTCGGTACTGTCGCCATGACTTTTGTTTATGTCTTGATTTTTTTTATTTTTCTATTATATATATTTTTTATTTAAATTATTATCCATCACCCTGCCAAAGTAATCATTATTCTCTCTCACTTATATATTAATAGGAATCATGGCTTATAAATAGCCTTACAAAGGAAACTGCAAAAGAAACTGAATGCACTAGATAGTGCCTAATAAAACGGATAAAAGGTGCCTAGAAAATCGAAACAAACAAATCCTATAAACTAGGATAACCTAAACTGAACCCATGATCCTCCCAGGACCATAACAGTGTGACTTATTCAAATAACATAATAGAACCTAAATTTACTCTATGAAGAAGACCATATCCATTCACCAAATTAAAACAAAAACAAATTACACATTATTTATAACTAGTTCTTATAGTAAGTAAAATGTTGGCACGACCACAAATCCTAGTTCCATTGACAGAGAACAGTATTGTTTGGTCAGACAACATCAAGAGTTTACAAACCGCTGCATCATGAAAGAACCGTGCATATATTCTAAATTATTGCTTAGTCAATTTGATTGGAACAATTCTCACAGGTTGAGATTTTTCCAAGGTAATCCCATACTCATCTTCCTTATTCAAATCATCGACATTCAATCCATCTTCAAGTCTCCAATCAAAGCAATTAACCAAAGATCCCAACATCAAAGGCAACATTCTAATAGCCAAAGGCAAACCAGGACAAATTCTTCTACCAGACCCAAATGGAATAAGCTCAAAATGATGTCCTTTAAAATCAATCTCACTATTGAAAAATCTCTCCGGCACAAAAGCATTAGGATTCTCCCATTTACTTGGATCTCTGCCAATAACCCAAGCATTAACCAAAACTTGTGCATCTTTTGGAATAATGTAGTCACCAATTTCAACATCTGTTTCTGCTTTGCGAGGTAGTAATAACGGAACTGGTGGATGTACACGAAACGTCTCTTTTATAACTGCTTGCATGTATGGTAATTTGGCTATGTCTGTTTCTTCGACTGGAATACCTTTGCCAACAACTTGTTCGAGTTCATTTTGTACTTTTGACATGATTTCTGGATTGTGCATTAACTCTGCCATTGCCCATTCTAGTGTGTACGTGCTTGTGTCTGTTCCTGCAACAAATATATTCTAGCATACCAGCAGCTATACTATGCAACATATTTTCCAATCTTCCTTTCACATTTTGCGTGACATGTTTTTTCAAATGAGTAGTCACTGGTGCAAGCAGCTTTAGAGCATTGTTTTTGAATGTTACGTTTTGGGCCACCAATTTCAAGCTCTCAAATGACTTTTTCTTCTTTGTTTCTTTCATTTTTGAAGCTATCTTTTCCACCTCCTTCTGCTCTGCAACAGCTCCAAAAATGTCATTCTCTATGATAGAAAGGAGATCCCCCAAACAGTAATCTATCTTTCCACAAACTGCACTTGCGAGACACTTGGACAAAATAAAATTCAGTGTGTATCCTAGGACATGAAGTTCATATCCTTGCTTTAGGGTAGATCGCAAAACCTTAATAATGAATTGCAAGTATTCCAATCCAAGCTCTTTTAAACAAGTAGCCAATGCAGACCTAGCTTCATCACGAATGCTTTCTAGACGACTCTTTAAGAAGTTTGAAATTCGATGAATGATAGTTGGAAGATATGTGTCCATCACATCACCTGGAAGTAACTTAAGTAGTTTCAATGCAGCAAGACTGATATTTACATTGACCTTTTCTGAATCAGAATCCATCAGCTTTTGTATTTTAGGAAGCACAACTTTATAGAGGCACGTCTGTATATCTGTGTTCACATCAGATGCACCAAAGTTTCCTAAATTAACTGAAGAAACAATGTCACTTATCCCCTTGTCAGAAACACCAACCAAAGCTTTCTTAGGTTCTTCAGTGTGACAAAGTTCTGAAAAGTGAAATTTATCCAAAATAGAACAGACGAGGCGTATGTAGAGTTTCTGTTTGTCTGGACTCCTGGATGTTCCCTGAAAACATTTGTCCAATAGTGCATAGTATGACTTCCATCCCATCTGACCAGCTACAGAAGCAATGGTCTCGATGCATGCAGTTTTCATATGGTCAACCTGTCCTTCTTTCTCATCAAACAACATGTTGAAGAAGAGACGCATGAACACTTTTTCAGTGATAAACTGGAATAAACCATAAACAATTAAAAACCAGTCATTAGATGCTTATCCAAAAAAAAATGGTCACTAGGAATGATGCTTATACTTGTGAAGTTAAACTTACTACCTCTGATAATTTGTTTGTACTGATTACATTTCTAAATAGCGACAATGCCTTCACTCTCTTACGGATCTGCAATATCAAATTTACATGTGAGATGTTTTGAAAACAATTTTAATAACTCAACCAAAAGTTATGGCTAAAATAACAAGACAATGAGTCTGAAAGTGTTTCTGACTACAATAAGGAAAGGCGCAAAAATACACATAATACAACAAAAAGGGAAATTACTTAGATTAACAGTTAAACATAAACCTACCACTGGATCGGCTATATTGTCAAAAAAATTTGCTTCACCGTCCTCATTGCACAGAACTGTGAGCGATTTAAGGTTTGACACATCTGGAAGCTTTAAAGCCATTTGACTTAACAACTTCATCCATCCCTGCAATGACATCAAACAGCATATGAGCATATGCACAGTGACCTTCCCCTGCACAAATCATTGGACGTTCGATCCACTTCCATGATTGTTCCATTTTTACTGCGTGAAAATTACTCCATTATAAATCCTCGACAAGTCTCTAATTTTGCAGATTCAGTCAAAGGCATAATTGTTTGTAATATTTATTCAAAGTATACTGGAATTTGAATCTGAAGAACAAACTTTGTATATTGCATATTGCTGCCCATAGCCATACAGCATTTGTAGGAACCTTGTGCTTTGGATGCAATTTTCGCCATAGGAACGAAAACGGCACTCCCTCTTGACAGTGCATAAACCTGAAAATTACATTGTTTAAGATAAACTCAAATAAATCAATAAAAAATGCTCGTAGGGTCGTAGTACTTACGACTCTGGCAGCGCTTGTGGTGATTGAAAGTCCACCAAAGAAGAAAGAACCCCAAATTATAAATAGTAGAACTATTGCTCCTGCAGAATTGTGATATCTTCCATGGAATGCATCATACAATATCTGTGCTGGCACAAATGCTCCAGCAGTCTCATTGTTTGGATCATAAAGATAAGCGAAATCCTGAATCAGAGATGGAAACCGGTGTTAATTATCACTCTTCTGTCAAAAACTGAAGTGTTAATTGGTTGATTATATTTATTTATACCTGAATGCTGAATGTGAGTGCCAAGATATAAGCCCAACCAAATACTGAAATGATGGCAAGACTACCTAGTATTGCAATAGGTCCGTTCTTGTCTGCGCCTTTAGTTTCT
The DNA here is from genome assembly GCA_948472305.1 of Vicia faba. Lineage (NCBI taxonomy): Eukaryota > Viridiplantae > Streptophyta > Magnoliopsida > Fabales > Fabaceae > Vicia > Vicia faba. The sequence goes on from OX451740.1 coordinate 342,608,699, forward strand.
TCGGTTAGATGCGCTGCAGCATCGTATCCATAGAGGGAATATTGGCTCACAAGAAACGATAGAATCACCGCATACGGTTTGCTTGATATTCCTGTTGTATTAGGTGCTAATTCAAAGTTTGTGAATACATATGAAGCTGATTGTGTAGTTAGTGCCACTAGAGGTAACATTATAACTATCACTGCTCCACCAATAACCTGTCACAGTAAAAATGATTATGAGTAAATTGTGATGTACATTTTAGAGTCAAGATACAACGCATTCACTGTAATCAGTAAGTTGGAATAGTTAGATAAAGAAGCAAAAGTACCTGCCACCATATTGAAATTATATCGATGAAGGCGATAACTTCTAACGCAAATGTGTTCAATGCTGCCCAAATAACAGTGAGGCCAATGTACATACATAAGAATAGCCATTTCGGGGCAAAGTACCCTCCGCCTTTATTCGTGCCTGTCGAGAGTAGGATTATACTCTGCAATGTTTGTGATCCTGCATACGCCTTTCCGAATTCCAACCATGAAAAGTATGAGTTACGATGCACACATTCTATGAAAACACCGAGTCGAAGTTTAACCGAATTAGTCCTTTTACCTGAGTCCCTATCCCAGCAATAAGACCTATGGTTTCAAGCCAAGCACAGCACCATGAAGAAAATGGTCCCCATTTTGGACCGGCTAAAAATAGAAACAAGCTAAGATATAAGAAGTTACAAACCTGAGCCATTGGAAACTCCGGAGATGTATAGGTCCATACAAACGCATCAGTTAAATCATCTAAAGAGGCTTTAAGATGACCCATTTTGAACCTAACAGATTTTGCTGAATATATTGGCGACCCCATCTGAAAGTGAACTGGTCAGTTAACAAAAAAATTGTTAGCAAAAAAACATAAAAATTTAAAATAAATGAGTCGAGCGCATAGTTTATGAAGATTTCAAACATCACCTTGGAAAGGCTGAATATTGATTTCTGTAATAACACATATTTGAGAAGCCAACTGGTATGTTAATGTCTCAGGCACATTGGGATTGCTTTGTCCGCTACTCGACCAATAGGAAAATCTACCAGCAATGTTGTCTCTTTCCTCTAGAGTATTAACAATGCTCTCCTGAGGAAAATTATCAGTGCTAGAAGCACTGATTGCCTTATCTATGCAATCCATAGCAACAGGAGATAAGCAGGATCTAGCAAGATAACTATAGACTCTATGATCTTTCCATAGAGCTAGACATTCATTAGATTGGCTAGATCCAACCTCTGAGTGTTCCTTCACTCCGTCCTGGTTTAGTTCAACAACACAAGCAACTCTTGATAATTGAGGAAACATTCTCAAGCACAACTGCTTAGAAAGGCCGTTTGCAACCACTGCAAAAACCAGAACATCAAAATAGGATCTTTAAGTTGTAAACATGTGAGCAATATGAGGTTGGATACTCAAAATATAGCAAAGAACACAATTCTAAAAGGACAAACAGATCAGAAATAAAATGAAACGTAAAATGTATGCCACGGAGAATCTAAACTTGAACTCCTCTTGAGACTGAGGCATTAAAATATAAAAATAAAATACAACTAAACGTCTATAACTCACCAAAGTCTCTCCAAGATCGTGAAACACAACTGACGCGGGCTAGATCTGCTGGATCATCCAGACACTTGAAAATATTGAGAGACGTATCAGGGTCGACCCAACTTAGAAAATCTTTACAATTGTCCATCCTGGGCATGGAAGTTGGTGATAAACCAAACTAAGTTATCCTCTCAAACCTGAAAAACAGAACTGAATCAAAAAGAGAACTGCAACAATCGGCATTGTGACAACATTTTGTTAATTGGTGTACAGTTGTTGTTCATGAATATTGCAATTTGCAACCAGAACTAAAACAACAGTTCATGCCTCAAAAAAAAGGATTTTTTTTTTTACTTCTTTTGTCATTCCTGAAATATATAATATGAAATTAATAGGGTTACAAAAATTGGAGAAACAAAAGCACCAATCAGGTTAATCATATATATTACAAGGATGCGAAAGTCAAGTACTTTGATCACCTTAAACATGATAAACCTAGCAAATAACCAAACAAAATCGAAAATAAAAACAAAAACGAGAAAATCAAAATGGGTCATGAAATTCAGGGGTTTTGGGTAAAGAAATCAACACGAAAAAGGTTAATTTAGAGAACCAGTTGTCTGTTATAGATTGAATCAAAATTGAAAATTAGTTATGTAAATTATTCACTAATTCACTGGTACATGCATAAACTTTATGAGAAGAGACAAACCGGGAAAGATGAACATATCTCAGCCATAGCAATCCTAACAAACCAAGTGAAGAACTTCGTTACCGATCGAAGGGAGGACTTTCTCGTCGTATTCGAGACCGAGGTTTTGAACGATGACAGGGAGTTTCGCGGTGTCGGGACGAGAGAGGACTCGGAGAGTTAGGTTAACCATTTGAAGATCTTTGGTGCCGGATATTGATGAGAAAGTATGGGGGCGGGTTTTGATATCGAAGATGTAGGGTTTTTGAACCCATGGGATGAGGAAATGGGTTCCCTCGCCGATTGATTCGTCGAGGATGCCGCAGAAACGGAACTTGTTCAAGGAATTCCAATATACTGTTAAAGAAACATTCTAATCGATGTTTTATGAGCTTTTTAACTTTTTTAAGCTTTTTAACTTTTTTACTGCGACGGGTGTTTTACCGTCGTGCCCGTGAGAATTTTTAAAGATTTTGGGTGCGACGGTTGTTTTACCGTCGTGAAATGAATTTTAGGACGGATAATTTTACCGTCGTGAAAGGTTTAAGGGTGCGACGGGTGCTTTACCGTCGTGATATGCCTTTTAGGACGGTTAATTTTACCGTCGTGACTAGTTGTTGGTGAAAAATCAATGTTAAAAGTGTTAAATGGGGGCCGACGGTTGTTTTACCGTCGTAATAATAATATTATGATGGTTAAATATACTGTCGCAAAATAAATATTAGGGACGGTTGGTGTCAACTGTCGTAAACACTGTCTCTATATGTCAATTACGACAGTTATCACATAACTGTCGCAATTTTTGTGTCGTTAAACACTAATTTTCTTGTAGTGGATAAAGGTTATGATATAATATTTAATCAAAAATCATGTAAAGCTGTTAGTCAGAAAGATGGGACTATCCTATTTAATGGAAAGAGGAAAAACAACATTTATAAAATCAAACTTTCTGAACTGAAAAGTCAGAATGTAAAGTGTCTTCTGTCTGTTAACAACGAGCAATGGATCTGGCACAGAAGATTGGGGCATGTTAGTATCAGAAGAATATCTCAGATTAACAAACTCAATCTGGTCAGAGGACTTCCTAATCTGAAGTTCAATTCAGATGCTCTGTGTGAAGCATGTCAGAAAGGCAAGTTTGCAAAACCTTCTTTCAAATATGAAAATGTTGTTTCTACCTCTAAGCCATTAGAACTTCTGCACATTGACTTATTTGGACCAGTTAAAACTGCTTCAGTCAGTGGCAAGAAGTATGGGTTAGTAATCGTAGATGACTATAGCAGATGGACATGGGTAAAGTTCTTAAGACACAAGGACGAGTCACACTCTGTGTTTGTCACCTTCTGTAACCAAGTTCAGAATGAAAAGGATCTTAGAATCGTTAAAGTCAGAAGTGATCATGGTGGAGAGTTTGAAAACAAAGATTTTGAGTCATCCTTTAATGACAAAGGCATTCTGCATGATTTCTCTTGTCCTAGAACTCCCTAGCAAAATGGAGTTGTGGAATGAAAGAACAGAACATTGCAAGAAATGGCCAGAACTATGATCAATGAGACAAACGTTGCTAAGATCTTATGGGCAGAGGCAATAAACACAGCGTGCTACATTCAGAATAGAATCTCCATAAGACCTATTCTGGAAAAGACTCCATATGAATTGTGGAAGAACAGAAAGCCCAACATTTCATATTTTCATCCATTTAAATGTATTTGTTTTATTTTAAATACAAAAAATTATTTGAACAAGTTTGACTCTAAAGCACAGAAGTGTATTATGTTAGGATACTCTGAACGCTCAAGAGGGTACATAGTATACAATACAGAAACACAGATTGTGGAAGAATCAATCAGTGTTCGTTTTAATGATAAGCTTGACTCTGAAAAGTCAAAGCAGAATGAAGTATTTGCAGGTATGGAAGTAGAATTCACAGGTTCTGAAGACAAGTTGTTGTACCCCAAAATTTGCCCTCCCATATTCTTCAAAAGTTTTGACAAGCATCATCTCAATTTGCTCAAGTCTACTCAAGGACTACACAGTCAAACCATCCTCCTAAGCCAGTCAAACTAGAGTTTTGGTTCTTGCAGGGAAGTTGAGGTTTTCAAGGGCTCAATCAAGTCACATGTGCCCATATACATTGTCAAACACCTACATGTCAAGTTTCAAGACTCACAAGGTCAAGTTGCACAGTTAAAAACCCTAATTGCTTCACAATCAACTGTAGGGGCAAAATGGTCATTTGGCAGTCAAAAGTCAAAATTTTTGGTCAACATCTTATTTTGAAGCCACAATCATCATTTGGTCAAATCTTGACCATGATTTCACAAGAATGGCTCAAAAATCATCAAGATGCAAAAGTTTCTATTTTTGGACAGCTGAAAAGTCAACTGTAACTTGACCAAGGCATAACTTTTTCATGGTTCATCATAAAAATCCCATCCAATGCTCATTTTGAAGGGGAGGACATTTCCTACAACTCATCTTCACATTCCAAATCCAAGAAATGCTCTCACAAAAAGTTATCAATTTCAACATTATAGGTCATTTTCAAAAGTCAACAAAAAGGCACTTTAAGTCAAAGACCATAACTTGAGATTGGTAAATTCAAATGACATGGGACCAAAGGCATTGGTTAGAGGACTTCAAGACCTTTCCAAAATGTCCAAGAACATGTTCATATGATCAAAATTGAGCAAGATATGCATTGGAGAAGTTGGGAAATTTTTGTGAAATGGCCAAAGTCAACTATCCTTGAAACTTCAATTTTTGACAAAGGGCCCACTTTTTTCCACTTGGTTCAGCCTTGTCATTCCACCCACGTGTCCCATGATTAATTTCAGGATTAAACATTAATTTTTCTATTTTTTATTTAATTTTATTGATTTAATTCATTTTAAATCCATAAAATTCAAATAAAAATCAAAAAAATTAATGCAATGATATCTTGTGGTTTGAATGACCTTGATGAAGCATAATGCACCTACCAAATTCATGTAAGGTCCATTTTAAGCATAAAATTCAAATTTTGAACAAAATTGGCAAGTTCCTTTAATGGTGGTTATGGAGAAATCCAAAGTTTAATTGCAATGGTTAAGAGCTCATAATAGTGACTGATTCTTACTCATTACTATATATATACAAGCCTTGCAAGCCTCATTCAAAAACGAAGAACAGTGCACAAACGGCCAGAGCAAAGTTCAAAATTTGTCAAAAAAAAAAATGTGAGATCAAAAGGAGTTTTGCAAGCGTTTCCAGGCCAAAAGGAGAACGTGACTCTCTTCTTTGCCATACTCTGAAGCTAAAGCAACCCTTACCACGTCCTAAGGTCCATTATCAAGCACTGTAAGTATTCCCAGGTCCCCTCAAAATCCCATATTATTTGTTCTTACATACTTGTGTGCAGGCTTCAAAGAAGGCTTATCATGCGCCTCACATATCCAACGCGCCAAGTGTCTCCAAGTGCAAATCCAATGGCCACAAGGGAAGGAGCATCATGTTCTCAAGTCAACACACGTGCAGGAAATTCCTAAAGTCAACAAAGGCTTAAGCTTATTGGGCCATATTGCTTCCTCAAACCCTCATTCCTGGCCCAAACCCCCCTTGGGTTTGCTTTTTCTTTTTTATTTTGTCATTTTATATTTTGTTTGTCTTATTTTATTTTTTCCCTTTTATTAACTATTAACATAACTAACTTTTTTTTCTCATAAAAATCAAAAAAAGAACTAATATTATTATTATCATTAATTTCATTTTATTTTTGTAAATAAATACTAAAAAATTGAATTAATTTTAATTAGGCAACTTTAACCTTTTTTCTTAATAATTAAAATAAATTTAGAATTAGGTTTTTATTAGCTTTTAATTTTAATTCCTTTATTTTATTTTCATTAAAAACATAAAAACACAAAAAAATATTTTTTTCTTTTAATTAAATTAATTAGTTAATAATTAGTTTTAATTCCATTTAATCACAAAAAAGGACAAAAATTTCAATTCTTTTCTTAAAAGGGTCAAAACCCTTAGGACGTTCCCGATTTAATTCTTTCGCGCGCATTTACTTTATTTTGATTATTTATGTAACTGTCTCCGGATATGTAATAGTTAAGTAGGAATTTTACCGCTTTATTTAAATTTCTCGCACTCATTTACCAAAACGGGTCTTTGTTTTTTGGCGATGTATAGACCCACGCCTTGTAATAGTTAGAATTTATATTTCCGCAATTTACTTTTCTGCACTCCTAACTGTTAACAATGCATGAAAGAATGTATGTAAATAAAATCAATCTGTAGCTCACATATAACATGTATAAGATAACCTTAATTGAAAACAACACACAAAGCACATGCCACTTCTAGGGTACGCTTCACTGGTTGCCTCGAACGTGGTCATCAAGTATAGGGTGTCTTAGAGGTCGCCCTTCTGTCCAAAAGATCCAGTTGCCTTGAAATGGTTGCCTCGGATACAAAGGATCTAGGACATTAGGATTACTTCTAAGGTGTCCTACCATTGCTTCGGTGACCACACTGTCCCGATAATCAAATTGACCCGAACAACTCCAACGATGGTGCTATAGCACTATCTAAAGGACTCTTACACAACTTAATTCCTTAGGGTAGGTAGATAACTCATGGGTACTTGCTCTTTTAAAAAACAAACAAAATACTTTTCCCACCTTACACTTTCAAAAAGTTTTCAAACAATACTTCATACACTCTTGAGGACTGATACAAGAGTTACCTAGAAGTTTTCAAACGAACTTTTTCAAAAACCACACATACTTGAAAAGCAAATAAATTTTGAAAACATAAGAGCAAGTACCTAAGAGCCCGTGGATAACCACGGATAGAAATGGTGCTAACACCTTCCCTTTCTATAAATCTACCTCCCGAACCGAGAAACGTCTCGAATAAGGAATTTTGCTGTGCTTTTGTCCTTTCCATGTTGGAGAACATAAAAGACGATGGCGACTCTTGCTTACCGCGACATTTCGCGAAACCAGCTAAAAACAGTCAGTTCTATTTCCACCGATCACAGAACTGGCGACTCTGCTGGGGATAATTAAAAGTGAGGTGTACCTTAGGAAAAGTTCATCATCATGTTTTCAATTGCTTGATCTGTTTGCTTTAATATTGTGGGCCTGCTTTGGGAGTTTCATAGATCCTAACCCGGATCTGGGGGATACCTCTTAGAAAGTAGCAACAAACTGTGAGGGAACTGTGCGGGGTATACCGACATGGTTGAAGCAGTTTGCTACGTTGATGTGGCACTTTGGTGAGTATCGGTAACCCTTGAGTCAAGTCAAGGAGAGTACGGGGCTGCCGCGTGGTGTCGTGAAGCATCAACTGACCTTAGAAACCTTAATTGAACCATCCTGGTCTCTTTAGGGGTAGTGAGATGACTGACTTTGGTGCAGTCCGAAGTTGGTTGATACTCGATACTACACTCATTGAGGGTTGTTTTCTTGGAATATTTTGATCGCCAGTTCAGTGGCTAAATCAAAACAATGAACATAGAAAACAACCCAATGATATTGAGCTCCTTAGAACCCGGTTACTTTTGATAGGACAGGTTTTGAGCCCACCAACTTCAAGAGGGTAGTACCCCAAACTTCATGCTGGCCTGAACTCTAAGGGCTGTCTTGTGTGACTTGTGTGCCTTCAAACTTGACTACTTGCATGTTTGTTATCTGACACTTGAGTTTCTTGCAGGTTTTGTTTACAGTCCTTAATCTGGACTCATAACAGGGTTTACCTACATCACTCCATGCATAGCATAATATCATACCATTGCATACATCCTACATAAGGACTAATCCATTTCAAGGATCTCAAGGGTCTGTGATGCAGGTCATGATGAATCAAACTGTCTAGCAAGGGGCAAAGGGGATTTATTTTCCTCTAAGCCAAGGTTAATGACTTGAGTCAAGGGCTATGACCCACTCGATATGGTGAGCTTTGACTCTTGAAGAAGGACTCCCAACAACATGAAGTTACTTCAATCAAGCCACTGGATTCAAATTCTAACGAGCTTCTCTGTTTACCCCGCGAGACCCTTGAAAACATTGCATACATATCATACATATCATTGCATCACAGGTACACTTGTTGCAGGTCACTTACCTTCTTCGCTGTTTATTTCAGCAGTCATCATGAATCCCGAATCATCCAATGGACAAGCTATCAAGGCCCTCCAGGCCCAAAATGCCCAGTTCCAGGAGTTGGTTATGAGCCTAGCCCAGGGTCAACAGGATTTGAAGAATCTGCTATTGAAGAAGAAGAAGAAGAGGACTGTGCTGTTCAACCCTAGACGCAAATCTGGGAATGGATCACAAAATGAGGCTGAGCTGACTACCCCATTTGTTGGGAAGGAAAGTCCACAAAGGGGAAGGGTTCCTAGTCATGTGGTCTCCGACCACGAGACGGATTTCAATGATGAACAGTACCCTCCTGCTGAGGATAGGTACAAACAGCTAGAAGACCGGTTAAGTGCTATGGAGATACAGAAAGTGCCCGGCCTGGACTTCGAAGATCTAGGTCTATCCTCTGGGGTGGTGATCCCTCACAAGTTTAAGGCACCTTCTTTTGAAAAGTACGACGGGGCGTCCTGTCCTAAGCTGCATCTCAGATCATATGTGAGGAATATCCAACCGTATACAGCTAACAAGAACTTATGGATCCATTTCTTCCAGGACAGTCTGTCAGGGACTCAACTCGAGTGGTTCTGTCAATTGGAAGGAGCCAATATCCGCAACTGGGAGGATCTTGCTACTGCCTTCTACAAGCAATATCAGTACAATTCTGACTTCGCTCCTACGCGTACCCAACTCCAGGGTATGTCACTAGGGACGGGAGAAGGATTCAAGGAATATGCTCAGAAATGGAGAGACCTGGATGGAAGGGTGCAGCCACCTTTGACTGACCGTGAGCTTGTGGACATGTTCTTGGGGACTCTGTCTGGACCTTTCTTCAACCACCTAATTGGGAATTCTTCTGCTGGGTTTACAAACTTGATCTTGACTGGGGAAAGAATTGAAGCTGGTATCAAGGCTGAGAAGATTCAAGAGGCCACACCTTCTGATACTCACAAAAAGCCTTACATTGGGAAAAAAGAGTCCAATGTTGTGCATGGTAAAAAGGGTCGCCATGATCAACATGTAGGGGCAACCCAGATCTTTAATCCTAGGCCTGCCCACCAAGGACAGGGGCAGAAACGTAAGGAGGTCGCACCCAAGAGAAAGTTCACTAAGATCAACATGTCACTGGATCAAGCGCTACAACAAATGTTGAAGGCAGGGCTGATTACCTTAAGGGCTCCTCTCCGGAATCCAAACACTTCTGCTCCTAACTATCATCCCAACGATAGGTGCGCATACCATTCTGATAGCTCGGGGCATACTACAAACAACTGTTGGGCTCTGAAGAACAAGGTCCAAGACATGATTGACGCCAGAGAGATTCAGTTTGAAGCACCAGAGACTCCAAACATAATCACTGCTCCTTTGCCCAATCATTGAAGGCTTTTGTTTATTTGAATTTCCGAGTTGTAATTTTTGCTTATACAAACAATTAATGTCATAGCAAACTCTTTTATTTCATTAATGCACTGCGTATGTCTGTTTTTGAATTAATCCAATTATTTTCACTATATTCAAATTGCTTTCGTATTTTTTGTGATGATCAACGCTCGGTTAATAATTCTAAGCCTCTTGAGGGAGGATGACGAAAAAGATACCACAATCTACAGTATGCTTTTGAACAAACCCCGCTGATGAGGTACATGCATTGTTTCAATTCCTAAACACTGGAGTTATAAGGAAGATAATCCCTCGTCAACCCCTTCGAGCCAAAGAAGTAGGAGTTTTTCTTTTCGAAAATTAAAACCCTTAATCATAACCCGGGGCAGGGTAGTCTTCTCAGTTGATCCAAGTGCACAACGAATGGCACCAAAGGATTCCTTCCAAAATAAAAGACAGTGATGGTTCTGAATAATCATAAAAAAAACAGGCAATCATCATCTTTCAAAATAAAAGCCCAATAAGTCAAAACCTATGAAGGAGACTTACGAAACTGGGGCATCCCGCTGACTGTAATCACAAAAGAAACAGTTTAGGCAAAAGAGAGGGATAATGAAGAAAAAAAAAGAAAGAGGTCCTACAAACCCTCAACCAAAAAAGGAATGACTGCCTATTCCAAATAAATTGTCGATATCCGAACCATCACTGGTATATCAGAGCAAAAGACTCAAACAAGGTCTAACGCACGATCAGTTGAGTTTAGGTTTGAAGAACATCACGAAGAGCGGGTGGGTATAAATAATTTGAGCCTTTATCCTTTGTTTCTTAAACTGTGAACCAGGCCACGTTATAACCCTCAAAAGTCCTAGCTGAAGCATGGGTTAATTCGAAAGCATACTGTTACAAAGGTATCCTGACTCCTTAAGGCTCGCTGTAAAATCTTGAGTTGACATCACATGTTACATAATTTGCTTGTTTTACTGAAAAAATGTATTTTCAAAAACTTCAAGACAGACATAAGCTTTGCATTTTTGATATAACATTGTTTGCATATGATTATTTGTTTGAACAACATAGAAGTTCACACGACGAATATCTATTGAACAAAAGCACTTCCAATCAAGGGGCATGGCATGATCATTATCCATCATCTGGGGCAGTTAAGTCAAGATTCGGAGAATCTCTCAAAAGGCCAACCAGCTTGGGGCAAATCTCCATCTGGATCACTTTGGGCATTGGACGATCAAATGAAGATCTTCTGGTGGTATGACAACGCAACACTACTCACAGGGGCACCTCCCTACATCCTGAGAGCATGGACATAGTCGGAAAAGTACTACGCATAATCAAAGACCCGCTAGGTTAACACACCTAGGCAAAAACAAGGGCTTCCCGGCGAACCAAAAGGGTTCGGGCAAAAATAAGGGATGAAAATGAAAAAATTTGTACCCCCGGAAAGTCGAAAACCTGAAAAGGCGGCTTGGGCAAAAATGGGTATCCCGATGGACTGAAAACCCGAAAGGGCGGTCCAGGCAAAAGTTAGGGATCAAAAGCGTACGACTATGTCCCATCATCTCGTCACTTGCCTACCAGAAAAAGATTTGTCAAACGACAGTTGTCAAACACCTCCACAGGTACCTTCTCTCTCAGAAACTGGGGCAATAAGAGTTGTTTGAACTGACAAACTGCTCTGTCAACCAAGGTACCAAGGTAAGTTCGGCTGAAGAATGTAACCAGGATACCTTCACTCCCCCCATAGTAAGACCAATCAGCAATACTCTCCCCAGGCAGAGTGGGTCTCCCAATCAGCCCTGAAAAGGCACAGTATCTCCAGCAAGTCAGCGAGACTCTCCCCAAGCAGAGTTAGGTTACTGTCAACCTTAAGGAAATTGGGTATCCCTAGAAGATCTCAATATTCCCCAGCGGAGTATACATACTTTCCTAAGCAAAGCATCCCCGGCAGTCTAGATATAAGATTTTTCCCCGGCGGAATACAAACACCCCAGCGGAGCCACCTCCCCAGTACAGTATCCAAAAGTCTCCCCAGGAGAGTTGAATCAATCTCCCCAGTAGATTCTGGAAGCTTAGCCCTTGCAGAGCGAACGCGTCTCCCCGGATCTATTCAAAGGTTATTCTCCACCAGAGATTATAACTGGGTTATCCTCAGCTAATTGCCACGGAAAGATCGTCCTCGGCGAAGTTCTCCCTATCCCCCAGCGGAGTTCATCAAGATTCCTTAACATAACTCATCAACGGTATCCCCAGCGGAGTTATCATAAAACCTCAGCGAAGCATCTCTTCCCACATAGTAATTCCCTGCAGAATATCTCTCCAACAAGTTTATTCCCCAACGGAGTCATCTTCTCCTACCAGTTTATTCTTGTAATCATCATCCCCAGCGGAAACGAAGAACTCTGTTCTTCAACATCAGCCTAGGATTCAACTTCCCGGCATGCGTCAAGGATTTACTTTCCCAGACGAAGATACATTCATAAACATCACATCATGATACATGCATATGCGCATCATGTCATACAATCTCATTTATGTCGAGAACATCATTGCTTGATCTATATCATGCATTGCATACGACTGACCTTTACCTTTCAGGAAGGATACAGTTAAATAATCAGCTATGTCAAAGTAGACAAATACAGTCAAAAGAGACCAATCCAGTCAAAAAAGACAAATCCAGTCAAAGAAGACAAATCCAGTCAAAGAAGACAAGTCCAGTTAAATCCCAAAGGTTTTTCTGATGCTCATCCAAGTCAAAGAAGACAAATCCAGTCAAAGAAGACAAATCCGGTTCCTAAAAGATTTTTCTGACGCTAATCCAGTCAAAGAAGACAAACACAGTTAAATCAATTCCTAGAGATTTTTCTGACGCAAATCCGTCATCATAGACATCCGTCATCATAGACACCCGTCGTCATAGACACCCGTCATCATAGACACCCGTCATTATAGACACCTCGTCATTTGAGACACTCGTCGTTATAGACACCCGTCGTTATAGACACCCGTCATTATAGACATCTCGTCATTGAAGACATCCCGTCATTAAAGACATCTCGTCATTGAAGACAACTCGTCATTAAAGACAACTCGTCATTGAAGACAACTCATCATTGAAGACAACCCGTAAGTATAGACACCCGTCATTATAGACAACCCGTCATTGAAGACAACTCGTCATTGAAGACAACTCGTCATTGAAGACAACTCGTCATTAAAGACAACTCGTCATTGAAGACAACTCGTCATTGAAGACAACCCGTTAGTATAGACACCCGTCATTGAAGACATCTCGTCGTTGAAGACTACCCGTCATTGAAGACAACCCGTCATTGAAGACAACTCGTCATTTAAGACAACTCGTCATTGAAGACAACTCGTCATTTAAAACAACTTGTCATTGAAGACAACTCGTCATTAAAGACAACTCGTCATTGAAGACAACTCGTCATTGAAGACAACTCGTCATTGAAGACAACTCGTCATTAAAGACAACTCATCATTGAAGACGACTCGTCATTGAAGACAAATCGTCATTGAAGATTACTCGTCGTTGAAGACAACCCTTCCATGAAGACAACCCGTCCAAAGAGACAACTCGTCAAGAAAGACAAAACCTCCTCCGATTCAGTTAAATCCTAAAGATTTTTTTTTTGAGATAACCTGTCAGTAGAGATAACCCATCAACCTTTTGAAGTTCCAGATTCGATACCTGTATCTAGCCAGGGCATGTCTGTGAGCGACTGAGTGAGGATCAACACCTGTAACAGGCCAAAAATTATCTTTCTCAGGTACGCAAGTTCTCGCTAAGGAATCTCTTACGCGATCGACACCTAGATGGCATCTATAAGCCCATCCACATACCAACAGTCTTCTAAATGGCATCTATAAGCCCATTCCCGACAAGGTTCTGTCACACTTCCAGATGGCATCTATAAGCCCATCCTCCCATCCACCGTCTCTCCCAAATGGCATCTGTAAGCCCATTCCCGACATCACACTGCTGGTACTCTACTATGTGAGTGCAAATTTCTGGGCACTCTAGTGTTCAATCATCTTCCACCTTCGGATCACGAAAGGCACGCAAGCCAATCTACATCCTCAGGTCTAAGAAGATTGAACAGGGGCAACTATTGTACCCCAAAATTTTCCCTCCCATATTCTTCAAAAGTTTTGACAAGCATCATCTCAATTTGCTCAAGTCTACTCAAGGACTACACAGTCAAACCATTCTCATAAGCCAGTCAAACTAGAGTTTTGGTTCTTGCAGGGAAGTTGAGGTTTTCAAGGGCTCAATCAAGTCACATCTGCCCATATACATTGTCAAGCACCTACATGTCAAGTTTCAAGACTCACAAGGTCAAGTTGCACAGTCAAAAACCCTAATTGCTTCACAGTCAACTGTAGGGGCAAAATGGTCATTTGGCAGTCAAAAGTCAAAATTTTTGTTCAACATCTTATTTTGAAGCCACAATCATCATTTGGTCAAATCTTGACCATGATTTCACAAGAATGGCTCAAAAATCATCAAGATGCAAAAATTTCTATTTTTGGACAGCTGAAAAGTCAACTGTAACTTGACCAAGGCATAACTTTTTCATGGTTCATCATAAAAATCCCATCCAATGCTCATTTTGAAGGGGAGGACATTTCCTATAACTCATCTTCACATTCCAAATTCAAGAAATGCTCTCACAAAAAGTTATCAATTTCAACATTATAGGTCATTTTCAAAAGTCAACAAAAAGGCACTTTAAGTCAAAGACCATAACTTGAGATTGGTAAATTCAAATGACATGGGACCAAAGGCATTGGTTATAGGAATTCAAGACCTTTCCAAAATATCCAAGAACATGTTCATATGATCAAAATTGAGCAAGATATGCATTGGAGAAGTTGGGAAATTTTTGTGAAATGGCCAAAGTCAACTATCCTTGAAACTTCAATTTTTGACAAAGGGCCCACTTTTTTCCACTTGGTTCAGCCTTGTCATGCCACCCACGTGTCCCATGATTAATTTCAGGATTAAACATTAATTTTTCTATTTTTTATTTAATTTTATTGATTTAATTCATTTTAAATCCATAAAATTCAAATAAAAATCAAAAAAATTAATTCAATGATATCTTGTGGTTTGAATGACCTTGATGAAGCATAATGCACCTACCAAATTCGTGTAAGGTCCATTTTAAGCATAAAATTCAAATTTTGAACAAAATTGGCAAGTTCCTTTAATGGTGGTTATGGAGAAATCCAAAGTTTAATTGCAATGGTTAAGAGCTCATAATAGTGACTGATTCTCACTCATTACTATATATATACAAGCCTTGCAAGCCTCATTCAAAAGCGAAGAACAGTGCACAAACGGCCAGAGCAAAGTTCAAAATTTGTCAAGAAAAAAGTGTGAGATCAAAAGGAGTTTTGCAAGCGTTTCCAGGCCAAAAGGAGAACGTGACTCTCTTCTTTGCCATACCCTGAAGCTAAAGCAACCCTTACCACGTCCTAAGGTCCATTATCAAGCACTGTAAGTATTCCCAAGTCCCCTCAAAATCCCATATTATTTGTTCTTACATACTTGTGTGCAGGCTTCAAAGAAGGTTTATCATGCGCCTCACATATCCAACGCGCCAAGTGTCTCCAAGTGAAAATCCAATGGCCACAAGGGAAGGAGCTTCATGTTCTCAAGTCAACACACGTGCAGGCAATTCCTAAAGTCAACAAAGGCTTAAGCTTATTGGGCCATATTGCTTCCTCAAACCCTCATTCCTAGCCCAAACCCCCACCCCGGGTTTGCTTTTTCTTTTTTATTTTGTCATTTTATATTTTGTTTGTCTTATTTTATTTTTTCCCTTTTATTAACTATTAACATAACTAACTTTTTTTCTCTCATAAAAATCAAAAAAAGAACTAATATTATTATTATCATTAATTTCATTTTATTTTTGTAAATAAATACTAATAAATTGAATTAATTTTAATTAGGCAACTTTAACCTTTTTTCTTAATAATTAAAATAAATTTAGAATTAGGTTTTTATTAGCTTTTAATTTTAATTCCTTTATTTTATTTTCATTAAAAACATAAAAACATAAAAAAATATTTTTTTCTTTTAATTAAATTAATTAGTTAATAATTAGTTTTAATTCCATTTAATCACAAAAAAGGACAAAAATTTCAATTCTTTTCTTAAAAGGGTCAAAACCCTTAGGACGTTCCTGATTTAATTCTTTCGTGCGCATTTACTTTATTTTGATTATTTATGTAACTGTCTCCGGATATGTAATAGTTAAGTAGGAATTTTACCGCTTTATTTAAATTTCTCGCACTCATTTACCAAAACGGGTCTTTGTTTTTTTGGCGATTGTTGTACCCCAAAATTTTCCCTCCCATATTCTTCAAGATTTGCCAAGGTCAAGCTACAAAATCTCTCAAGGGTTGCACAGTCCAATTGCCTCCTAACAGAGTCAAAATTAGGGTTTTGGTTCTGGCAAAGAAATTGAGGTTTCCAAGGGCCCAATCAAGTCCCATATGCCCATAAACATTTCCAAGTATCCATATGTCAAGTTTCAAGACTCACAGCATCAAATTGCACAGTCAAAAACCCTAAATGCTTCACAGTCAACTGCAGGGGCAAAATGGTCATTTGACAGTCAAAAGTCAAAAATTTTGGTCAACATCTTATTTTGAATCCACAAACATCATTTGATCAATTCTTGATCATGATTCTCAAAGCATGGCTCAAAAGGTCTCAAGATGCAAAAGTTTCTATTTTTGGACAGTTGAAAAAGTCAACTGCAAATTGACCAAGGCATAACTTCTTCATGGTTTATCAGAAAAATCCCATCCAAAACTCATTTTGAAGAGAATGAAATTTCCTACAATTCATCTTCACACTCCAAGTCCAAGAAATTCTCTCACAAAAAGTTATCAATTTCAACATTATAGGTCATTTTCAAAAGTCAACAAAAAGGCACTTTAAGTCAAAGACCATAACTTGAGATTGGTAAATCAAAATGACATGGGACCAAAGGAATTGGTTAGAGGACTTCAAGACCTTTCCAAAATGCCAAAGAACATGTTCATAGATTCAAAATTGAGCAAGATATGCCTTGTAGAAGTTGGGAAATGTTTGGGAATTTTGAAAAGTCAACTTTGCACAAAAGGCTTCAAAAATGCTAATGGACCTCAATTTCTTTCATGAATCATTACCCAAAGGCTATGCACGACCCACTAAGCTCAAAGGGAGTTATTTTCTTATTTTTTATTAATTATTTGAATTTTTATTGTCATTAATTCATTTAATTAAATTTAAATATAAGAAAAAATACCAAATCATGTTTTTAAATCTTTTTTGTGCAGCAAATATGTCCATTATGAGCTAAATATTTCGTGCATCAATCAACAAAGACAAAATCATCCAAATTTGGCAATAATTGCATGGAAAAAGATTGGAAAAGATATGAACAAAATCAAATATTGGAATCATCAATACATGGACTTTGGGCTTGGCTTTTTGACCTAATTCCATTCAGATACATATGCATAACATAACCCTATTCCATTGGACACGAAAAATTGCTCAAGAGGCTGCATACCAATTTGCAAAAGTTCATCAAAAATTGAAATATGAAAACATAGCTACAAGGCGATTCAAGGTCCAAAAGCTTGTCCATTGTCTTCCTGACATTGCTAGGAACGTGTTGCAATCAAGAACCAATCTCTAGACCTCAAGAATTGGTAGAACGAAGTCTCACTTTTCATAAATATGTTCATTATCGTGTTTTAATTTTCAAGCATTGTTCATGTGTTTTGTTGATTGATTTACACTAATATGGATGTTCTGAAGCTAATGGTACCCTTTAATTGAACTAACAATGCCAATATCAAAATCTGCCATTGATGGATATTAGGGTTTCAGGAGCTCTAATTTAGGGGTTTACACATATGGCAAAATCAGACCACCAAACCTATGCCAATGGATTCGTGACCTCAAGACGAAATCAATCCACACCTCGCGCCCTTTTTATATTTGCCCATGCTCTAATCGCTATTTTCATGGTTTGTAGTTAGTGGGGGTTTAAAACCCCCGCTATTTGTTTATATTACAGGCAGATGAAGAAGACGAAGCTTGCGTGTCAAGACATGACTGAGGGATTCAAATACTGGTGCGCATTTTTTTGTTAACACCACTAACGTTTGTTTTTCTCTTATAATAATCATCATCCATTATATTAACAAGGAAACGCGCTGGCTTGGTTGGTGAATGAGGTGGCTTGCAGGTACTGGGACCTGGGTTCGATTCCCAGGTCCCCTCTCATATTTCATAATTTTTTCCTTAACATGTTTCTATGCAACACTCATTCAAAGGGGCACCATACGCCCTAATGCCTAAGCTTGCCAAGTGTCTCTGATACTCCATCCAATGGCCAGATAGTGCAGTCCATAGTACACGCTAGTCAACTCATATGCACTCAATTAGAGAAGTCAAACAAGGCTTATTCCAGTGGGCCTGAATTTCTTGCAGTTCACCTCCTAAATGGGTCTGAATACCCCCCATGGTTTGCACATTTTTAATTTTTATTTTATTTTCTTTTAATCCTTTTTAATGTTTTTTTTTTAATTATTTCTTTTAATTTCACAAAATAACTTTTCATAATATAAAATACAAAAAATAAAAAGGGTAATATATTTAATTATATTTAATTTCTATTAACTTATTTTGTAAATAAACCTTAAATAATAAATTTAGTTAATTTAGGTTTTCAATTTTAATACTTTTTCTTAAATAATTAAAATATGTAGAAATTAGGGTTTCTAACCTTTTTATCCTTTTTTTTCAATAAATAATTTTCTCATTATTATTATTATTATTATTAATTACTACTTTTGTAAATAAATATGTAAATAATCAATTAGCATAAATTAGGTTTTAAACTTTAACATTTCCTTTAATAATTAAAAATATTTAGAACTAGGGTTTCTCTTTAATTTTAATTTTCTTTATTTTCATTAAATACAAAAACCTAAAAAACACTTCTTTTCTTTTAACAAAATAATTAATTAACTTTTAATTCAATTTAATTTCAAAAGGGTCCAACGCCCTCGAACATGTAACTTTAATTCTTTCGCGCATTTATTCTTATTTTTCTTTATGAATATTATGTAATTGTTCAAGCCATGTAATAATAACTAGGTTTTACTTTCCGCATATTTTATTAAAACGGGTCTTTGTTAATTTGGTGATGTATAGACCCGCGCCTTGTAATAGCGTAGGATTTTACTTTCCGCATTTAAATTTCCGCACTTTTAAATTCTAATGACATGAAAGAATGTATGGCCAAATTAAAAACAAGCGTAGATCACCATAATGCATGATCAAAGATAATGGTTAAACTGAAAACAACATACAAATTCACACACCACTCTTAGGGTACGCCTCACTGTTGTCTTGCCTTCGAAATGTGGTCGTCGAGTATAGGACATTTTAGTAAGTCCTTATGTCCATGACATAATCCAGTTGCCTCGAAACGGTTGCCTCGGAATTAAAAAGGATCAATGGCATAAGGGTAGCTTCTAAGGTGTCCTACTGTTGCTTTGGTGGCCACACTGTCCCTAAAAAACGAATTGACCCGAACACCTCCAACGGTGGTGCTACCTACCTCTCAATGGTGGAATGGCACTACCTTAAGGACATTTACACAGCCTAATTCCTTAGGGTAGGTAGATGACTCATAGATACTTGCTCTATTTCAAAAACAAATCAAAACTCTTTTCACACCGACACTTTTCAAAAAGATTTCAAAACAATTTTTCAAACACTCTTGAGGACTGATACAAGAGTCGATCTGAAATCTTTAAACGAAACTTTTTCAAACCCACTCACACTTGAAAAGCAAACCAACATTTTGAAAACATAAGAGCAAGTACCTAAGAGCCCATGGATAACCATGGATAGAAAGGGTGCTAACACCTTCCCTTTCTATAAATCTACCTCCCAAACCGAGAAACTATCTCATAAGGAATTTTGCTGTGCTTTTGTCCTGTCCATGTTGGAGAAAATAAAAGACGGTGGCGACTCTTGCTTCCGCGACATTTCGCGAACCAGCGTTAAACAGTCAGTTCCAGATCCACCGATCACAGAACTGGCGTCTCTGCTGGGGATTCTTATAAAGTGAGGTGTACCTTAGGACTAAGATCACTTGTGTTTTCAATTGTTGTGCTTGCTTGCTTTATTATTGTGGGTACTGCCTTGGGAGTTCTATAGATCCTAACCCGGATCTGGGGGATACCTTCTTAGAAAGTAGCAACAAGGCTGTGAGGGAACTGTGCGGGGTATACCGACATGGTTGAAGCAGTCTGCTACGTTGATGTGGCACTTTGGTGTGTACCGGTAACCCTTGAGTCCAGTCAAGGAGAGTACAGGGCCGCCGCGTGGTGTCGTGAAGCATCAACTGACCTTAGGAACCTTAATTGAACCATCTTGGCCTCTTTAGGGTAGTGAGATAACTGACTTTGGTGCAGTCCGAGGTTGGTTGATACTCGATACTACACTCAATTGAGGGTTGTTTTCTTGGAATATTTCGGTCACCAGTTCAGTGGCTAAATCGAAACGATGAACAATGAAAGCAATCCAATGATATTGGGACCCTTAGAACCCGGTTACTTCTGATAGGACAGGTTGAGCCCACCAACTTCAAGAGGGTAATACCCAGACCCCATGCTGGCCTAAACTCTAAGGGCTTTCTTGTGTGACTTGCGTGCCTTCCAACTTGACTATTTGCATGCTTGTTATCTGACACTTGAGTTTCTTGCAGGTTTTGTTTACAGTCCTTAATTGGGACTCATAACAGGGTTTACCTACATTACCCCATGCATAGCATAACATCATACCATTGCATGCATCCTGCATAAAGACTAAACCATTTCAAGGATCTCAAGGGCTTGTGATGCAGGTCATGACGAACCAACTGTCTAGCAAGGGGCAAAGGGGATTTATTTTCCTCTAGCCAAGGTTAATGACTTGAGTCAGGGGCTATGACCCACTCGATATGGTGAGCCTTGACTCTTGAAGAAGGACTCTCAACAATATGCAGTTCCTTCAATCAAGCTACCCAAATTCAAATGCTAACAATTTTCTTGTTTACCCCGCGAGATCCTTGAAAACATCGCATGCATACATACACATCATTGCATTACAGGTACCCTTTTGACAGGTCACTTACCTTCTTCGCTGTTTATTTCAGCCGATCGTCATGAATCCTGAATCATCTACTGAGCAATCCATCAAGGCCCTCCAAGCTCAGAACGCCCAGTTCCAAGAGCGGATCATGAGTTTGGCCCAGGGGCAACAAGATCTGAAGACTCTGCTCTCGAAGAAGAAGAAGAAGAGGACGGTGTTGTTCAACCTGAGACGCAAATCTGGGAATGGATCACTAAATGAAGTCGAGCATACTACCCCATCTGTTGGGAAAGACAGTCCCCAAGAAAGGGAGGTTCCTAATCCAGTGGTCTCCGACAACGAGACCGATTATAATGATGAACAGTACCCTCCAGCTGAGGACAGGTATAAACAGTTGGAAGACCGACTAAGTGCCATGGAGATACAAAAAGTGCCCGGCCTGGACTTCATAGATCTAGGTCTGTCTTCTGGGGTAGTAATCCCACACAAATTCAAGGCACCTGCCTTTGCCAAGTACGACGGGGCCTCCTGCCCTAAGCTGCATCTCAGGTCTTACATAAGGAGGATCCATCCCTACACGGCTGACAAGAATTTGTGGATTCACTTTTTTCAGGATAGTCTGTCGGGAACTCAACTCGACTGGTTCTACCAACTGAATGGAGCCAACATCCGCAGCTGGGAGGACTTGGCCACTGCATTCTACAAGCAATACCAGTATAATACCGACCTTGCTCCCACGCGTACTCAGCTTCAGGGGATGTCTATGGGTACAGGCGAAGGCTTCAAAGAATATGCTCAAAAATGGAGGGACCTTGCTGAAAGGGTACAACCACCTCTGACTGACCGCGAGCTCGTCGACATGTTCGTGGGGACCCTGTCTGGTCCATTCTTCAACCACCTGATTGAGAATTCTGCTGCTGGGTTTACAGATCTGATCTTGACCAGGGAAAGAGTAGAAGCTGGCATCAAGTCAGGGAAAATACATAATGGTGACTCCTCGAACATTGAGAAGAAACCGTCCAAGAGAGAATCTAGTGCTGTCAACGCGATAGCTATTGCAAAGCCGGCCGGTGCTCCTCAGCGTCACAATCAACAAAGGGAAGAGAGACCTAAAAGGCAATTTACTCCCCTCGGCATGACCTTGTCACAGATATTGCCACAGTTGCTGGAAACCAAGTTGGTAACTCTCATGGACCCTCCAAAGAATCCTAACAGGACACCTTCAAGGTACAACCCCAACGTTCGCTGCGCCTATCATTCTGACAGCTCGGGGCATGCTACAGATGACTGTTGGACTTTGAGAAACAAGGTTCAGGATCTGATCGACACGAAGGAAGTCCAGTTCGACTCTCTAGAGACTCCGAATGTGATCACTGCTCCCCTGCCAAAATATGGCTAGGATTAGAAATTTTTTGTTCATTCAAATGTTCAATTTGTAATTTTCTTTTGATTGTTCAAACATTTATTCATGCTAAACGTTGTTATTTCATTAATGCATTACACATGTCTGTTTTGAAGCAATTATTTCGTATTCACTATATGCAAACTGCTTTCATTTTTTGATGGCCACTCTCAATTAACAATTCTAAGCCTCTTGAGGGAGGATGACGAAAACGATACCACAATCTACAGTATACTTTTGAACAGACCCCGCTGATGAGGTACAGGCATTGTTTCAATTCCTAAACACCGGAGTTATAAGGAAGATAATCCCTCGTCAACCCCTTTGAGCCAAAGAAGTTGGAGTTTTTCTTTTCGAAAATTAAAACCCTTAATCATAACCTGGGGCAGGGTAGTTCTCTCAGTTGATCCAAGTGCATAACGAATGGCACCAAAGAGGTCCTTACAAAATGAAAGACAATGATGGTTCCGAATAATCATAAAGACAGGCAGTCATTACCAAAAAAAAAACTAAAGCCCAATAAGTCAAAACCTATGAAGGAGACTTACAAAACTGGGGCATCCCGCTGACTGTAATTCCAAAAGAAACAGTTCAGGCAAAAAAACAGGGATAATGAAATCAAAAAGAAAGAGGTCCAACAAATCCTCAACAAAAGGAAAGGACTGCCTATTCAAATGAATTGTCAACATCTGAACCATCATTGGAATATCAGGACAAAGACCCAAACAAGGTCAAACGCACGATCAGCTGAGTTTAGGTTTGAAGAACATTACGAAGAGCGGGTGGGTACAAATAAAATGTGAGCCTTTACCCTTTGTTTCTTAAACCGTGAACCTGGCCATGTTATAACCCTTAAAAGTCCTAGCTGAAGCATGGGTTAGTTCGAAAGCATACTGTTACAAAGGTATCCTGACTCCTTAAGGCTTGCTGTAAAATAATGAGTTGACATCATAGTTTACAAAATTCACTTGTTTTTATGAAAAAATGCATTTTCAAAAACTTCAAGACAGACATAAGCTTTGCATTCTTGATATAATACTGTTTGCGTATGACTATTTGTTCGAACAGCAGAGAAATTCGCACGAAGAATATCTAGTGAACAAAAGCACTTCCAATCAAGGGGCATGGCATGATCATTGTCCATCATCTGGGGCAGTTAAGTCAAGATTCAGAGAATCTCTCAAATGCCAAATAGCCAGGGGCAAATCTCTGCCTGATTCACTTGGGGCATTGGACATGAATTCCAGCGACGAATCTTGCATAGTCAAATATCTTCTGGTGGTATGGCAACACAATGCTACTGACGAGGGCACCTCCCTACATCCCGAGAACATGGACATAGTCGGAAAAAAAAAAAGCTACGCATAATCAAAGACCCGCTAGGTTGACACACCTAGGAAAAAATAAGGGCTTCCCGGCGAACCAAAAGGGTTCGGGCAAAAATAAGGGATGAAAATGAAAAAATCTGTACACCCGGCAAGTTGAAAACCTGAAAAGGCGGCTTGGGAAAACATGGGTATCCCGGTGGACTGAAATCCCGAAAGGGCGGTCCAGGAAAAAGTTAGGGATCAAAGCGTACGACTATGTTCCGACATCTCGTCACTTGCCTACCAGAAGAAGATTTGTCAAATCGGCAGTCATCAAGCGCCCTCACAGGTACCTTCTCCCACAGAAGCTAGGGCAATAAGAATGGTCCAAACTGTACTAGCTGCTTTGTCCACAAGATACAAGGTATGTTCGGCTGAAGAGTGTAACCAAGATGCCTTAATTCCCCAGAGAGTGAGCCAAGATTCAACAATTCTCTCCCAAGCAGTTGGTCTCCAATCAGCCCTAAAAGGCACAGTATCTCCAGCAAGTCAGCAATACTCTCCCCGAGCAGAGTTAATATACTGTCAGCCTTAAGGAAGTTAGGTATCCCCAACAGATCTCAATATTCCCCAGGAGCATTCAAACATTCTTAACAAGCATCCCCTATAGTCTTGATCTAAGATTGTTCCCCGGCGGTATACCGACATTCAGTGGAGCCACTTCCCCAATACATCTCAAATTTCCCTGGGAGAGCCCAATCAATCTCCCCAGTAGGTCTTGAAGCTTATCCCCAGTAGATTATGGAAGCTTGTCACCCGCAGAGTACGAACGCGCCCCCGGCTTTATTCAGAAGGTTATTTCCCTACCAGGATATAACTGGGTTATCCTCAGCCAACTGCCACAGAAAGATCGTCCCCGACGGAGTCTTCCTATCCCCCAGCGGAGTTCATCAATTTCTTCCCACAGAGCTCAACAATGGTGTCCCCAGCGGAGTTATCACCAATATCTCAGCAAAGTGCCTCTCTTTCCCCACAAAGTTAACTCCCCGCAGAGCAATCTATTCGCCAAGTTTTGTTTCCCAACGGAGTCATCTTCTCCTACCGGTTTATTCTTGCAGTCATCATCCCCAGCGGAAATGAAGAATTCAACTCTTCAACATCAACCCAGGATTTAAGTTCCCGGCATTCGTTAAGGATTTACTTTCCCTGACGAAGATACATTCATAAACATCACATTACAACATGACACATGCATATACGCATCATATCATATAAATCTCATTTATGCTGAGAATATCACCGCTTGATCCGTACCATGCATTGCATATGACTGACCTTTACCTTTCAGGAAGGATACAGTTAAACGACGAATCCAGTCAAAGTAGACAAATCCAGTCAAAAGAAGACAAGTCCAGTTAAAATTACTTCCATTCGTCGTTATAGACACCCGTTGTTATAGACACTCGTCGTCATAGACACTCGTCGTTATAAACACTCGTCATTATAGACACCCGTCGTCATAGAAACTCGTCGTTATAGACACTCGTCGTTATAGACACTCGTCGTTATAGACACTCGTCGTTATAGACACTCGTTGTTATAGACACTCGTCGTCATAGACACTCGTCGTTATAGACACTCGTTGTTATAGACACTCGTCGTCATAGACACTCGTCGTTATAGACACTCGTCATTATAGACACTCGTCGTCATAGACACTCGTCGTTATAGACACTCGTCGTCATAGACACTCGTCGTTATAGACACTCGTCGTCATAGACACTCGTCGTTATAGACACTCGTCGTTATAGACACTCGTTGTCATATACACTCGTCGTTATAGACACTCGTTGTTATAGACACTCGTCGTCATAGACACTCGTCGTTATAGACACTCGTCGTTATAGACACTCGTAGTTATAGACACTCGTCGTTATAGACACTCGTCGTCATAGACACTCGTCGTTATAGACACTCGTCGTTATAAACACTCGTCGTTATAGACACTCGTCGTTAAAGACCACCCGTCCATGGAAATAACCTGTCAGTAGAGACAACTCACCAACCTTTCTGAATTCCAGACTCGATTCCTGTATCTCGCCAGGGCACGTCTGAAGAGTTCGAAGATCCGATTCCTGTATCTCGCCAGGGTGTATCTGTTGACGAATAACATTTCCAGACTCGATTCCTGTATCTCGCCAGGGCACATCTGAAGAGTTCGAAGATTCGATTCCTGTATCTCGCCAGGGTGTATCTGTTGACGACTATATTCTCCGGACTCGATTCCTGTATCTTGGCAGGGCACGTCTGAAGAGTTTAAAAGATTCGACTCCTGTATGCAGCCAGGGCACATCTACATAAAGAGTTTGAAGATCAACTCCTGTAACAGGCCAGGTAATTATTTTCTTTCTCAGGTACGCAATTTCTCGCTAAGGAAACTCTTACGCGATCGACACCTAGATGGCATCTATAAGCCCATCCATATACCAACAGTCTCCAAATGGCATCTATAAGCCCCTTCCCGACAAGGGTCTGTCACACTTCCAGATGGCGTCTATAAGCCCATGCTCCTATCCATCAGTCTCCAAATGGCATCTGTAAGCCCATTCCCTGCATCATACTGCTGACACCCTACTATGTAAGTGCAAATTTCTGGGCACTCTAGTGTTCAATCATCTTCCACCTTCGGATTACGAAAGGCACGCCAGCCAATCTACATCCTCAGGTCTAAGAAGATTGAACAGGGGCAACTGTTGTACCCCAAAATTTTCCCTCCCATATTCTTCAAGATTTGCCAAGGTCAAGCTACAAAATCTCTCAAGGGTTGCACAGTCCAATTGCCTCCTAACACAGTCAAAATTATGGTTTTGGTTATGGCAAATAAATTGAGGTTTCAAAGGGCCCAATCAAGTCCCATATGCCCATAAACATTGCCAAGTATCCATATGTCAAGTTTCAAGACTCACAGCATCAAATTGCACAGTCAAAAACCCTAAATGCTTCACAGTCAACTGCAGGGGAAAAATGGTCATTTGACAGTCAAAAGTCAAATTTTTTGGTCAACATCTTATTTTGAAGCCACAAACATCATTTGATCAATTCTTGATCATGATTCTCAAAGCATGGCTCAAAAGGTCTCAAGATGCAAAAGTTTCTATTTTTGGACAGTTGAAAAAGTCAACTGCAAATTGACTAAGGCATAACTTCTTCATGGTTTATCAGAAAAATCCCATCCAAAGCTCATTTTGAAGAGAATGACATTTCCTACAATTCATCTTCACACTCCAAGTCCAAGAAATGCTCTCACAAAAAGTTATCAATTTTAACATTATAGGTCATTTTCAAAAGTCAACAAAAAGGCACTTTAAGTCAAAGACCATAACTTGAGATTGGTAAATCAAAATGACATGGGACCAAAGGCATTGGTTATAGGACTTCAAGACCTTTCCAAAATTTCCAAGAACATGTTCATAGATTCAAAATTGAGCAAGATATGCCTTGTAGAAGTTGGGAAATTTTTGGGAATTTTGAAAAGTCAACTTTGCATAAAAGGCTTCAAAAATGCTAATGGACCTCAATTTCTTTCATGAATCATTACCCAAAGGCTATGCACGACCCACTAAGCTCAAAGGGAGTTATTTTCTTATTTTTGATTAATTATTTGAATTTTTATTGTCATTAATTCATTTAATTAAATTTAAATATAAGAAAAAATACCAAATCATGTTTTTAAATCTTTTTTGTGCAGCAAATATGTCCATTATGAGCTAAATATTTCGTGCATCAATCAACAAAGACAAAATCATCCAAATTTGGCAATAATTGCATGGAAAAAGATTGGAAAAGATATGAACAAAATCAAATATTGGAATCATCAATACATGGACTTTGGGCTTGGCTTTTTGACCTAATTCCATTCAGATACATATGCATAACATAACCCTATTCCATTGGACACGAAAAATTGCTCAAGAGGCTGCATACCAATTTGCAAAAGTTCATCAAAAATTGAAATATGAAAACATAGCTACAAGGCGATTCAAGGTCCAAAAGCTTGTCCATTGTCTTCCTGACATTGCTAGGAACGTGTTGCAATCAAGAACCAATCTCTAGACCTCAAGAATTGGTAGAACGAAGTCTCACTTTTCATAAATATGTTCATTATCGTGTTTTAATTTTCAAGCATTGTTCATGTGTTTTGTTGATTGATTTACACTAATATGGATGTTCTGAAGCTAATGGTACCCTTTAATTGAACTAACAATGCCTATATCAAAATCTGCCATTGATGGATATTAGGGTTTCAGGAGCTCTAATTTAGGGGTTTACACATATGGCAAAATCAGACCACCAAACCTATGCCAATGGATTCGTGACCTCAAGACGAAATCAATCCACATCTCGCGCCCTTTTTATATTTGCCCATGCTCTAATCGCTATTTTCATGGTTTGCAGTTAGTGGGGGTTTAAAACCCCCGCTATTTGTTTATATTACAGGCAGATGAAGAAGACGAAGCTTGCGTGTCAAGACATGACTGAGGGATTCAAATACTGGTGTGCATTTTTTTGTTAACACCACTAACGTTTGTTTTTCTCTTATAATAATCATCATCCATTATATTAACAAGGAAACGCGCTGGCTTGGTTGGTGAATGAGGTGGCTTGCAGGTACTGGGACCTGGGTTCGATTCCCAGGTCCCCTCTCATATTTCATAATTTTTTCCTTAACATGTTTCTATGCAGCACTCATTCAAAGGGGCACCATACGCCCTAATGCCTAAGCTTGCCAAGTGTCTCTGATACAACATCCAATGGCCAGATAGTGCAGTCCATAGTACACGCTAGTCAACTCATATGCACTCAATTAGAGAAGTCAAACAAGGCTTATTCCAGTGGGCCTGAATTTCTTGCAATTCACCTCCTAAATGGGTCTGAATACCCCCCATGGTTTGCACATTTTTAATTTTTATTTGATTTTCTTTTAATCCTTTTTAATGTTTTTTTTTAAATTATTTCTTTTAATTTCACAAAATAACTTTTCATAATATAAAATACAAAAAATAAAAAGGGTAATATATTTAATTATATTTAATTTCTATTAACTTATTTTGTAAATAAACCTTAAATAATAAATTTAGTTAATTTAGGTTTTCAATTTTAATACTTTTTCTTAAATAATTAAAATATGTAGAAATTAGGGTTTCTAACCTTTTTATCCTTTTTTTTTCAATAAATAATTTTCTCATTATTATTATTATTATTATTAATTACTACTTTTGTAAATAAATATGTAAATAATCAATTAGCATAAATTAGGTTTTAAACTTTAACCTTTCCTTTAATAATTAAAAATATTTAGAACTAGGGTTTCTCTTTAATTTTAATTTTCTTTATTTTCATTAAATACAAAAACCTAAAAAACACTTCTTTTCTTTTAACAAAATAATTAATTAACTTTTAATTCAATTTAATTTCAAAAGGGTCCAACGCCCTCGAACGTGTAACTTTAATTCTTTCGCGCATTTGTTCTTATTTTTCTTTGTGAATATTATGTAATTGTTCAAGCCATGTAATAATAACTAGGTTTTACTTTCTGCATCTTTTATTAAAACGGGTCTTTGTTAATTTGGCGATGTATAGACCCGCGCCTTGTAATAGCGTAGGATTTTACTTTCCGCATTTAAATTTCCGCACTTTTAAATTCTAATGACATGAAAGAATGTATGGCCAAATTAAAAACAAGCGTAGATCACCATAATGCATGATCAAAGATAATGGCTGAACTGAAAACAACACACAAATTCACACACCACTCTTAGGGTACGCCTCACTGTTGCCTTGCCTTCGAAACGTGGTCGTCGAGTATAGGACGTTTTAGTAAGTCCTTATGTTCATGACATGATCCAGTTGCCTCGAAACGGTTGCCTCGAAATTAAAAAGGATCAATGGCATAAGGGTAGCTTCTAAGGTGTCCTACTGTTGCTCTGGTGACCACACTGTCCCTAAAAAACGAATTGACCCGAACACCTCCAACGGTGGTGCTACCTACCTCTCAATGGTGGGATGGCACTACCTTAAGGACATTTACACAGCCTAATTCCTTAGGGTAGGTAGATGACTCATAGATACTTGCTCTATTTCAAAAACAAATCAAAACTCTTTTCACACTGACACTTTTCAAAAAGCTTTCAAAACAATTTTTCAAACACTCTTGAGGACTGATACAAGAGTCGATCTGAAATCTTTAAACGAAACTTTTTCAAACCCACTCACACTTGAAAAGCAAACCAACATTTTGAAAACATAAGAGCAAGTACCTAAGAGCCCATGGATAACCATGGATAGAAAGGGTGCTAACACCTTCCCTTTCTATAAATCTACCTCCCGAACCGAGAAACTATCTCATAAGGAATTTTGCTGTGCTTTTGTCCTGTCCATGTTGGAGAAAATAAAAGACGGCGGCGACTCTTGCTTCCGCGACATTTCGCGAACCAGCGTTAAACAGTCAGTTCCAGATCCACCGATCACAGCGATGTATAGACCCGCGCCTTGTAATAGTTAGAATTTATATTTCCGCAATTTACTTTTCTGCACTCCTAACTGTTAACAATGCATAAAAGAATGTATGTAAATAAAATCAATCCGTAGCTCACATATAACATGTATAAGATAACCTTAACTGAAAAACAACACACAAAGCACATGCCACTTCTAGGGTATGCTTCACTGGTTTCCTCGAACGTGGTCATCAAGTATAGGGTGTCTTAGAGGTCGCCCTTCTGTCCAAAAGATCCAGTTGCCTCGAAACGGTTGCCTCGGATACAAAGGATCTAGGACATTAGGGTTACTTCTAAGGTGTCCTACCATTGCTTCGGTGACCACACTGTCCCGATAATCAAATTGACCCGAACAACTCCAACGATGGTGCTACCTACCTCTCAATGGTGGGATAACACTATCTAAAGGACTCTTACACAACTTAATTCCTTAGGGTAGGTAGATGACTCATGGGTACTTGCTCTTTTCAAAAACAAACAAAATACTTTTCCCACCTTACACTTTCAAAAAGTTTTCAAATAATACTTCATACACTCTTGAGGACTGATACAAGAGTTACCTAGAAGTTTTCAAACGAACTTTTTCAAAACCCACACATACTTGAAAAGCAAACAAATTTTGAAAACATAAGAGCAAGTACCTAAGAGCCCGTGGATAACCACGGATAGAAAGGGTGCTAACACCTTCCCTTTCTATAAATCTACCTCCCGAACCGAGAAACATCTCGAATAAGGAATTTTGCTGTGCTTTTGTCCTTTCCATGTTGGAGAACATAAAAGACGGTGGCGACTCTTGCTTACCGCGACATTTCGCGAAACCAGCTAAAAACACTCAGTTCTATTTCCATCGATCGCACAAGTCATCAGAAGCTCTCAACAAAGACACTCCTTCAACATCTGAAAGGAGCACTGCAAGCAATCCAGCAACAGCTGCTGATCAACCTCAGAAGAGACTACCCAGAAGCAGCATGGATCACCCAGAAGAAACTATCTTAGGAATAAAGGAAGATCCAATCAGAACAAGAGCCAGCTTCAGAAACTCTGAAGAATCCCTCATGGGACTTGTGTCTCTGATTGAACCTTCTTCTAGTGATGAAGCACTTCGGGACAACGACTGGATTCTAGCAATGCAAGAAGAGCTGAATCAATTCACCAGAAATGATGTATGGGATCTTGTTCCTAGACCAAAAGGATTCAACGTCATTGGAACAAAATGGGTGTTCAGAAACAAGCTGAACGAACAAGGTGAAGTTATCAGAAACAAGGCACGACTGGTAGCACAAGGTTATAGTCAGCAAGAGGGGATAAACTATACAGAAACCTTTGCCCCAGTCACCAGGTTAGAATCTATCAGACTTTTAATTTTGTTTGCTGTTAATAAAGGCATCACTCTGTATCAGATGGATGTCAAGAGTGCATTCTTAAATGGCTATATAGAAGAAGAGGTTTATGTGCACCAACCCCCTGGTTTTGAAAGTACAAAAAATCCAGAATATGTTTTCAAACTAAAGAAGTCACTATATGGTCTGAAACAAGCTCCCAGAGCTTGGTATGAAAGACTAAGTAACTTTCTGTTAGAAAAAAATTCACCAGAGGGAAGGTGGACACTACCTTATTCTGTAAGTCAGTTAAGAATGACATCTTAGTCTGTCAAATTTATGTTGACGATATTATTTTTGGATCTACTAATCCTTCTCTTGGAAGAAAATTTGCTAAGTGTATGCAGGCAGAATTTGAGATGAGCCTCATGGGAGAACTGAAATTCTTTCTGGGAATTCAGATCAATCAAAATCTAGAGGGAACTTACATTCATCAGAGCAAATATGTCAAAGAACTTCTGAAGAAATTTGACCTCTCAGAATGTAAGTTATCAAAGATTCCAATGCATCCCACGTGCATTCTGGAAAGAGAAGAGGTAAGCAAAAAGGTAGAACAGAAGGTCTACAGAGGTATGATTGGTTCTCTTCTTTATCTGACGACTTCAAGGCCTGATGTTCTATTCAGCGTATGTATTTGTGCAAGATTCCAATCAGATCCTAGAGAATCTCACTTAACGGCTGTTAAGCGAATTTTCAAGTATCTGAAAGGTACTACTAATCTGGGTTTATTCTATAAGAAATCTAGTGATTACAGCTTAGTAGGTTACTGCGATGCTGACTTTGCTGGAGACAGAGTAGAGCGTAAAAGTACTTCTGGAAGCTGCCAGTTTCTGGGAGAAAATCTGATCTCTTGGTCCAGCAAAAGGCAATCCACAATTGCGCTATCAACAGCAGAAGTTGAGTACATAGCAGCAGCTGGATGCAGCACACAAATGCTCTGGATGAAAAGTCAGCTTGAAGACTTTCAGATTTTTGAGAGTAACATCCCTATACTCTGTGACAATACTTCTGCCATTTGCTTAAGTAAAAATCCAATTTTACATTCTAGGGCTAAGCATATAGAAATAAAACATCACTTCATTAGGGACTATATTCAGAAAGGAATTTTGAACTTAAAATTTATTGATACAGACCATCAATGGGCTGATATCTTCACTAAACCACTTTCTGAAGATAGGTTCAACTTCATTCTGAATCATCTCAGCATGAAGCTCTGCCCATAGTGAAAATGTTTTAATTTTATATTTTAACCTTCAGAATGTGTTTTCTTTTTACTGTGAACTTCTGATCAATCTTCTTTCAGAAAGTTAGACATGCAGATTGTATCAGAGTCTATCCATAAAGATCTGAGCATCTCATTTCAAGGATAGATGTGCTGTTCACCAAATCAAACAAGTGTCATCCAGTCATCAGCTAATCTCTGAAGCAGAACATGCGTGCACGCTTCTGGGAAGGCAAAACGCTGATTGGATGCATTGAGACACATGTCTGGTTCCCAGCAAGACGCTTCATCTGAGCAATACCAGATTCCCTTCAGAACTCTACTTACTCCGGTGAAGAACTTGGAAGTTCTGTCTGAACTGATCGTTGATTTCACCAGTTTGAAAGAAAATGGTTTCGATTTGACTGAAGAAATCAGGGCACAAGGCTGGGAGAGGTATTTTGACAGGTTGGTGGGTCCAACATTCCCCATTCTGGTTAAGGAGTTCTGGATTCATGCATCTACTTCAACGCATCAGGTTACATCATACATCATGGGGAAGAAGATAGTGATCACTGAGGATCACATTGCTAGGCTGATTGGATACAACGGTGGTGGCATCCGCTGTATTGACATGGCAGAAAGATCTGGAAACACTGGCTTAGTGGCTAGACAGATTTTCACTCATGGGGTTCCCAGTAGCAAGATCAGAGATTTGAAGGATCAGCACAAAATCTGGGCAAAGATCATCTTGGGCTGTTTCAACCACAGGAAGCCCACAAGCTCTCCCGACTACATCAACATAGATCAGCAATATCTACTCTATTTTATTGCTAAGAAGACCAAGATCAACCTTGCTCATCTTCTGTTCAATCACTTGAAGACCAGCGTCAAGGAGATAAGAGAAGAAGAGAAGACTAAAAGGGATTGGATACCCTTCGGAAGATTAATATCAGATATTCTAACTGAGAATAGGATGATAGAACACCTTACATAAGCACAGGAAATAAGTTCTCTGGAACCAGCGGTTGGCAAGCAGCTGAACGCCAAGAATCTGAAAAAGATGAAACTGATAGAGAATATCAAAAAGGAGCCCAGCGTCACTCCTCTTGCTGACATCACCAGCAGAAGAGTCCCTCTGAGCGACTTTCCCATATTCTTTGAGATTGACTCTAAACCAGTCATCGTTCTCAGATACTTGGATGCGTGCAAAGCTGATGGCACAGATCCTGATCTGAACATCAAAGATCTGCACCTGCAAACTCCAGAGGTTACTTTGAAGAAGAATAAGAAGAGGAAGGCTGCTTCAGAAGGACCATCCCAGCAGACACCAAAGAAGAGAGGTAATCTATCTGCTGTTAATGTTTTAAATTCATCTGCTGTTCCAACATTGATTCCTACCCCAGCTTCATATGAACTCCCAATTCCCATACCAACCATTGATGACACCGAACCAGAGTTTGACCCTTCTGAGTCACTAACTCTCAGGAGATCCCGCACCAAAAATCCAAAACTCACAACATCAACAGAATCAGAACTTGATAAAGTTCTTTCTGAAATTGATCAACGTTCTTCCGCTCCCCTCTCAGAAAATCCAAACATTCAACCACAAACTGCCCACTCACCTCAACCAGAACATCCACTCTCACCCATACCAGAAATTCCACAACCAGAAACTCCACCTCCCTCTCCACAACCAGAAACTCCACCTCCCTCTCCACAACCAGAACTTAATCCACCTTCACCTCAACCATCATCTCCACAACCTGAGTCTCAACACTCTGAGTCTCACCACTCTGAGGCTCAAACCCCTGAACCTCATTCTCCTCAATCCTCTGAACCTGAACCCTTGGCAATTCAACTGCCTTGTGGTACAACTGTTGAAATTCCTGGTATGTCACAGACTCAGGATGTCTAATGAAATGTTAAGACATCTGATCTGACATTAAGCGCTGTACAAGTAGAATAGACTGTACTTTTGATATCAGTTCTACAACAGACACTGAACTATCATACCAGAACCTGCAACACCTTTGACGAATGCAGATTCTGATTTACTGAAGTTCAGAACAGTTAAGGTTAATCATATACATTGATGTCATGAAGAATGCTGAGACATCAAACAAATAACCAATGCAGAAAGTAAATAACGCACAGAATTGTTCACCCAATTCGGTTCAACCAACCTACATCTGGAGGCTTCCAAGCCAGGGATAAAGTTCACTATTAGTAGTATCAATTCAAAGACCCTACATCCAACACACCCGTTGACAGCCTTCTCACTTAATCACTACCCAATGACACTTTTACCTAAGATCCAATCCTAGATATGAGACCCCTCTCACTCCCCCTCAATCACCGCAGTGATAACTTTCTACAGTACATAAACTGTTCAGAAGATACACTTCCATTACACATCTTGATCATGCTTAAAAGCTTCAATCAAGTACAATGCATACATCCTCTAACCTACAGGTTTCAAGGAGTATGGTGACCATCCCACAGCCCGGGTGGTTCACAACAAAACTAGCCCTAGAATATTACATCTTGTCAATATTCGACCTCACTTAAATTAGGTTACAATGCTTCTATTTATAACCCTTTTTACCCAACTGGATTTGGGCCTTCATATGACAGCAATGCAGCTTTAACGACCTGCATAAAGTAAGCAGAAAACTTATGCTGTAAGTTAGGTCTTCCATCGAGCTTTTCTCCTTATCCTTAGCTTCTGATTGAATCTTCTAGGGCTCCACATATGCCTTCAATTTTCGCTACTTGTTATGCATTCTATTTGGCAGAATATTCTGCATAACTTCAGGAACAGAACTGCATCAGACTTGACAGTTCAGTAGCTTGATGTCTGGTATGATGTTATGACATCTCTTGAGACATGTTGTTCCAGATGTTGATTCAACACAACATGTTTAGGCATTTACAATAGGATTTTCAGGCTGTTCCTATTGTACATTACATTACATTATTGTTGTTACTATTTGTTTTACAAGAAATGAGCCAATCCTAAACGAAGGCACTTACAATCTCCCCCTTTGGCAAATTTTGGCTAAAACAAATACAACAATAAAAGTGTTCAGGATACACACAGAAGGATGTCTTGACATTGATCTTGACATCTTTGGTTGTAACCACACTAACCATTCAGGACCTCTTGAAGCACAGGAGGAAGAGGATGCACCTCATTCCCTTTTAGACCACAAACCATTTCTTGTCACTGGTGGTGGAAAAAGAGGACCGTGGGAGATAAACTATCCTTTCAGAGGCATCAGAGAACCTTTAAGGAGTGACCAGAATATCTCCCTTGTAACTCAGAACACAGGTCACAACTGTGTTCATAACTCAGATCACAAGTCACAAAGAAATTCACGCCATTTGAATTTCTGCTGAATTTGTGACAAGTCTTTGTGATCAACATTTTGAGTAGCTGCTGCAACGAGGACAATGTCAAACCGTAACAGTACTCCTTTACTCCTTTCTCCCCCTTTTTGGCCAAAAATTGACAAAGAAAGCCCTCACAAAACCAGATCCAAGAACAGTTTTCCCAGATCCGTACAAACCCCATGATGGTTGTGAGAGAAAAGAATGTGTGACAGGAGGTTATATAAGGAGATAACAGGTTCAAGAAGATGGCAATATAAAATCTTTGTCAAGGATACCTGTTAAAGTTGTTGCATGTTTCAGACTGACTGTGCATGAAATTTAGACGCATTTGTTTGTTTCTGCCAAAAGAACCAGTCCTAATACATGCATAAGTTTAGGTCAAAGCAATTCCTGAATAAAATCAGCCTTTGACCGACTTTTAAGGTTGAAGATTCTTTTGGGAAACAGAATACCAAATATAGCTCCTGAATAGCTACAATTACGTGGTGAAGTTATTTTCCACGTATTCTTCTTGATTTCCCCAAGGTTGCAATGTCGTTGGTAATGTCATGACACTTACTTAGACATTCTTCAACAACAACAGCCTTCTTTTTACTTCTCTCAGTTAGGCACAGAGAAGGACACTTTAAACAGCCAGTAGCAAGAGACTAGTAGCATTAAGCATGGCCATCAATCATGCTTTCTTAAGTGTTGCTGAGATCCACCACAATTACTTTCTACCTTCTTCCAGACAGCAAAATAAGGAAGGAGGGAATAAACCAGAAGACTCCAAAATGCTTCACAAGACATCACAGATTAGTTCTAATACACAAAATTTAGATGCCACTTCAATTTCTTGTAGTCAAAGAACCCCTTGAACATATGCTGAATATATCAGATTTCTGATTTACCAGACCAAGTTGTTATTGATAAGATCTGAATCTTCCAAATTGCTCCAAAAGTATCAAAACTGCCACTTATGATATTTTTAAGAATCTCTGAGATTTTCTTCCTAAACCCAGACAGATAACAAGGGCAATTCTTCAATCTCCTGATGTTGAGACATTATTCATGACTTCACTTAGAAGTTCACAATGTCATATTATCAGAACACATAAACATCAGCATACCACCGTCCTCTTCTGGCTTCTGATCTTCAGATTAAGTCCAACAATACACATACAAAGTCTCCCTTCAATGTATATTGTAATTGGGGAAAGTGCAACACTCAGTGACTCCCCTTGTTAATGCCAATCAAAACCGTAGCGTGGAAACCAGTAGCACTAGCTCTGAGGTGGTAACTTCAAGCACCCTGAACTAGTCTTAGAACAGTAAGGACATCTCTGATTCATGACTCTCTGGATGGCTGAGAAATCATGTAGCCATAGTCTGAAACCAACATCCAACCTTCTTAGTGTGCTTACAAGCTTTACTAAGATTCAGACTTTCTAGAAGGATTATCCTTTGATCATGTCATCCTTCTGTATAATATATTTACTAGTAGTTGCTAATACTAGTAAATTCTTCAGACCACAACAGTAGTTATGCATTGTTAAGCATACTACTTTTAAACACAAGTAGAATCTACTTATTCCAAACCAACAATAGAACTGCCACACTAGAATATTAAGATTCACAGTCCCAAGTCTCTGCCACAGACTTCTAACAATAATGATGTTACAGCATGAACCTATCTGCTTGGGTTCTGAAGTTAACATCCAGGGGATTGATGCCCTTTTATATTCCCCATAAGAAAGGTATGATTACTCACCAGAATACTCTTAGAGAGAAATAAACTCTCTACCAAGTTCTGAGAAATAGGTTCAGAATACAACCTTGCATGCATATTATACAAACACTTAGTCTCCCATCAAAGTGCTTATATATATCTTTATGCAAGATCCTAATGAATACTTAGTCTCCCGTCAAAGTATTCATTATTAGTTAGATTATGCCATCTTCTCAAGGTAGGATAATTATTCTAACAATCTTCTGCTCCATGCATGAAGAACCAACTGGTCCTTACAAGCTTCCTTTGCTGAAGCGGCCCTTCGTTTGAGATGATGTTGCAACATCAGATCTGACATTGATCTCAACCATATGAGCCTGGCTTATACTATGGTTTTGGATGAACATCCATAGCAATCAAAGCACACTTTTCTTACATCCTTTATGATCAGACCCACAACAACCACATAACCATGCAGCAACTAGCATGTATCACCTTCACCTTGTCTGCTGACCCTTGAACAGTACAAAGGAGTTAATTGTACCATACTCCTGTAGACAAGAGCAGACCAAGTTGTTCTATTATGTGAGGACACCACATAAATGAACTTCAAGTAAAAAGAGGATCTTCTCAGGAACCCATGATCTTTTGAAGATAACTCCTCCTTGCTACACACAACTAACAAGTTCATCCAAGGTGATGGGGATGACTTGTCAAAGTGCAGATATCCACCATTTGACTTTGGTCCAGGATGTCAAGACATTTTGTATGGCATGTCTTCCAAGATCTTCAGGTTAAGGACTCTCCCTGAAACTCAACTCAGATCTTTGTAGAGAATTAAGTGAATTCTCCTTCACATGTTGCAGTTTATGTGATTGGTAGACATAACCTGTTCTATTCCTATCCTCCTAGGAAATCACTAAGATCATGAGAAATAAACTCAAGCATCTTATAGAACAAGGTAAGATGAACTCCCTTTCACATCAGCTTGATCATACTACTCCCTCTGAACAAAATGTTATCCAACTTCCCTCTTTATGGATACAGTGTTGAGCTCTTTACTTTAGACACATAGTAAGTACTCTTTATTTGGAATTTGCCACAGGTTTCAAATTAAGAGTCCTTAGTTTGCTTGCTGTACAAGTTTCAGGTTGCCACATTCTGTAACTTGTACTAGAAGAAACTTCATTATCAATCATGAGGATGTTCACTAAATCTGGAACTTATCTGTCTTTCCTCAACAACTGATGTCTTCAACAGTTGTGATGTTGTACATCCTTTATCATCACAAGCTTTAGAACTTTTGATTCTGATTTCCACATATTTATCACATAAAGATTCTGCTTCCATCATTTATTCAGTTAGAATTATCTAATCACACTAGAGGATCCTGACTGATTACTTCTTCATGCTTGCTAAGCATATTTACTTGGCTGAAGACACAGAAATGATGTTCCATCATCCATCACATGAGGGGAAACCTGGAAATCACAGCTTTAAAGTCCTTTTAAGTGCATTTAGCTCAGCACATATACTCCCTTAAACTCACAACTGGAGTAGATGACCTGTTGATCGTGTCCTGATCAATTATTTCAAAACAGATGTCTCCTCTTCCAGATCAGGAGTAGGTTCCAAACATATGTACTCACATTACATGTGTTTAGCACCCAGAACATCTGTTCTTCAACTGGCAGTTGCATGATGTTCTAACATCCTTAAGAACATCAGTTCCATCTCCTTGGAACACATCATCCTTGATAATCTTCAAGGTCTTCAAGCAGCTTGCAGATGTATATGAGAATCATTGATCAATTGATACTCATCAACACTAATAATAAAAGCCTTTATGAGTGGACTTGAGGAAATCTCAAGTATCTTTGACATTATTGATAGATTGCAAAATCTGCTTACAAATTCTGTTGAAAATAATAACCCTAGAGTTCTTCTTTCACTTCAGGGGTTGTATCAGAAGCTATGCAGCGGAATAGCAGTACTTCACCAGAACTTACACAGTGCTTACTCCATATAGCAAGCATGACACATAAGGATTGAAAATAAATCAATCCTACAAGTTGTTTGCTTCTTCACCAAGCAACTTTCTAGGCCCAACTCTACAACCCTGTTAAAAGAAAGCTTTATAAACACATATGATGCCTTATCAATATCTTCACTCCCGCATGAAGGTTTTGATAATATTCTTCTCTGTGTTGAATACAGGTTGAACAATGCACTCCAAAATCTTCACTCCCGTATGAGGTCTTTGAATTTGTTCAAACACTTTCATCTTCCTTCAACATAGCTGATCTAGTTTCTCCCAAATTGGTCCATCCTCCACTCCTAGGGACCAAACAATATGAACACTACTGGTTCAAACAATATTCTACCTTGTACACAACCGGAAAGTATCCCCCATGGATCTCATCCAGAGACAGACAGGATGCCTGCTCTGATACCAATTGAAATTCCTGGTATGTCACAGACTCAAGATGTCTAATGAAATGTTAAGACATCTGATCTGACATTAAGCGCTGTACAAGTAGAATAGACTGTACTTTTGATATCAGTTCTACAACAGACACTGAACTATCATACCAGAACCTGCAACACCTTTGACGAATGCAGATTCTGATTTACTGAAGTTCAGAACAGTTAAGGTTAATCATATACATTGATGTCATGAAGAATGCTGAGACATCAAACAAATAACCAATGCAGAAAGTAAATAACGCACAGAATTGTTCACCCAGTTCGGTTCAACCAACCTACATCTGGAGGCTTCCAAGCCAGGGATAAAGTTCACTATTAGTAGTATCAATTCAAAGACCCTACAGCCAACACACCCGTTGACAGCCTTCTCACTTAATCACTACCCAATGACACTTTTACCTAAGATCCAATCCTAGATATGAGACCCCTCTCACTCCCCCTCAATCACCGCAGTGATAACTTTCTACAGTACATAAACTGTTCAGAAGATACACTTCCATTACACATCTTGATCATGCTTAAAAGCTTCAATCAAGTACAATGCATACATCCTCTAACCTACAGGTTTCAAGGAGTATGGTGACCATCCCACAGCCCGGGTGGTTCACAACAAAACTAGCCCTAGAATATTACATCTTGTCAATATTCGACCTCACTTAAATTAGGTTACAATGCTTCTATTTATAACCCTTTTTACCCAACTGGATTTGGGCCTTCATATGACAGCAATGCAGCTTTAACTACCTGCATAAAGTAAGCAGAAAACTTATGCTGTAAGTTAGGTCTTCCATCGAGCTTTTCTCCTTATCCTTAGCTTCTGATTGAATCTTCTAGGGCTCCACATATGCCTTCAATTTTCGCTACTTGTTATGCATTCTATTTGGCAGAATATTCTGCATAACTTCAGGAACAGAACTGCATCAGACTTGACAGTTCAGTAGCTTGATGTCTGGTATGATGTTATGACATCTCTTGAGACATGTTATTCCAGATGTTGATTCAACACAACATGTTTAGGCATTTACAATAGGATTTTCAGGCTGTTCCTATTGTACATTACATTACATTATTGTTGTTACTATTTGTTTTACAAGAAATGAGCCAATCCTAAACGAAGGCACTTACAACTGTAAACATACCCCAACTTCCATCCTCACCAGAAACTACCCCTCCAAACAGTCCAATAATCATTTCTGATTCTCCCACTCCATCTCCCAAACAAAATACAGATGACCACAACAAGACCTTCATTGACCTCACAGTCCTTGTCCGCCTTGCTGATCGTAAAAACAAAATAGCCATTCCCAAACCCAAACAACTAGATGTTGGTTCTGGTATTTTGAATTTTGAAACAGGAATGCAGAATTGGATTGCTTCTCTAAAGCAGGTTTGTCCTGGAATGATTGATCCTGCTGCCTCAGACCAACTCTGGACACAATTTAGAATGTGGGTACGCGCTGAAGCCCTCAAGCTGCAAGACATAAACTATGAACAGGCTCAACAGAACTTCAGCAAACTGCTGAAAGAAGTTGAAGGTCCAGTTATGAGTCAGCTACTGAAGGAGGAAGTGCTCTTTCTGGATAGTGAGCCATGGTCTGAAAAGCGTCCAGCTTTAAAAGTTCAGCCAGCAGAAGATCAGACAATTCAAGCTGAAGATGTTAGTCAAGCAGAAGATGTTGCAGAAAGCTCTCAGAAGCATCCTGTTTCTGACCTCTCTCAAGCTATTTTGGACAGGCAGACTCTTGAAGAGCTGAAGCAGAATGATATTCGTCTGCAGCAAAGAATGGATGAGAATGATCAAAGAATGAAGGAAAGGATGGATGTGCAAGATGGCAAGATTGATACAGT
Source organism: Vicia faba (assembly GCA_948472305.1). Lineage (NCBI taxonomy): Eukaryota > Viridiplantae > Streptophyta > Magnoliopsida > Fabales > Fabaceae > Vicia > Vicia faba. Next base: position 342,650,952 of record OX451740.1, read on the forward strand.
AGTCAGCATGGTGCATCAGCAGAAGGAAACTGCTGATCAGATCAAGAACATGCTAGAAGCTCTGTTCACACGCTTTCCACCCCAACCATAGATTTTCATTCATGATGTTTTCATTGTTTTCTTTCCATGTTTTCTGTACTATCTTCTATGCTTTGAATTAAATATAACAGTTTTTCTGCTCTAACCGTTTTAGCTTATATTACTTGCACTTTTTGATTGCTGACAAAAAGGGGGAGAAAAGGAATGATATTTTTCAATAACGGATTGCTGAGAAAAAAGTCTCAAACATTCTAACCCTCTGATATACTTGGATGTTTCCTTGTTTTGCATAAGCTTACAGATACAAGAAGTTAATTATCTCTGATACACTGAAGCTCTGCTCGAGTAAAAGAAAGATATGATGCTAAAGGATTCAAGGAATTAAAAAGGGAAGTAATAAACTCAGGGGGAGTCTTTCTGATCATAACTCTGATAGTTGTTTTCTTATCCCCTTAAGCTCTGATACCTTTTATTCCTCCTTATCTTTGATACTATTCATTTCTGATACAATTTATTAAATTGGTTATCTCTGATATTTTTCTCGTTAATTTTCAATTGAAAAAATCTAGTTTTTGTCATCATCAAAAAGGGGGAGATTGTTAGAACAAAGTTTGAATATACTACCCTAAGTTAAAGTTTTGATGATAACAAAATGCAAGAATATATAAATTGTATGATTCATGTAAGACATAAATGCTACATAAAAATTATGTTTTGTTTTACAGAAACTCTGATGAGTATCAGCATAAGAATATCATCATCAGCATCAGAAGATGAATCATCAATATCAGCATCAGAGGATGTTATATCAGATGCCAGAATCAGAAGATCAAAGCATGTGCTTACGCTGAAGCTTGATGAGCAGATCTGCGCGTAACAATCTAAACTCTGATCAAGACAACAACAATTCATCAGCATCTAGCAGCGTCAGAATAAGCCAAAGCCAGAACACGCTTTATTGGCAACGGTACTGTGCATTTAAGACTCTTTATTATCAACGACATTATTCCAGACAAAGATCTTCTCAATATGGAAAGAATGTAATGGACATTGAAATGGCATAATTGGCTACAACGTACCATTTTCCAATGCTATATAAACAAGCAAGTGAGGAACGAATTGGCTAATGCTCTACAACTCTCTACACGCCTAAATCTATTCATATTCATCCTCATTCCCAGTTTGCTAAAAGCTCTCAAATTACCTATTCTATTGTTTTAGCGTTCTAGTTCTCATAAGCTTAATTTGTGTAATATCACAGTTGTGATAAACAGTTTTGTAGAAAACATTCAACACACTTAGATTTCATTTCTCTGTAAGAAAGTATTTCTTTGAGAAACCGGCTTGTGGTTTTGACTCAAGAAGGCTTTAGCAGTTGTTAAAGCAGTTGTAATATTCAGTTGAATATAGTGGATTAAGACCTCGTTGGAGAGAGGCGAAATCACCTTGACGGGTGGACTGGAGTAGTTTGAGATCAAACGAACCAGGATAAAAACAACGTGTTGTCTGCATTTGATTTCAAGTTTTACAATTCAACCCCCCTTCTTGTGTTTTTCACTTCTTCAACACCCTTAGGGTAAATCCACTTTGTTGCCTTGAGAAATAAATGGTCATAATATGCATGTAAGATGTCTTATAAAAAACAAACAAAAATGCAAGATCATAGTCCCTCGATGACGCTATCCAAAGTTGCCTTACAAATGATCTTAGTCCCTCAAAGAAAATGCTAAGATATTCTTACAACATTGCTATTCATGACTATACGATGACCCTTTCCTGTCCCTTTACATCCACAGATAGGGTTTCTTACCAAATCAATGGTAAGATAACAATGTCAAAGGAAAGAGGAAATAAACATGAAAGACTTTTGAGTAGGTAGAATGCTCCTAGTTGCTTTCTCATTTTCAAACCAAAACATCCTTGCTATTTTCAAAAACAAACACCAACACTTTGTATACATTCTTACGAACGAGAATCATTACAAAGTTTTCCTAAATGATGGCGCCTTTTCAAAATACTTTCAAAAACGACACAAAGAACATTTTCAAACAAAAGCAAGTGATCTAGCAAGAAACTAAGAGCCCGTAGATAACTATGGATAAAAAAGGTTCTAATACCTTCCCTTTTCATAATCTACCCCCTGAACTCAAGAAAACATCTCAAAGGTTTTTCCTGTTCTTTTCAGCCTTTCCTTTTGGATAAAAGAAAATTCGATGGCGACTCGTGCTATCCGCATAATTTGCGATCAAACACAAAACAACCAAGTCAGTTCTCCCACCGTGTTACAGAACTGGCGACTCTACTGGGGACTCTTTTAAAAGTGGGGTTACCTTAGGGCTAGATCATATTTACTTGCTTTCATTGTTTGATTTGTTTGATTTACATCTTGGTCCTTTGTTTGGGTTTGTTTTGATCCTCACCCGGATCTGGGGCACCTTTTAGGTAAGTAGCAATATGTTGTACCCCAAAATTTGCCCTCTCATTTTTCTCCAGAAACCACCCTGGATCCTCAGGTTTACTTCCAACTTTGAATTACAAATTTTTCATGAAGATCACTCCCAAGGGAAAATTAGTCAATAGCGCTGAAAAAACCAAACTTCTAAGTACTTGAGATTTTTCTAAGTATTTAAGGGGAAAATGGCACTTCAGAGCTTCTGAACCAACCTCCAGGCAGGAGCAGTCAGAAGTTGCAAGATTAAGTCCAACACATAAACTTCAGTCAGAAGTTGCAAGCTTAGCTCAGCATGTAACCTTCAGTCAGAAGTTGCAATATTAAGCTCAGCATGTAACCTTCAGTCAGAAGTTGCAAGCTTAGCTCAGCACATAACCTTCAGTCAGAAGTTGCAAGCTTAGCTCAACACATAACCTTCAGTCAGAAGTTGCAAGATTAAGCTCAGCACATAACCTTCAGTCAGAAGTTGCAAGCTTAGCTCAGCACATAACCTTCAGTCAGATTGTGGCTCTTCAGCAGCTACGTAAGCTCAATAAGAATCTACCAAGGTAAGAACAGAAGATTATAAAACATATTGGCTAACAGGAGGCCAAAATCAGAACTTGGGTGCGTTGTTTTATGTTGAAGCAGAACTGCTGGCTCAGATTTAAGTAATGATGCAAAATCCCCCATTACAGGATTTCTGATTTTGACAAATCTCATCACCATTTAATGCTCATTAATGCTCACAACCACTTTTGAGTATTCTTCTAAAGGGTCTCTCCACGTGTAACATAACAACACCTTTGTACAAATTTAGGTATGGGTCTATGCGCCACTTTTCGTATGGGTGTCACTTTTCCTTAATCCTCGCTTACTATTCCAGCCTAGGCTAAAAGCTGTCAATCATCACAACTTTTTATGAACTTTCTTTAAGAGTAAGTCAGCATCTATTGCATGGTATTCCACTTAACGTTTACAAAACCTACAAAGATTTGCCTATAAATAGTGCACCATTGTCCACTGAAAAAGCCCGGTCCAAGTCCAAAAAAATTTCTAGAAAAGAAACAGAAAGTTTTAGCATAGAAAACACCTTGAAACTCTGCCAAAATTCCTAGTGTTTCAAGAACCTTAAACACAACTTTGAATATCCTGCCTTCAAACTCCATTTGTTCCCAAAGTATTTCTTGACTAAGAAACGCCCATATAGTTTCTGACCCACACATATACCCTCCATCCATCCATTCAAAGAACCTGTCCAGAACACCATCAGAGTTAAGGCTAACTCTAGTTCACAGAATTTCTTCCAAACAGCAAGGTAAGCACCTGCTGACTCTCACCACACTGCTTAAGCATCATCATATTTGCATGCTCAAAAAACACAATGTAGATATCATGCTTCTGATGTTGTACATGTTCTGAGATTTTTGCGCCTCTGCATGCTTAAGTAGAGAACAAATTAGTTCAGAACTGCCTTGAAGAAACTGAAACTCAGAGTTAGGATTAGCAAAGGCATACTTGCCTCTGATTTTTGGTTCTGATTCTCCTTATTTCTGAAGCGCTATGACACCTGCTGAAATTGTCTTAGGCATGTCTTCTATTTTGTGGAGAAATAACCAAATTGCAGATGTTCTGACTAGAACAGAGGGAGACCAAGTTCTGACTTTGACGCCAGCACTTCTGAGGCCTGTTTTGTTATCAGTAATATCAGAACTTCTGAAAATTACTGTGCTCCCAGTAGGGTCAGAACTTCTGACCCCATACATTTTCACTAACAGGTTTCTGTTTTGCAGTGCACCAGGATCAGAACTTCTGACCTATACATTTTCACTAACAGGTTCCTGTTTTGCAGTGCACCAGGGTCAGAACTTCTGACCTATACATTTTCACTAACAAGTTGCTATTCTGCAGCAGGCCAGGGTCATAACTTCTGACTTCCTCTCAGCAGCACGCTGACCCCTTCCTTCTTTCTTTTTTTTCTTCCCCTTTTTATTTTCTTTATTTTTCTCGCTGGTACTCCCTATTCATAAGTGTGTACCCCAACCCCCTAAATATTGTAATAGCGTAGGACTTTATATTTCCGCATTTTATCGCTTTCAAATATAAATGCTAGCAATTAGGATATGTATGACAAGATAAAATCAATGAAAAAGAAAATCCTAATTCAAGATAAAATCATGCATGCAATCAAACACACTTTCACACAAACACCCTTAAGGTTTCTCCACTTGGTTGCCTTATACAAAAATAGCCATGTTATGCATGCAAAGTATCTTCGTAGAACAAACAAAATCAAAATATCATAGTCCCTCGATGACGCTATTCAAAGTTGCCTTACAAAATGATCTTAGTCCCTCGAAATGCTAAGATACATTGCAACATTGCTAATTATGGTTATACGATGACCCGCACCCGTCCTGTAAAACTCCAAAGATAGGGTTGCTTATCAAATCAATGGTAAGACAACAATGTCAAAGGAATAGAAAATGCATAAGAAAGACATTTGAGTAGGGAGATTGCTTCTAGTTACTTGCTCTATTTCCAAACAACTATCCTTGCTATTTTCGAAAATACACACGTTTCCAATACATTTTTACAAACATTGAAAACGTTTTCAAAAAGACAAACATCATTGTATACATTCTTACGAACAAGAATCATTACAAAGATTGCCTAAACGAATGGCCTCTTTTACAAAAATACTTTCAAAAACCACACCAAGCACATTTTCAACAAACAAAAGCAAGTTGATCTAGCAAGTAACTAAGAGCCCATTGAAAACCATGGATGAAAATGGTGCTAATACCTTCCCTTTTCATAATCTACCCCCCGAACTCAAGAAAACATATCAAAGGTCTTTCCTGTGCTTTTTCACCTTTCCTTTTGGATAAAAGAAAAGTTGGTGGCGACTCTTGCTAAACCGCAACATTTGCGATAAAACACAAAACCTTCAAGTCAGTTCTCCCACCGTATCACAGAATTGACCACTCTGATGGGGAACTTTTTAAAAGTTGGGTTATCTTAAGGCTAGATCACATTTACTTGCTTACATTGCTTGATTTGTTTGCTTTACATTATGGTACTTTGTTTGGGTTTAAATCCTCTACCCGGATTTGAGGACACATTATAGGTAAATAGCAATACGTTGTGGAAACTATGAGGGGTATACCAACATGGTCTAAGAAATAGCTATGTTAGTGTGACATATTTGTGGGTACCGGTAGCCCTTGAGTAGTCAAGGAGAATACGGGGCCGCTGAGTGATGTCGCGAAGCACTAACGAACCTTTAGAACCTTTACTTGACCAACTTGGCCTTTAGGGAGTAGTGAGATAATCGACTTTGGTGCAGTCAGAAGTTGGTAGATACTCGATACTAAACTCATTGAGGGCTGGTTTCTTGGAATATTTCGGTCGCCATTAAAGAGGCTTGAGCTGAAACAATGAACAAGGAAACAATCCGGTGATATTGAGCTCCTTAGAACCCGGTTACTATTACTAGGACAGGTTGAGCCAACTAAACTTCAAGAGGGTACTTACCTATAAAACCCCATGCAAGCCTAAACTAGGAACTTGTTTGCTTTTCTTGTATATGCATACTTGTACATAACATCATGGACATCATAAACATCACATGCATCCACTAACCATTTCAAGGATTTTGGAGATTCATCTTTGTTCTTGTTCTGTAGGATATGGATTCACTTCGCAGGAAAACTATCCGAGTCAACCTTGTAATAATTCCTCCATAACTTAAGGAGCTAGCTTCAAGGATCCCTGAAAGCTCTCCTTTCATCAAGAGACATAGTCGTCTACTCAACTTGGTCACCTCCAACACGGAAGAGGATATGATAAAGGTGCTCTTTCAGTTCTTTGATCCTTTACACCATTGCTTCACATTTCCTAACTACCAGCTTGTGCCTACTTTGGAAGAATTTTCTCAACTCTTGAGAATTCCCATTCTCAATCAACTACCTTTCAACGGTACGGAAAGAGACCCAAAGCCAGAAGAGATTTCTCAAGCTCTGCACTTGCACTCATCTGATGTCACAACCCATTGGGAAACTAGGATTGGTGTCAAAGGCTTCTTAGTAAAGTTTCTGTTTGAGAATGCCCAAATCTGTTGGAATTCCTTAGAATTACAAGCCTTTGAGGAAATTGTGGCTCTTCTTATCTATGGGATGGTCTTGTTCCCCAATCCTGACCAGCTCATAGATGTGAGCACCATCAAAATCTTCATGTCACGCAACCCGGTGCCTACCTTGCTTGGAGATATCCTACACTCTTTTCATACTCGTACAATGAGGAAAAGAGGTGTCCTTATGTGTTGCACTCCTATCATGGAAAGATAGTTTATTTATCATCTTCCCCAATCAGTCTTAAGGAATGAGCAAGGTTTAAGGTGGTCACAAAGGTTAATGACGCTCGAACATTCAGACATTCATTGGTGCTCCCGATCTAAAGAGAATGTCATCATCATTGACCGTTGTGGGGAATTTCCTAATGTTCCTCTACTCGACATTAGGGGAGGCATCACCTACAACCCGTGCTTAGCCTTAAGACAGTTTGGTTATGCCCGAAGGGAGGGCCCACACAAGATGCTGATTCAAGGTTTGGTATTCGACTACGACAACAACGGTCAAGGTCTTCGCCAGAGATTCATCCGAGCTTAGAGGACATTAAACAAGGTGGATAGCAAGACTTTGGGACACAAGAATTACATCCCTCTTGAGCCTTACCTCAAGTGGGTACGAACCCGCACTCAAAGTCTTATGATGCCTTATCCTTCCATCCTCCCGATGATCATTGAGCCTGTTAAGGAGGGAGAAGTTCCATACACTATCCTACATCCTGACATGCCCACATCTCTTGAAGACCTACAAAGGGATTAGATATAACTCAAAGGGGAGCATGATACTTTCGAAGTCCAATTCTACGCAAGCGAGAAGAAGGTTTCGGAACTCACTAGGCTACTTCGTGAAGAGCAGACTCTAAATGCCTACATTGCACCGAAGAGGATGCGCATCACTTTTTTATCTTAGAGAGTGTATTATTTTGTACTCAACCTCTATCTTATTAATATAACGTGTATTTTTTTTGGTCTAAAACGAACTTGAATCTTTGAAGTCCTTGAAAACATTGCATATGCACATATCATTCATCATAACATAAACAGGTCTTCTACAACAAGTTCCCTCATCTCTCTGCTGTTTATTTCAGTAAGATGGATCTCGAACAGACAGTCAAAGATCTTCAAGCTCAAAACACGCAGTTTCAACAATTACTCACAACCCTGGCCAAAGGGCAAGAGGAGTTGAAGACTCTGTTGGCCAAAGAGAAGAAAAAGAAAGAGAAGAAACCAACCAATGTTGTAATTATGGGGAGAAGGTTTCAAGGACAGACTAGAAGAACCTTGGATTTCGCAACAACATCTGATGAAAGAGAAGGAAAAGGAAAGGAAATAGCGGTTCCGTCCGAATATGAAGAGGAGGAAGACTACTCCGAAGAACAGTATCCACCAGCTGATGATAAGTACAGACATATTGAAGAGCGTCTGAGTGATATGGAAATACAGAGGGTACCGGGTCTAGACTTTGAAGAATTGGGTCTAGTGTCGGGAATTGTGATCCCACCAAAGTTCAAAGTGCCGTTATTTGAAAAATATAATGGGGTGTCATGTCCTAAGATGCACCTCCGATCATATGTAAGAAAGATCCAACCATACTCCGCTGATAAAGACTTGTGGGTGCACTTTTTCCAGGATAGTCTATCTGGAACACAACTCGATTGGTTTTACCAACTGGAAAGGGCCGATGTCCACAACTGGGAAGATCTTGCTGCAACTTTCTATAAGCAATACCAGTATAATGCAGATTTGGCGCCTACCCGTACTCAACTTTAGAGTATGGCTATGGTTTCCAATGAAGGTTTCAACTTTAGGGAATTGGTGGACATGTTCTTAGGCACTTTATCAGGTCCTTTCTTCAACCATTTAATTGGAAGCTCATCTACAGGATTCACTGAGTTAATACTGACCAGAGAGAGGGTGGAAGCTAGCATAAAAAGTGGAAAGATTCAGAAGGATTCGTCTGCCTCTATAGCTGTGAGAAAGCCTTTCACTGGGAAGAAGGAAGTGTCTGTTGTTTACCCACCAAGGAACCAAGGGAGAATTAAACACCATCCAACGGTAGGTGCTGTCATGATCTCTAAGTCTGAACCTGCCCAACAAAGGATTAATCCACAGAGAATAGAAACGCCGGTAAGACAGTTTACTCAGATAAACATGACTCTGTCTCAAATCTTGCCACAATTATTGAAGACCAATCTAGTAACTCTGAAGGAAGCTCTGAAAAATCCCAACACGACATCCCCTCATTATCACCCCAATGCCCGTTGCGCATATCACTCTGAAAGTCCTGGGCATGATACCAACAACTGTTGGCCCCTGAAAAACAAAATACAAGATCTCATTGAAGCAAAGGAAATTGAGTTTGATGTGCCCGAGAAGCCAAATGTTATCTCTATTCCCATGCCCAGACATGGCCACAATGCCAATGCTATTGAAGAAGACTTGTTTGTTACCATAGTTGATAAACTCGTGACTCCTCTCCCAATCATTAAGATAAACTTGTTGAAAGCCAGTGTGTTCCCGGGATGTAATGAAGTTTTCCACCTATGCTTATCCTCACCAACTGATTGCCCTTTGTTGAAGACCGAAATTCAACGCTTGATAGACAATAAAGAGATTCTGTTTGAATGTACTCCTGCTTCACCTGTTTCTGTTGAAGACGTTTCAATCATTATCATATCCGCCAATTCTTCCAGGGTTTAAAAAAAAACCCGTTAGAATTACATTGGTTCCGAAAGCAACTCCCCTTATAATCACCATGCCTGGGCCAGTCCCATATGAATCAGACAAGGCTGTACCGTGGAATTACGGTGGGGGCATTTATTACCATGGCATCAAACAAGATGGGTTGGCCACCGAAGAAGAAGACTCCGACATTAGCAATATTGCCGGAACCAGTAAGATTACCCGAAGCGGTAGAATCTTTTCTCCAAAAATTGCCCCCCCCCAAAGGCAATTTTTGGACCCGTGGCTGTTCCAAAGGTTACCTCCGTACCAATAATCATATCTGCAAGTGATCCTAATGACAAAGACGACACAATCCCTGCTTTCGTCCCTACCAACACTTCTACTTTTGAAACCCAAGGGAAAAGCATTCAAGAAGAGTCTGTTCGGACGAAGGCTCAACCACTGGCTATCCTCGAAACCTCCCGGAAGGAAATGGAGGAGATGCTGAGAATAATAAAGAAGAGTGACTACGACGTAGTCGAACAGTTGGGGCAGAATCCCTCCAAGATCTCCATGTTGGCATTGTTACTATGCTCCGAGGCGCATGTGAAAGCCCTGGTAAAGTTTCTGAAGACAACCCATGTACCTCAAGAGACGTCTATTGACCAATTTCAAGATTCTGTGGCCAGTCTGACAACGGATAATGGCTTAGGATTCTCGGATACAGATCTGACACCAAGGGGAAGAAAGCACAATGAGGCATTGTATGTCTCTGTGGAATGTAGAGGAACAACTCTGGCCCATGTCTTGGTAGACATTGGCTCATCTTTGAATGTTTTACCGAAGAAAGCTCTCGACAGATTGAATTGCGAAGGACTGACGCTGAAACCCAGTAACGTAGTCGTAAGAGCATTTGATGGCTCAAAGAGGATGGTCCATGGGGAAGTGGACATCCCCATAAAGGTTGGGACTCAAACTTTCAACTCGACCTTCTATGTAATGGACATCCGTCCCTCTTATTCCTATCTGCTAGGACGGCCGTGGATCCATAATGCCGACGCTGTCACCTCTACACTACACCAGATGCTGAAATATCCGGTCCATGAAAAGATTATAACTGTCCATGAAGAGGAAGAATATATGATTAGTCACCTCAATTCCTCCAGGTATATGGAATTGGATGGCGAGTTCATTGAAACTCCTTTTCAACATTTCGAAGAAGTTTCCCAAGAGGTAGTAGTAACCAAACCTGTGTCCCAGATTCCCGAGATTACAAAAACTCCACTTCGAATGTCATCTCTGAAGGACGCCAAAACTGTAGTTGAGCAAGGAGGATGCACCACCTGGGGGCAACTTCCATACATCCCGTGTAAATCTGATAAGTTTGGTTTAGGGTTCACTTCAAATACTCAGAAAGTTATGTGTCACGCCTGTGTTGGAGGGCCACCTTTGAAGATTAGCAACCGAGAGGTCAATGCAGTAGAAGTCGGTGAAGAGGATTGCAACTTGGAGGATTGGATCTTTCCTACTATCAACGGAGGATTTCGCAATTGGGAAGCCAGAGACTTTGTTCCGATAACTTTCGTCCCTTAGTAATTTATCTTCCACATTTCTGTTGGATTTATAATATTCACGAACAATTCACATATTTTTAACGTTGTGTCTTGCCCGAGGCACAATGGTCCATTTGTAAGGGTTGTCATTTCATCTTCATATAACATTCAATGAATCACAGACGTTTTGCATACAAACTTTTGTGCTCATTGTTTTTCTTTTGCATTTATTTTTCTTTAAAAAGATGGCTATAGCCTTACACACACCCACACTCACAAATGCAGGTACCCATCCACTATGGATCCCATGGGTAACGATACTGCTATGACCTTTCATGACTCTGAGGATCTAATCTACCAAGCCGAAGACGAAGGTGAGGAAGATTATGAAGTACCAGGGGAACTTGCCAGACTACTACAACAAAAGGAAAGAGCTATTCAGCCTCATGAGGAACTGGTGGATACAATCAACTTAGGTACCAAAGAGAGAAAAGAGGTCAAAGTAGGTGCCAATCTAGAGGCCAGTGTCAAGGAGCGTCTGGTTCAGCGGCTACATGATTATGTTGAGATCTTTGCCTGGTCATATGAAGACATGTCGGGACTTGATACAGACATCGTGGTACATCGCATGCCAACAAGAGAAGATTGTCCACCAGTGAAACAAAAAGTCTGCCATATGAGACCTGATATGTCAGAGAAGATCAAAGCGGAAGTCATGAAACAATTCAACGCTGGATTCTTGGCTGTCACTTCCTATCCCCAATGGGTTGCCAACATTGTTCCCGTGCCTAAAAAGGACGGCAAAGTACGAATGTGTGTGGACTATAGAGATTTGAATAGGGCCAGTCTAAAGATGATTTTCCACTTCCCCACATAGATATCTTGGTTGAAAATACTTCCCAGTATAAGGTGTTCTCCTTCATGGACGAATTCTCAGGTTACAATCAAATTAGAATGGTACATGAGGACATGGAGAAAACTACATTTGTCACACAGTGGGGGACATTCTGCTACAAAGTAGTGCCATTTGGACTGAAGAATGCTGGGGCCACCTATCAGCGCGCCATGGTAGCCTTGTTTCATGATATGATACACCATGAAATAGAGGTCTACGTAGATGACATGATAGCCCGATCACAAACTGAAGAAGAACACCTTGATCACTTACAAAAGCTGTTTGAGAGATTGAAGAAGTATAAGCTGAGGTTGAATCCAAACAAATGCACATTTGGAGTACGGTCCGGTAAACTCTTAGGTTTTATTATCAGTAACAAGGGTATCAAGGTTGATCCTGCCAAGGTTAAAGCAATACAAGAAATGCCTGCTCCTCGTACTGAGAAGGAAGTCAGAGGATTCTTGGGACGCCTGAACTACATTACGAGATTCATTTCTCACCTAACAGCTACTTGTGAGCCAATCTTCAAACTGTTGAAGAAAGATCAGGTAGTCAGATGGAATGATGAATTCCAAGTTGCTTTCGACAAAATCAAAGAGTATTTACAAGAGCCTCCTGTGTTACTACCACCAGTCAAGGGAAGACCTTTGATCATGTATCTGACTGTTTTCGAAAACTCAATGGGGTGTGTATTGGGGTAGCATGACGAGTCTGGCCGAAAAGAGCATGCTATTTACTACCTGAGCAAAAAGTTTACCGACTGTGAAACTAGATATTCACTGCTCGAGAAAACTTGCTGCTCTCTGGCATGGGCTGCTCGCTGGCTAAGACAGTATATGCTGACTCATACTACCTTATTGATATCTAAGATGGATCCGATAAAATATATCTTCGACAAGCCTGCTCTGTCTGGGAGGGTAGCTAGATGGCAGATGATCCTAACAGAATACGACATACAATATACTACCCAAAAAGCTATAAAGGGCAGTGTATTGGCTGATCACCTTGCTCACCAGGCTATAGAAGACTATCAGTCCATGAAGTTTGAGTTCCCGGATGAAGACATCATGACATTAGACAACTGTGAAGGAATCAGGCCATATGACGGACCTGAACAAGGATCCTGATGGATCCTGTTCTTTGATGGAGCATCCAATGCACTTGGTAATGGTATCAGCACTGTGCTCATATCTCCAGAAGGGTGTCATACTCCCTTCACGTCCAGACTTTGCTTCAACTGTACAAACAACATGGCGGATTACGAAGCATGTATCTTCGATCTTAGAGTTGCCATAGACTTGGGAATCAAATTCTTAGATGTATTTGGAGATTCAACTTTGGTCATCAGTCAGATCAAAGGAGGGTGGGACACTAAGCACCCAAACCTTATCCCTTACAAAGAACATGTTTTGACATTGCTACCACATTTTGAGAAGATTACCTTCGAGCATTTCCCGCGAGAAGAAAATCAACTAGAAGATGATCTAGCTACAATGTCATCCATGTTTAAACTTAATTGGGACAACGAGGCTCCCCATATCACCATCGAACGAATGGATGAACCAGCACACTGTCACGAGATCAATACTGAAGAAGTAATGGACCAGCCTTGGTTTCATGAAGTCAAGAGGTATCTCGAGGACCAAAAATACCCAGAAGAAGCTTCAATCAATGATAAGAAGTTCTTGAGGATATTCTCTGCTAAGTTCTTCTTGAGTAATGGTATCCTGTACAAGCGCAATCATGACTCCATTCTGCTTCGGTGTATGGATAAGGTTGAAGCTGAAAAGATTATGGTTGAATTACACGAAGGTACTTTTGGCACCCACTCCAGTGGGCATACGATGGCAAAGAAAATCCCGCGGGCAGGCTATTATTGGTCTACCATGGAAGAAGATTGTTATCAACACTCTCAGACCTGCCATAAGTGTCAAATTTATGCTGACAAAGTGCACGTGCCTCTGGTTCCTCTGAATGTCTTGACGGCTCCTTGGCCCTTTGCTATGTGGGGAATTGATATGATTGGAGAAATCAAACCGACAACCTCCAATAGACACCGCTTCATTCTGGTGGCCATTGACTATTTTACAAAGTGGGTTGAAGCAGCTTCCTTCGCATCCGTTACCAAGAATGTTGTTGCTCGCTTCATCAAGCAAAACCTTATTTGTCGGTACGGCATCCCAGAAAGGATTATCATTGATAATGGTACAAATCTTAACAATAGTATGATCACCGCCTTGTGCAAGCAATTCAAAATTCAGCATCACAATTCTTCTCCCTACCGGCCAAAGATGATTGGTGCTGTTAAAGCTGCGAATAAAAACATTAAAAAGATCATATAAAAGATGACAGTCACATACAAAGACTGGCATAAGATGTTACCATTCTCTCTCCACGGGTATCGTACCACGGCTCACACATCAACCAGGGCAACACCTTATTCTTTGGTATATGGCTTGGAAGCTGTTTTACCTATTGAGTTTCAAATCCCCTCTCCGAGAATTATGAAGGATGCAGGTTTGAATGAAGACGATTGGATCCAAACTCGACTTGATCAACTGAACTTAATTGATGAAAAAAGACTTATTGTTGTTTGCCATGGTCAAATGTATCAAAAACGGATGATCAAGGCTTTCAACAAGAAATTCAGACGCCAAGTATATCAAGTTGTGGATCTAGTGATCAAACATATCATCTTACCACAAGGTGATCCCAGGGGCAAATGGACTCCTACATACGAAGGACCATTTGTAATCAAAAGCATATTCTCTGGTGGAGCAATGATCTTAACCACCATGGACGGAGATGACCTGCCACACCCTGCGAACACAGACATATTCAAAAGATACTACGCATAAGAGACCCGCTAGGTTGACATACCTAGGAAAAACAAGGGCATCCCAACGAACCAAAAGGGTTCGGGCAAAAATTAGGGATAAAAATAAAAAATCTGTACACCCGACAAGTTGAAAACCCGAAAGGGCAACTTGGGAAAAAAAGGGTTTTCTGGTGGACTGAAAACCCGAAAGGGCGGTCCAGGCAAAAGTTAGGGAATAAAAGCGTATGACTATGTCCCATCGGATCACTTACGGACAACCTTTAACTTTCACTGACAAACTTGGAGTTTCTGATCAATCCAATTATCTTCGGACAAGGCAAATAGACAAGATACTCGGAGATACGAAGGCTATAGTAGAATGGGAACTCCAGGGGATTATTGCACATAGCTATCTTTCTTTCTCTGAATTTTTCTTGTTTACGACGACATTCTCTTACTAGGGTGTTTGTCCGTTTGTACAAAATACTTACTCAAAGTCAATACAAAAATATTCCCTTGAAAGTGCAAAAACTATTTGTCTTTACTCTTGTGTTTTGTTTGCAAAAAAAAAAGTCCAATGATTCATTAATGAACATATGCATTTGAACATGATTATCGTTTACGAATAAACAGAATGAGGAAGAGACAATTACTGATAGGTCGATAGGATAGGGAAATATCTCGAGGCCATTCCATAAACTTTCTCCCCACGGAGTTTCCCATAATCCCAAGCAGAACGAAACTCCCAGCTACCCAACAGGACGAAGCTTCTAGTTTACCAATCCTTGGTAAAAGTCGCCCAATTTCTCCAAATTCCCCAGCAGGTTGTTGAGAAGCCTGGAATCCGACCAGACAACAACTAACTTTTGAGTATCTCCAGCCAAGGATAACTCCCAGTAGAGCGGCAGACAACCGAAACTCCTGAACTTCTTCAAACAAAAACCAACTTTTCCCCACAGAGTTTTCAATGCTCCTCAGCAGAACAAAAACTCCCAATGGTTAATCCCCAGTAAAAGTCGTCAAGATTCTAAGGTTTCCCCAAACGGATATTACGAGCAATACATGGCATTTCCCTTACAACAAGAGTTTATTTCTCTCAGCAGAAACTCATCAACACTTCGACTTCAAGACATGAAGACATACATATCCTCAGCAACAGTCAGAGATTTTGTTTTCCCCGAGCAGACAACAGTGCGACAAATCAGCTCACGTACGCATACATTGCATCCATATATCATAAACACTGATAAGACAAATGCATTATAGCCTACATGTCATACAACATGATCTTGCATTATTAGCTAACCCTTTACCCTTTTCAGGATAAGATTAAAAGCTACCATTAACAATGTTGAAAGTTACCTGATATAACTCAGATACGCTTCAGACACAGAAGCCATTCTGATACTCATTCAGATTCAACCTACCTAATACAGCTCAGATACGCTCCAGACACGGAAGCCATTCTGATACTCATTCAGATTCAACCTACCTGATACAACTCAGATATGCTCCAGACACGGAAGCCATTCTGATACTCATTCAGATTTCAACCCACCTGATATAGTTCAGATACGCTCTAGACACGGAAGCCATTCTGATATTCATTCAGATTTCAACCTACCTGATACAGTTTAGATGCGCTCCAGGAACGGAAGCCATTCTGATACTCATTCAGATTTCACCTACCTGATACATTTCAGATACGTTCCAGACATGGAATCCATTTTGATACTCATTCAGATTTCACCCTCTTGATATAGCTCAGATACGCTCCAGACACGGAAGCCATTCTGATACTCATTCATATTTCACACTCTTGATACAACTCAGATACGCTCCAGACACATAAGCCATTTTGATACGCATTCAGATTGCATACTCCTGATACAGTTCGGATACGCTCCAAACACGGAAGTCGTTATGATGTTCAAACATACAAATTACATCTCAACAAGCATTCTTGGATGGCATATACAATCCCATCTCAAAAAGATTCTATCACCTCTCCAAATGGCATCTTTAAGCCCATTCCCTACACAATCAACCAACACACCATCGAGTGTAAATTCCTGGGCACTCTAGTATTCAATCATATTCCACTCTCAAGCCGCGAATGACAAACATGTCAATCTCACTTTTCTAGTCTAAGAAGATTGAACAGGGGAAGCTGTTGTACCCAAAAATTTGCCCTCTCATTTTTCTCCAGAAACCACCCTGGATCCTCAGGTTTACTTCCAAGCTTTGAATTACAAATTTTTCATGAAGATCACTCCCAAGGGCAAATTAGTCATTAGCGCTGAAAAAACCAAACTTCTAAGTACTTGAGATTTTTCTAAGTATTTAAGGGGAAAATGACACTTCAGAGCTTCTGAACCAACCTCCAGGCAGGAGCAGTCAAAAGTTGCAAGATTAAGTCCAGCACATAACCTTCAGTCAGAAGTTGCAAGCTTAGCTCATCACATAACCTTCAATAAGAAGTTGCGAGATTAAGCTCATCACGTAACCTTCAATCAGAAGTTGCAAGCTTAGCTCGGCACATAACCTTCAGTCAGAAGTTGCAAGCTTAGCTCAGCACATAACCTTCAGTCAGAAGTTGCAATCTTAGCTTAGCACATAACCTTCAGTCAGATTATGGCTCTTCAGCAGCTACACAAGCTCAGTCAGAATCTACCAAGGTAAGAACAAAAGATTATAAAACATACTGGCTAACAGGAGGCCAAAATCAGAACTTGGGTGCATTGTTTTATGTTGAAGCAGAACTGCTGGCTCAGATTTAAGTAATGATGCAAAATCCCCCATTACAGGATTTCTGATTTTGACAAATCTCATCACCATTTAATGCTCATTAATGCTCACAACCACTTTTGAGTATTCGTCCAAAGGGCCTCTCCACGTGTAGCATAGCAACACCTTTGTACAGATTTAGGTATGGGTCTATGCACCACTTTTCGCCTATGGGTGTCACTTTTCCTTAATCCTCGCTTACTATTCCAGCCTAGGCTAAGAGCTGTCAATCATCACAACTTTTTATGAACTTTCTTCAAGAGTAAGTCATCATCTATTACATGGTATTGGCGCCACTTAAAGTTTAAAAAACCCACAAAGCTTTTCCTATAAATAGAGCACCATTTTCCACCGAAAAAGCCCGGTCTAAGTCCAGAAAAATTGCTAGAAAAGAAACAGAAAGTTTTAGCAAGAAAACACCTTGAAACTCTGCCAAAATTCCTAGTGTTTCAAGAACCTTAAACCCAACTTTGAATCTCCTGCCTTCAAACTCCATTTGTTCCCAAAGTATTTCTTGACTAAGAAACGCTCATACAGTTTCTGACCCACACATATCCCTCCATCCATCCATTCAAAGAACCTGTCTAGAACACCATTAAAGTTAATGATAACTCCAGTTCACAGAATTTCTTCCAAACAGCAAGGTAAGCACCTGCTGACTGTCACCACACTGCTTAAGCATCATGAGATTTGCATGCTCAAAAAACACAATGTAGATATCATGCTTCTGATGTTGTACATGTTCTGAGATTTTTGCGCCTCTGCATGCTTAAGTAGAGAACGAATCAGTTCAGAACTGCCTTGAAGAAACTGAAACTCATAGTTAGGATTAGCAAAGGCATACTTGCCTCTGATTTTTAGTTCTGATTCTCCTTATTTCTGAAGCGCTATGACCCCTGCTGAAATCGTCTTAGGCATGTCTTCTGTTTTATGGAGAAATAACCAAATTGCAGATGTTATGACTAGCACAGAGGGAGACCAAGTTCTAACTTTGATGCCAGCACTTCTGAGGCCTGTTTTGTTATCAGTAATATCAGAACTTCTAAAAATTACTGTGCTCCTAGCTGGGTCAGAACTTCTGACCCCATACATTTTCACTAACATGTTTCTGTTTTGCAGCGCACCAGGGTCAGAACTTATGACCTACACATTTTCACTAACAGGTTTCTATTTTGCAGAGCACCAGGGTCAGAACTTCTGACCTATACATTTTCACTAACAGGTTTCTATTCTGCAGCAGGTCAGGGTCGGGACTTCTGACTTCCTCTCAGCAGCACGCTGACCCCTTCCTTCTTGGTAAAACAAACAAAATCAAAATATCATAGTCCCTCGATGACGCTATTCAAAGTTGCCTTACAAAATGATCTTAGTCCCTCGAAATGCTAAGATACTTTGTAACATTGCTAATCATGGTTATACGATGACCCGCGCCCGTCCTGTAAAACTCCAAAGATAGGGTTGCTTATCAAATCAATGGTAAGACAACAATGTCAAAGGAATAGAAAATGCATAAGAAAGACATTTGAGTAGGGAGATTGCTTCTAGTTACTTGCTCTATTTCCAAACAACTATCCTTGCTATTTTCGAAAATGCACACGTTTCCAAGACATTTTTACAAACATTGAAAATGTTTTCAAAAAGACAAACATCATTGTATACATTCTTACGAACAAGAATCATTACAAAGATTGCCTAAACGAATGGCCTCTTTTACAAAAATACTTTCAAAAACCACACCAAGCACATTTTCAACAAACAAAAGCAAGTTGATCTAGCAAGTAACTAAGAGCCCATTGAAAACCATGGATGAAAAGGGTGCTAATACCTTCCCTTTTCATAATCTACCCCCCGAACTCAAGAAAACATCTCAAAGGTCTTTCCTGTGCTTTTTGACCTTTCCTTTTGGATAAAAGAAAATTCGGTGGCGACTCTTGCTAAACCACAACATTTGCGATAAAACGCAAAACCTTTAAGTCAGTTCTCCCACTGTATCACTCAATAGATTGTGGAAACTGTGCTTGGTATACCTACATGGTCTAAGCAATATCTATGTTAGTGTGACGCATTTTTTGGTACCAGTATCCCTTGTGTTGAAACGAGGAGAATACGGGGCCGCTGAGCGGCGTCATGAAGAACTAACTGACCTTAGAAACTTAATTGAACAACTTGGCCATTAGGAATTAGTGAGATAGCCGACTTTGGTGTAGTCCTAAGTTGGTTGATACTCAATGCTACACTCATTGAGACGGGACTTTTGGGATATCTCGGCCGCAAGAAAAGATTCATTGAGCCGAGACAATGCCTAAAAGAAAGGTCAGTGATATTGAGATCCTTTATAACCCAATTATTATTAATTAGGATAGGTTGAGCCAACTAAACTTTAAGAGGGTACTTACCTACAAACTCCATGCAAGCCTAAAAGTAAGGATTTGTCCGCTTTGTGTATATTTGTATATAAACTTGCTTACTTTGCATACTTATACATGACATCATACCATGGCATTTTCAATAACCGTTTCAAGGATCTCAAGGGCCTATGATACAGGGTCACGCCAAATCAGACGTCTATCAAGGGACAAGAGGACTTACTTTCCTCTAACCAAACACTATCAAAAATCAAGTACAACAACTTGAGTCAAGGGATACAACCCACTTGATATGGTGAGCTTAATTCTCGTGGAAGGACATCCATCGATACAAAGTTCTCCAATCAAAACTGTAAGTGACTACTAACATGTACCCCGCGAGATCCTTGAAAACATGCATCCACATATCATGCATCATATCATGACAGGTTTCTCCCATACAGGCCTCCTTATCTTCCTATTGTTTATTTCAGTAAGATGGATATGGAACAAACGGGGAAATAACTCCAAGCTCAAAATGCTTAATTCTAATAAATGTTCCTGGCCTTGGCTAAGGGGCAAGAGGATCTAAAGACTCTTCTTCTCAAAGACAAGAAGAAAAAGTCCAAGAAGTCAGTAGGCGTCCTGAACTTGGGAAGGAGACTTAAAGGACCACTCAAGGGGGCTCTAGATCTTCCAACTCCATCCAACATGGAGATAGTCATGAAGTAGACAACAGTCTGGAGATTGATGAAGACGAAGCCAACTATTCTGAGGAACAATATCCTCTCGCTAATGACAAGTACAAACAGTTAGAGGATCGCCTCATTGCTATGGAAATTCAGCAGATACCTGGCTTGGATTTAGGAGACATGGATTTGGTTTCTGGAGTGGTCATCTCGCCAAAGTTCAAAATCCCTACCTTTGTCCTGTACGATGGAGTTTCTTGCCCTAAGATGCACCTAAAGTCTTATGTCCGCAGGATTCAACCATACACAACCGATCCAAAGCTTTGGATCCATTTCTTCCAAGAGATCCTAGTAGGGACTCAACTTGATTGGTTCTATAAATTGGAGAGTTCTCACATCCACACCTGGGAGGATTTAGCTGTTGCTTTCTACAAGTAGTACCAATACAATGCTGATCTTGCACCAACTCGTGTGCAATTGCAGAACATGACCATGGGTTCCAACGAGAGCTTCAAAGGATACGCCCAAAAGTGGAGAGATCTGGCTGGTAGGGTGCAACCCCCTTTAACTAATAGGGAGATGATTGAAATCTTTATGGGAACCTTGACGGGACCATTCTTCAAACACATAATTGGAAGCTCCTCGGCCGGGTTCACCGAGCTAGTACTGACTGGCGAAAGAGTCGAAGTTGGAATCAAAAGTGGAAAGATCCAAGGAGCTACACCCTCTGATGCTCAGAAAAAGCCATACAATGGGAAGAAAGAGTCCAATGCTGTGTATGGTCAAAAGAGTCGTCATGACCAACACGTGGGGGTAGTCCCGATCTCTAGTTCTGCGTCGCATTGAAAAAAGTAAAGGGGAAATCAATGAAGGCCAGACGAGCCCAAAAGACAGTTTACCAATATCAACATGCCGTTGTCTCAAGCACTACAACACTTGTTAAAGATGAATCTGATTACGTTGATAGGACCTCATCCAAACCCCAAAACTTCTTCTCCTAACTACAATCCTAATGCAACGTGTGCTTATCATTTCGGCGGTCTCGGGCATGATACTAATGATTGTTGGACGTTGAAGTACAAGATTCATAATTTGATTGACGCCAAGGAGATCCAGTTTGACCCTCCGGAGACTCAAAATGTGATCACTGCTCCTATGCCAGATCATTGAGAGCGTCTTATACATTTTGAATTTTCATTTGTAATTTCTTTTATTCAGACAATTATCTATTAATGTCAAACTTTGTTTCATTAATGCATTAAATATGTTTGTCTTGAATTAATCCATTCATTTTCATTCTATTTAAATTGTGCTTTTTACTCCTTTTATGATATTCAACTCTTGTTTTAAAAGTTGCAAGCCTTTAGAGGGAGGATGACGAAAACAATGCCACAATCTCATACAATATGCTTTTGAACAGACCTTGCTGATGATGTACATGCGGTTCTTTCAAATCCTAAACACTGCAGTTATAAGGAAGATAATCCCTAGTCAACCCCTTCGAGCCAAAGAAGTAGAAGTTTTCTTTTTTACACAAATTGAAACCTTTAATCAAAACCTGGGGCAGGGTAGTCTCTCAGTTAAGTCAAAAGCGCGTTCACTTCGCATACAACGAGTGATATCAAAAACATTCCTTTGGAATCAAAAGACAGTAATAGTTCCCTACCAAATAGGCAGTCATTATCTCTCGAAAAGCCCAGTAAGTCAAAACCTACAAAGGAGACTTAAAGAAAACTGGGACATCCCGTTGACCGTAATCTCAAAATAAGAACAATTAGGAAAAATTAGGGATAACAAAAAAAGAGGCCAGTACAAATCTTTAACAACATGAAAAATGTTGCAAAAATGACTGCCTTCCGACAAACTGAACTTGTCTGAACCATCACCAAAACATTATTCCAGACTCAATTGGAGTCCAAACCCATATTTAATTGAGTTTAGGACTGAAGAACATCACGAAGAGAGGGTGGGTATAAACACACTTTGAGCCTTTATCCTTTGTTTCTTAAACCGTGAACCAAGCCACCCTAAAATCCTTCAAAAGTCCTAATTGAAGCATGGGTTAGTTTGAAAGCATACTGTTACAAAAAGGTATCCCGACTCCTGTAAGGCTTTACTCTAAATCCTGAGTTTGAATTTTCTTATAAGATTTCTTTACTTGCTAAAATTCATTTTCAAAACTTCAAGACAAGTATAAACTTTGCATTATTTTAATATCATTGTTTGCATATGGCTATTTGTTTGACAACAGAGAAATTCACACAACGAATATCCGATAAATGAAAGCTCTCTCAGTGAATAAAATCACTTCAAGTGGGATGACATTTCCAATGGCAGATCTCCTATCAAAAAGAGGGCATGACATGTCACTATCCAGCACACTTGGGGTAGTCCAGTCAAGATTCCAAGAAATCTCTCAAGAAGTGCAGAATAACCAGGGGCAGGTCTCTATCTCCATCACTTGGGGCATTGAATGGTTTACGTTCAGTTCAACATCTCCTGGCAGTGCCACAAACACTTGCTACTAGGGGCAGTGACAAATCTCCCTAGGATCATTCTCATAGGATGATTCCCCAGCCAGATTTTCAATCTCTGAAAACTTCTCACCAGCTGAGTCGATCTCAAGAATCCTCGAGGATTTCTACCAGTGAAGTCACCTCCTCTCCAACAGACTGACAACATGGTTTATTTCCCCAACAAACTACAGATTCCCCAGTTTGAGTTCGCCTTTCCGACTACTATAAATCAAAGGACCACAAATCCTTTTCCCCAGTAGACTGCTCTACAATCCCCAAAAAATTATTGTAAAGCCTAGACCCGACCAAATATCAATTCAACTTCTACTCCCCAGTAGAGCAACAGACAATTGAGACTCCTGAACTCTTTTTTCCCAAGCAAGGATCAACACTCTCCATAGAATTTTCAACATTCCTTAGCGGAGCTCTCCTCAAACAACAAAACAAGAATCCTTGTTGGAAATATTCCAAGCAAAGTTTGAAGACTCACCT
Source organism: Vicia faba (assembly GCA_948472305.1). Classification (NCBI taxonomy): domain Eukaryota; kingdom Viridiplantae; phylum Streptophyta; class Magnoliopsida; order Fabales; family Fabaceae; genus Vicia; species Vicia faba. Next base: position 342,674,310 of record OX451740.1, read on the forward strand.
ACTCTTCAACAGCAGTCCAGGATTTAATGACCCCCCAACATGTGTCAAGGATTTATTTTCCCAGACAAAGATACATTCAAATAACATTTCACCCCTCATGCATCATATTACGTGCATGACAAATGCATACGACACGATCTCATTTATTTTGAGAACATCATTGCACCGTGCATTTCATACATCATGACATTGCATACAGCTAACATTTTACCTTTTTTCAGGAAAAGGTTAATCAATAGATGGTTATTGTCAATAATCTTCAAAAGGTTAGAAATTAATACCTGCAAAAAGCCAGGGAAATTATCTACACGATCAGCTGAGGCAATCCTACCCAGGTTCCTTCTCAGACAATTCCAGATGCAGTTCTACACTGACTCATCATGAAGTAATCCTACCCAGGTTCCTTCTCAGGAAATTCTAGATGCAGTTTTACACGGACTCATCATGAACTTATCCTACCCAGGTTCCTTCTCAGGAAATTTCAGATGAATTTTAACACAAACTCATCATCAAGCAACTCTACGCAGGTTCCTCCTATTTCCAAGATGGAGTTTTACACGGACTCGTCATGAAGCAACCCTAAACAGGTTCCTCCTATTTCCAAGATGAAGTTTTACACGGACTTGTCATAAAGTAACTCTACACAGGTTCCTCTTATTTTCAAGATGAGGTTTTACATGGACTCGTCATAAAGCAACCCTACACATGTTCCTCCTTTTTCCCAGATGCAGTTTTACACTGACTCATCATGAAGTAATCCCACCCAGGTTCCTTCTCAGAAAATTCCAGATGCAGTTTTACACGGACTCATCATGAAGCAGCCCTACATAGGCCCATCGTAAATTGAAGAATATCCAAAACCTCTACTAGTTCAGCTTAAATCTCTCAACGACTTATTGTGATTCTTTCCCGCATACACTTTCTCTGGTTCAGATAAATCGCTCAAAGATCTACTCTGATTCTCTCCAGTTAAAGAATATCCAAGACCTCTTTTGGTTCAGTTTAAACCTCTCAATGGTTCATCCTGATACTTTACAAATGAACATTTTTGGTTCAGATAAATCGCTCCAAAATTTATTCTGATTCTTCCCATCCAAATAACATACAAGACTCCTGCTAGTTTCAGATAAATCGCTCCAAAGATTTATTCTGATTCTTTTCCAGTTGAAATCAAGTTCAGGCTTAATCCATTTCCTGTCAACAGTAACCTTTGGATGGCATCTACAAGCCCATATCCGAAAAATATCCATCATTCCTCCAAATGGCATCTATAAGCCCATTCCCATCTCATCTTCGAGTGTAAATTTCTAGGCACTCTAGTGTTCAATCGTCTTCCACCTTCAAGTCACGAATGGCGGATCCGACAATCTAACTCTTCAGGTTTAAGAAGATTGAACAGGGTAAGCTGTTGTACCCCAAAATTTTCCCTCTCATTTATCAAGTATTTTCTCACAAGATCTCCTTTGGTTCAAGACTGCACAAAGGTTGATCAACTCAAGACACCTCCTTAAGCAATGATGACTTAAATTAGAGTTTAAGATTGCACAAGGATAATTGAACTTTTAATGCTTCATATGACTTTCAGGGATCATTATGGACCCTCAATATTTCTCATTTCAAGTTTCAAGTCTTGGATCACATTTTTGCTCAATCAATTGACCACTTAACCTAAAAATTAGCTGTATTGGGAAAAAGTCAACTGTGGCCAATTTACAGTCAAAATTCATATTTTTTTGATCCATATCAACATTTTGAACTCATATGTGTCATTTGATCAAGTTTGGACCATAATTCCTCAAGAAATTTGATTACATCATCAAAAGGGCAAAATGGTCAAAATTAGGGTTTTGATTGAGAAAGGGCAATTTCTGATTTTTGACCTAGCAAATGGTTAATTGGTTTGAGACATGATCTGAAGGTTTCAATTGAATCATTTTGACCTAATGGCATGACTCAAAACATTGCTTAAGATCAATTGATTGATAATTGATTTTTAGTCAACTGATCAAAAGTCAACTGTACAGTGAAAAGTCAAACTTTGACTTTTTGGTCAAAAATCAAGTATTAAATATCACAATTCATCAAAACATGTCAAAATATGAAACTTTTTCATCAAGAAATGAAAAAGTCAAGATTTTATTTTGAAAAGTCAAAGTATCCAAACTTAGAAATTTTTCTAAGTGTTGGAAACTTCATATTTTTTCACAACTTTGAGCCATTTTTTCACCATGATAAAAGATGAATCAAAGGAAACTTTCAACATTAAAGTTGTAGATATCAATGATATATAAAACATTGATTTACACAACTCCTCCTAGAAATGCTTGGATTTCAAGTTATTAATCCATGAAATCATGGTCATGAAACTAAAACACTTAGTGAAATTTTGGTCAGGATTTTGACCTAACTTCTGGACCAAGTTTCTTATAGTTCCATTTGGATTTTGCAAAAGTGATTCAAAGAGGGGTTGTAGAGCAAATTAAAAGCTTTCTAAAATGTCCAAGAACTCCTTGAGATCATTTTTGAGCAAGGAGAGTCGAAGGTCAGAAGTTAGGGTTTCAAGTTGTTTTACAAGGCAGAATTTCATGATGAACAAGAATGCAAATCCATGCTAGGCTGCACAATATTTATTTTGCTGGCCTCAAACATGTTTGGCACTCCATAATTAAATGTTTTCACAGCTGTTAGAGGCTTCAAATCAAGCATTCAATGCATTGCCCATGCTTAATGCCATTTTGGGAAGAAAGTGCACATTGCCATTTTTGAAAAGTAGCTTTTATGCACATAATCAGTTCTTGAGCTTTGTAGTTGTTCCTACTGCACACACTAAGTCTATAATATCAGAAGAAGTATGTTTAAAGTTTTCAACCACCCCACCTTGCCTTGAAACCATGTTTGTCCATGTTGCTTCAAAAACAAGTCAAAATCCACAAGCATGTGATTTTGTACTTTTGACTTCTACAAGTCTCCAAACCTTTTCCTATATGTTAGGACACTCTTATGCAACTTAAGACACGATTTTACAAGCTATCAAACTCCATCAAACTCCCCAAAACCATAAATTGCCATACAAACACAAAAACTTCTCATTTCTGATTTTTGAATCCAATCTCCAAATCCCCTCGTGCGTTTCTTGGCCAAACCACCCACAAAGCTTCTAATGCACATATTGAAGCTGTCCCAACCCCTATTTTCAAACTGTAATACTATTTGCACCATCCTTCATTTTCAAAAACAGGGCATTGTACATTGACTTCTTCAGCTTGATTCAAGAACTCTCAGCATAAAGTAAGCTTTGCAATAGCTTCCTGGAGGTTCAAGGTAGCTAACCCAATCATCAAAACACTTTGAAAGCAACTCTAACTCAAAACACGATCTCCACCTGCAAGGTGAGTTTTCTGACTTTTCATCTCATTATTTAGGCAATGTTAGGCTTGCAATTTCAAAGACAACGTATTATACAGAGGGCGTGGGTTCGAGCCCCTGCGCTGCCATTTTGCAATTTTCACATATTTTTCTCATTTTTGTTTATTTCAGCCAGCGCCTGTGCCTCCTTTAATGGGCTTTTTTGTTTTGCTGACCTTCCAACCCCTGACTTACTTCATCACCCCCTGGCCCAATTTCATTATTATTTTCTTTTTTTATTTTATTCTTTTTCCTTTATTATTATTATTATTATTATTATTATTAATATTATTTTTATTTTTATTAATAAAAAAACCAAAAATATTTATTTTATTATTTTACACATTTATATTTTATTTTTCATTATAAAAAACTAAAAAGAACAAAAACAATTTTCTTAATAAATTAATTTCTCTTTCTTGATTAATATTTAGATAATTAGGTTTAATTATTATATTATATCATTCTCTTGTAAATTAAAATTAATTAGAACTTAGATTTATTTTAATTAAATTTCCTATTATTTCTATTTATTTAAAACCTTTTCATAAAAAAACCTAGAAAACCATTTTTAACTTATTTTTCTTTGTTAATCAATTTAGGTTTTAATTTTAGTTAATTTCCATTAATTATTTTCTTAATTAGGTTAAGATCAAACCTTCCATAAAACCATATAAAAATCATTTCTTTTTTTCCATTTTGCATTCTTGCATTTTTATCTTCATTTTTGTACAATATTCAATATGGTTGTAATAATTATTTAGATTTAATTTTCTTGCAATTTCCCCATTTGTAAATTTGTACCTTCCCCTTTCATAATCTACCCCCCGAACTCAAGAAAACATCTCAAAGGTTTTCAGCCTTTCCTTTTAGATAAAATAAAAGTCAGTGGCGACTCTTGCTATCCGCATAATTTTCGATCAAACGCAAAACAACCAAGTCAGTTCTCCACCGTGTTACAGCAGTATCTTTGTCTGGGAAAATAAATCCCCGTCAGCTGCTGAAGAGTACTGGGAAGTTGAATCCCAGACTACTGTTAGTGAGTGAAGAAAGTGATTCTTCAATTTCCGCTGGGGATAATGAATGGAGATAGTTTTGTTGGCAATTCCCCCTCTCTGCCGAGGATCTTTGACTTCTGTTTGAGAATGATTTTGCCAAGGGGAAGAGCTCTGTTGAAAGATTTCACCAATTTGGAGAAATAAAATCCGTTGAGGGATGAATTTCCGTAGCTAGAGAAATAAACTCTACCGAGGATAAGGCTTTATAAACTATTTGAGATTTATAAAACGCTGTTGTTGAAGGTGAACTTCACAAACTGCTTGGGAATTTTAGTGAAATCTTGTTGGAGAATCTTGAGAAGCTTGGTGACTTCACTGGGGATTTTTGAGCAGTAATTGGATATTTTTGCTTCTGCTGGGGATGTAAGAACAACTGACATCAATAGGTTACCTGCTGAGAATATGACAATGACCTTGTAGTAGAATGCCCCTCCCTCTGTACCTGTTGGAGAAGGTATCTGTCGGGGAAGACATCTGCGGGGATCTTGTGGATGGTCCTTAGATATTATCCCATTTCTTAGAGTCATTAGCAATTGTCTTTCTGTTTTTTATGTGTGTATTTATAAGCAGTAATCATGTTCAAATTCATATGTTTAAGAATAATCACTGGACATTTTCGCACACAAAACAGGAAAATAAAAATAGAAGTTTTGCACTTTCAAAGGAATAGTTTTGTATTAACTTGAAATAAGCATTTTTGTACAAGGAGACAGACATCCTAGTAAGAGAATGCCGTCGTAAGAATGGAAATTATACAAAAATAATATATAAAGAAAGACAACTATATGAAATAACCCCATTGGGTTCCCACTCTGCTATTGCCTTTATGTCCTTGAGTATCTCATCACTTTTGTTGCTTGTCTGAAGCTGATTGGATTGATTAGTACCGCTTGAGCTTGATAGTTGGTACTGAAGATTGGCTGTAAGGTGATCCAACAGGACATAGTTATACGCTTTAAATCTCTAACTTTTGCCTAGACTTCCTTTTCGGGTTTTCGGTCCACTGGGATACCCTTTTTTGCCCAAGCCGCCTTTTCAGGTTTTCGACTTGCCGGGTGTACAGATATTTTTATGTATATCCCTAAATTTTGCCTGAACCCTTTTGGTTCGCCGGGATGCCCTAATTTTTTCCTAGGCCAGTCGACCTAGCAGGTCTTTGTTTATGCGTAACATCTTTTAACTATGTCCATGTTTATCGGGTGCAGAAGGTCGTCACCATCCATAGTGGTTAAGATCATGGCTTCACCAGAGAATATGTTCTTGATTACAAATGGCCCTTCATATGTGGGAGTCTATTTTCCCCTGGGATCACCTTATATCAGTATGATGCGGTTGATTACCAAGTCACCAGCATGATATACCTGACGCCTTACCTTCTTGTTAAAAGCTCTGATCATACGTTTTTGGTACATTTGACCATGGAAAACAGCCGCAATGATCTTCTCATCAATAAAGTTTAACTGGTCAAATCCAGTCTGGATCCATTCATCTTCACTCAAACCTGCATCCTTCATGATTCTCAAGGAAGGGATCTGGACCTCAATGGGCAGGACAACTTCCATACCGTATACCAAAGAGAAAGGAGTTTCCCCTATTGATATGCGCATTGCGGTGCGGTAACCATGAAGAGCAAATGGTAACATCTTATGCCAATCTTTATATTTCACCGTCATCTTCTGTATAATTCAGTTGATATTTTTGTTAGTAGCTTCTACAACGCCATTCATCTTTGGCCAGTAGGGAGAAGAGTTATGATGCTGGATATTGAATTGCGTGCAAATCTCGGTGGTCATTGTCTTGTTGAGATTGGTACCATTATCTGTAATGATTCTTTATGGGATAATGTACCGAAAAATAAGGTTATGTCTGATAAATTGGGCCACAACTTTCTTGGTAACAGAAGCGAATGAAGCTGCCTCGACCCACTTCGTGAAGTAATCAATGGCTACCAGGATGAAGCGGTGTCCATTAGAAGCCGTAGCTTTGATCTTCCCAATCATATTGATGGCCCACATTGCAAATGGATAAGGAGAAGTCAAGACGTTTTGAGGAAACAGAGGTAAATGTACCTTGTCAGCATAGATCTGACATTTGTGACAAGTTCGTGAATGCTGATAACAGTCTGCTTCCATAATGGACCAGTAGTATCCTGCCCGTAGGATCTTCTTAGCCGTTGAATATCCACTGGAATAAGTGCTAAAGGTACCTTCATGTAAATCAACCATAACCTTTTCTGCCTCACTCTTGTCTACACACCGAAGTAAGGTAGAATCGTGATTACGCTTGTAGAGGATCCCGTTACTGAGGAACAACTTAGCAGAGAACCTCCTTAGGAACTTCTTATCATTTAGTGAAGCTCCCTCAGGGTATTCTTGGGCTTTGAGATATCTTTTGACTTCATGGAACCAAGGCTTGTCCACTACTTCTTCACTACCAATCTCGTGACAGTATGCTAGCGCATCCATCCTTTCAATGGTGATATGAGGAGCTAAGTTATCCCACCTGACCTTGAACATGGATGACATCGTAGCTAGCGCATCCGCTAGTTAATTTTCCTCTCGTGGAAAATGCTCAAAAGTAATTTCTTTAAAGTATGGGATTAATGTCAACATGTTCTTTGTACGGGATGAGATTAGGATGCTTCGCATCCCATTCTCCTTTGATCTGGCTGATTACCAAAGCCGAATATCCAAACACACTTAAAAACTTGATCCTTAAATTGATTGCATCTTTGAGACCCATGATACATGCTTCATACTCAGCCATATTGTTGGTACAATTGAAACATAGCCTGACAGTGAAAGGAGTATGACAACCTTCAGGAGATATGATCACAACGCTGATGCCATTACCAAGAGCGTTGGAAGCTCCATCAAATACCATAGTCCATCGGGATCCTTTTTCAGGTCCTTCATCTAGTCCAGGTCCTTCACAATCAGTTACTAGCATGATGTTCTCATCCGGGAACTCAAAATTCATGGATTGGTAGTCATCCACAACTTGATGTGCCAAATGATCAGCTAGTATACTTCCCTTAATTGCTTTCTGGGTTGTATACTGAATGTCGTATTCGGTCAAGATCATTTGCCATCTTGCTATTATTCCGGAGAGAGCGGGCTTCTCAAAGATGTACTTGATAGGATCCATCTTAGATAATAATAAGGTAGTGTGGGTCAGCATATACTGTCTTAGTCAGCGAGCAGCCCATGCCAAAGCACAACAAGTTTTCTCGAGCAGTGAGTATCTTGTTTCACAGTCAGTAAACTTTTTGCTAAGGTAGTATATTGCATGCTCTTTTCGACCAGACTCGTCATGCTGCCCCAGCACACACCCCATTGAATTATCTAATACTTTTAAGTACATTATCAAAGGTCTTCCTTCAACCAGAGGCATCAGAATTGGAGGCTCTTAGAGATATTCCTTGATTTTGTCAAAGGCATACTAGCAATCGTCATTCCACTTCACTTCTTGATCTTTCTTCAGTAATTTGAAGATTGGTTCACAAGTAACGATCATATGTGAAATGAATCTGGATATGTAGTTTAAGCGTCCGAATAATCCTCTAACTTCCTTCTTACTGCAAGGAGTTGGCATTTCTTATATAGATTTGATCTTTGCATGATCCACTTCAATGCCTTTTCCACTGACTACGAAACCTAAGAGCTTACCGGATCTTACTCCAAAAGTGCACTTATTCGGGTTTAGCCTCAGTTTGTATTTCTTCAGCCTGTCAAATAGCTTCTATAGATTATCAACGTGTTCCTCTTCAGTTTGAGACCTGGCTTCATGTCATCAATGTAGACCTCTATCTCGTGATGGATCATATCATGAAATTAAGCTACCATGGCCCGTTGATAGGTCGCCCCAATGTTCTTCAAACCAAATGGCATAACCTTGTAACAAAAAGTGCCCCACTGTGTGACGAAGGTTATCTCTCCATGTCCTCAGGTGCCATCTTGATCTGATTATACCTGAAGAAACTATCCATGAAGGCGAATACTTTATGTTATGCGGTTTTTTCAACCAGAACATCAATGTGGGGAAGCAGAAAGTCATCCTTGGGGCTTGCCCTGTTCAGGTCTCTGTAATCCATACACATACTTACCTTATCGTCCTTCTTAGGCACTGGAAAAAAATTAGCGACCCATTATGGATAAGACGTGACAGCTAAGAAACCAATATTGAATTGTTTCATGACTTCAACCTTGATCTTTTCTGACATCTTCGGCCGCATACGACGAACCTTCTGTTTCACTGGAGGGTAGTCCTCTTTTATAGGTAGGTGATAAACCATAATATCAGTGTCAAGTCCTGGCATGTCTTTGTACGACCAGGAGAAAACCTCAACATAATCATGTAGCATCTGTATTAACCGATGTTTGACACTGGGCTCAAAGTTAGCACCTACCTTGACTTCTTTTCTGTCCTCTTCAGTGCCCAAGTTCATTGTCTCAACTGGATCCTCATGAGGCTGTATTGCCCTTTCTTTCTGTTGTAACAGTCTGGCAAGCTCTCCTGGTACCTCACAATCTTCCTCACCTTCGTCCTCGGCTTGGTTGATAGGATTTTCAAAGTCATAATGAGCAATATCAGAACCATTATCAATGGGATCCAGAGTGGATGTGGATCTGCATTTTGATATGTGAGTGTGTGTAAGAGCATAGCTGTTTTAATAAAGTAAAAAGCAGAATAGAAAGGCAAAGAGCGCAAAATTTGTATGTGAAAACGTCCAATGCTTTATTAATGACATATGATAATGAAACATGATAACCCTCACAAAATAACCATTGTGCCTCGGGTAAGACACAAGGTCTTAGAGTTTGTATTATTCATTTATTACATATCCAAAAACAAAAAAGGAAAATTACTCCTGAATAAAAGTAATCGGCACAAAGCCTTTAGCCTTCCAGTTGGTGAGTCCTCCGCTGACAGTTGGGAAGATCCATTGATCCATGTCATAGTCACTGTCACAGTTTTCCAAAGAATTAACCCCATGATTGCTGATGCGTAAGGGTGGTCCTCTGGAATGAGCGCGACGAACAACCCTTTGAGCTCCTGGTGTAAAACCCAAACCAAATTTGTCAGATTTGTAGGGAATATCCAGAAGTTGGCCCCAAATTATACACCCACCTTTTTCAGCAACTACCCTGGCATCTTTCATGGAAGCCATCTTCAGCAGAGGTCTGGTAGTCTTTGAAATACTGGCGGAGGTTTTGGTTGCAGCAGCGGTTTGTGGAACCTCCTCAAAGTTTTGACAGGGGGTCTCAATAAACTTGCCGTCCATTTCAACATACATGAAAGAGTTCAAATGGCTCACCATGTACTTCTCTTCCCCATGAACCTTTATAATTTTCCCATTGACTGGGTATTTCAGCATTTGATGTAAGGTGGAAGTCACAGCGCCAGCCCCATGGATCCAGGGTCGATCCAATAAACAGGAGTAAGATGGGCGAATTTCCATCAAATAGAAAGTGGAATTAAAAGTCTGGGTACCCACTTTGATAGGGATGTCCACCTCCCCATGCACCATTCTTTTAGAACCGTCGAAGGCTCTCAACACAATGTTACTAGGCTTCAAGGTCAATCCTTCACAATTTAACCTATCAAGGGCCTTCTTAGGCAGAACATTCAGTGATGAACCTGTATCCACTAGAACATGGGCCAAAGTAGTGCCCCTGCACTCGATAGAGACGTGCAGGGCATCATTATGTTTCCTTCCTCTGGGAGTCAGATCAACATCAGAGAAACCTAGCCCATTGTCAGGAGTCAAACTGGCCACACAGTCTTCAAATTGATCAGTGGAGGTTTCTTGTGGCACATGAGCAGTCTTGAGGAATTTCACTAAAACCTTGGCATGGGCTTCAGAGCACAATAACAGGGCCAACATTGAGATCTTGGAAGGGGTCTGCCTCAGTTGCTCAACCACATTGTAGTCACTTTTTTTAATGATCTTTAAAGTTTCCTCCATCTCTTGCTTAGAGGATTCTGGGATGACTTCTGGGTGCACCTTCGTTTGGACAGGCTCAACCAATATCTCTTTGCCCCGAGTCTCGGACGACTCGGTAGCAGGGGTAACAACAGTAGTAGCAATGGGAATATTGACAGGAGTAGCAGTAGGAACAATCACAGGAGTAGTACTGGGAGTATTAATAGGAGCAACAACAGGGATGATCATAGGAGTAGTAACAATTTTAGGAGGATAGATCTCGGGAGAGAAAACTCTCCCGATTCTTGTTATCTTACTGGTCCTGGCGATATTACTAATGACAGGATCACAATCTTCAGCATCTTCGTCTTTAACAATCAGTAAATCTTGCTTGACGCCATGGTAATAGACGTCAGCCCCATAGTTCCAGGGAAAATCTTTATCCGAGGAATATGGCATAGGTCCAGGGAAAGTAATTATCAATGGAGCAACTTTCGGAACAGATGTAATCCTGACAGGTCTTTTGGAGGAGACCTTAGGAGGATTGGCCGGAATGGTAATGATAGAAACATCTTCACACGGAGCACTTGTAAATGGAGTCTTCTCAAACAAGATTTCTTTATTATCCATCAGGCACTGAATGCCTTCCTTCAACAAATGGCAACCATTAGTTAAGGACAAACACAAATGGAAACCTTCACCATAACCCGGAAATAAACCGGCCTGCAAGAGATTCTTCTTAATAGTCAGGAGTGGAGTAGCCAATTCATCAACAGAAGCAACAAACATGTCATCGTCAATAGCATTAACACCACGATCGTGCTTGGGCATAGGGGCAGTAATAACATTAGGAGTCTTAGAAGCGTCAAATTCAATCTCCTTTGCTTCAATCAAATCCCGCACTTTATTCTTCAAAGCCCAACAATCATTTGTATCATGGCCCGGACTTTCAGAATGGTAAGCACACCGAGTATTTGCATTGTAGTGAGGAGATGTAGTGTTGGGATTCTTGGGAGCCTCTTTCAAGGTAACCAAATTGGACTTCAGCAGGTGTGGTAAAACCTAAGATAGGGTCATGTTGATTCAGGTAATCTGTCTCCTTGGCTTATCCGTTTTGGACCGATTATTCTGTTGCCGGTTTGATACAGAATTGGAAATCATAACAGCCCCTACCGTCGGATGATGCTCAGTTTTGTTAAGATTTCTTTGGCTATAAGCAGCACTGACATCCTTCTTCCTTGTGAATGGTTTCTTTGCAGTGCTGGAGGATGCATCTCTCTGTATTTTACCACTTTTAATACCAGCTTCCACTCTTTCTCCTGTCAAGTTCAGCTCAATAAACCCAGCAGAAGAACTTCCAATCAGGTGGTTAAAGAATGACTCGGATAGTATGCCTAAGAACATGTCCACCAACTCCCTATCAGACAATGGAGGCTGGAATCTTCCCACAAGGTCTCTCCATTTTTGGGCATAGTCCTTAAAACCCTCTCCGGAACCCATATATGTGCTTTGCAACTGTGTACGAGTCAGGGTGAGGTCAGTATTATATTGGTACTGCTTATAGAAAACAACAACCATATCTTCCCAATTACGCACATTGGTTCTTTCTAGTTGATAGAACCATTCCAGTTGAGTTCCTGCCAAACTTTCCTGGAAGAAGTGTACCCACAATTCCCTATCAGTAGTTTGGGGTTGAATTTTCCTGACGTATGACCTTAAATGCAACTTAGGGCAGGAGACACCGTCATACTTTCCTGTTTGTATTTGTCATCAGCAGGACGATATTGCTCCTCAGAATAGTCAGGTTCATCTTCTTCAAACTCCCTCATGTTGTGGTATTCTTATCTTGGCTCTCCATCCTGATTGTCTCTCTCTCTCTCTCTCTCTCTCTCTCTCTCTCTCTCTCTCTCTCTCTCTCTCTCTCTCTCTCTCTTGACGGAGTTGCAAGCTCTGAAATGTGCTTCACTGGTCCCTTGAACCTTCTTCCCAATTTTAGAACACCCACTGGACTCTTTTTCATCTTCTTTTCCTTGACAATCAGAGCTTTCAAGTCTTCTTGTCCCTTGTCCACATTCAGGATCATTTATTGGAATTGGGAATTCTATACCTGAAGCTCCTTAATTGTTTGTTCAAGAGCCATTGCTGAAATAAACAACAAAGAGGATAAGAAACTTGTCCTGAAAACCTGTTCATGTAATGATATATATGATATATGTATGCAATGTTTTCAAGGGCTTTATAGAATTTAAACTCTTTTAACTAAAACAGAAACAAAGAATTTTTATTAGTAATCTCAAATGAAATCAAAGTTTACAAAGGAATAAAAAATAAGAAACTTCTAAAACTTCTAAGTCTCCCAAGGACGCTTCCTTTTGGTGCTAAGGTAGGTGTTGAGATTCTTCTCTTTGATAAGCCTCTTTGTCAGTTCCAACACCTTCTTCTCACTAGCATAGAATTGGGACTCAAAGGTATCTCGTTCTTCTTTGAGCTATATCCAAGATTTTTGCAATTCTTCGAAGTTTGTTGGCATATCAGAATGAAGAATGATACGAGACTCGACCCCTTGAACAATAGGCTCTGAAATCACTGGTAGGATGGAAGCATACGACATCACAAAATTTTGAGCACGAGTTCACACCCATTTGAGGTATGGCTCCAAAGGGATGGAGTTCTTGTACCCTAGAGTCATGCTATCACTCTTTTTAACCATTCCCCAAGCGCAGATGAACATCTGATGATAGCCTTGTAGATCATTTGAGTAGTCAAACACAATATCTTGAATGAGTATATCACGAGGACCATCCCTTCGGGCTTATCCAAACTGACGTAAAGCTAAAGAGGGTTTGTAGGTGATGCCCCCTTTAATGCCAAAGAGTGGAACATTGGTGAATTCTCCGCAGCGATTAATGAAAGAGATATCTTCTTGGGAACGAGGGAACCAATATATGTCAGAGTGAGAAAGAGACATTAATCTATGGTTCCATCTTAATCCTAATTCATTCTTCATTATTTACCAAGGAAGGTGTGAAATAAACCACCTATAGAGTAGAGGTATACAACACATAAGAGTCCCTAACTTTTTCATGGTACGTGTATGGAGTGAGTGCAAAATATCCCCGAGCAATGTAGGCACTAGATTATGAGCAAGGAAAATGTTGATGGTACTGACATCTACAAACTGGTCTGAATTGGGGAACATAACCAATCCATAGATAAAAAGAGCTAAAACATCTTCAAAGGCATGGTAACTCATAGCGTCTAGGAATACTTGGGATTTCTTCATCAGGAAACTTGTGAGGAGGCCCTTAACTCCACTCCTTTTCCCCCAATTGGACTCAATGTCAGATGGTTTCAAATGAAAAGCTATGACAACATCTTCAGCAATTGGATCTTGTTCTAAACCGGTAAAGGGTATCTCCTCCAATATAGGCAAACTGAGTATTTTGGAGAATTCTTCCAACGTAGGCACCAACTGATAGTCTGGAAATGTGAAGCAGTGGTGCTTAGGGTCGAAGAACTAGAATAAGACACTCATCAAACCTTCGTCAAAATTGGTAGAAACCAAACTGAGAAAGTAGCCATATCTCTTGTTGAATGAGGAACTCTCAGGAACCTTTGACCCCAATTATTTGAGTTTGGGAGGGATCTCTACAAAATTGATCCGAATGGTTTTTCTGCGAGCTGAATTCATGACCTACAAAATAGATAAAAGATAAATCCACAAGCCCTTGAAATGGTTAGTGTACATGACATGTTATGCTGTTTATGATGTTATGATTATGCTTTGAAATCACAAGTATATCAAACACAAACAAGTCACACAGAGACCTTAGGTTTAAAGGCTTGCATGAGTTTTAAAGGTAAGTACACTCTTGAAGTTTCAGTTGGCTCAACCTGTCCTATTAATAGTAACCAGGTTCTAAGGAGTCTCATATCATTGACCTTTCTTTTATGCATTGTTCTAGCTCAAGCACCAAAGTATTTTGGTCATAATATCCCAAAAGTCTAGTCTCAATGAGTGTAGTATCGAGTATCAACCAATCTTCGGTCGGAACCAAAGCCATCCATCTCACTACTTTCTAATGGCTTAGGATGAGTCAATTAAAGGTTCTAAAGGTCAGTTAGCGCTTAATGACACTAAGGAAGCTTAATGTTATCCTTGACTGACTCAAGGAACATTAGTACAAACTGAAGTATCACGCTAACGTAGCTATCATTTTGTCCATATTGGTCTATGCTGTACAACTTCTATGATTTATTGCTACTTACCTAATAAGGTGCCCCAGATCCGGGTGTAGGATCTATAATAACAACCCAAACAAGCCCTCAAAAGTAAAGCATGAAAACACACAATGAAAGCAATTTTTAAATGAACTAAGCTCTAAGGTAACCCCACTTTTTATTTATCCCCAGCAGAGTCTCCAGTTCTGTGATACGGGGGCATAACCGACTATTATATACTGGTTTTTTGCATTTTGTATTTGCAAATGTTGCGGTAAGCAAGAGTCACCACCGACTTTTCTTTTATCCAAATTAAGGAAAGGGTGAAAAGAACAGAAAAAGACCTTTTCGAGATTTTCTGAGTAAGGGGGTAGATTTATGGAAAGGGAAGGTGTTAGCACCCTTTCCATCTGTAGTTATCTACAGGTTCTTAGAGGTTTTCTCATTTTTGAAATAATTTTGTGCTTTGTATGTTTGAAAATGTTTTGAGAATGCCTTAGTGCGGCGATTTACTTTGTGTTTAACTCTTGTATCAATCCTCAAGAGTGTCAATAAAGCAAATGTTTTGAAAATTGTTTTTGAAAAGTAGTATTTGTGTAAGTGCAAAAATGTTTTTGAGCATACTTCTAACAACTATCTACTTTTATACTCGAAAAAGGGTCGTTCTTTTCCTCCCATCCTTTAGACAGTGCTATCCTACTATTTGTGAGTAGGTAGCCCTATCGTTGGATGTATGAGGGATGTCGAATGGACAATACAATCACGAAAGCAACTTGTGGAGACGCTTTAGCAATTTTGTTTAGGGACTAGATCATTTATCGAGAAGGCAACTGTAGGATCATCGAGGCACTATGATCTTTTTGATTTACATGTCTTTGCTAAAGTGTCCCCATTTCGGGGAAAATGACTGCTTTATTTCCGAAGGCAACCAAAGTGGGATACCCTAGAGGTGCATATGTGCAAGTGTGTTATGTTCAGTTATTTTTGTCTTTTTGTTAAGTTTGCTAGCATTTTGATTTCAGTCTTTTCATACACGCCTAGTTACTAGCAGTAATATTTTGTAGGAAATAAAGTGCGGAAGTATAAACCTATACTATTACACGGCTTCGGGGAGGGGATTTACAATGTACAAAAATTGGGGGGAATAAAATAAAAAAGCGATAAAAAAGTCCTACTTAGTCTATTACATACCAGTATACAGTTACATTATTATATAAAATATGAGAACAAAAATAATGCGCGTGAAATGAATATTACGCCTAACAACCTAGTAAGAAAATCTTTTTGCTTATTTTTATTTATTTAAGAAAATAATTATCCTGAAATCTATTTAGAAAATAAAATTAATCAAGAAAAATAGCAAGTTTTTTTAAATTTTATTATGAAAAGAAAATAATTATATCTAAACCAAAACCTAAGTTCTAATTTATTTTAAATTAAAGAAAATAGTTAAATATTTATTTAACTTATTTACAAAATTAATTTAATATTTTTTGTGATTTTTTTATTATTATAATTAAAAATGATTAAGAAATGAAATAATTAAATAAAGCAAAAAGAAAAGAAATTGGGCTTGATGGCTGAGGTAGAATGGGGGGCGCACTTTGGAAATTTCGTTGGGCCCAAGTATGAGGGAGCCTAGAGACTACGCCTAATCCAATGTTACTGGCTCTTGAGGATCCATCATGGGCACCTAGAGCTGGACCGTTTGATCTGAATTAGTGGTGATCAACTGGCTGAGGGTGAGGGTGCATGGTGTACCTGTGGACATGTTTAACACCTGATCTGCAGAAAACATGTAATAGAAAATAAAATTCAAGGCTTGGGGATCGAACCCAGGCCCTCCAGCTTCACAAACATACGCCTTACCACTACACCGACCTGCTCATTCGTTAATATACATAATAAAATAATATTATATGATAAACGAAATCAGAAATATATTTGAAATAAATAACGTGCGTTAATTCAAATTGTCCAATGGGAAGGAGACAGCCAAGCGCTGGAGTCAGCGACCAGAGTCAAACCTCCGATCACCTTCTCCGGCCACACCATAATCCAAATCTGCAAAAAATGTGATATTTGAGCCAAGACCAAACACTTATCCTACACAAAATCAAGCCCTAAGCTCGAATTTGCCCCTGGATTGGCCTGAAATGCCCTGCATCGCCCAGATCAGAGCTTAACAGCTTCAAAACCCTATCAATGGCAAGATTGGTTCTAAGCCTCGAAGCATTCATGTTTCACGTCAATCCTGTCTTACACATTACTATGAACATGTATATGAATGTTAAACTAATTAATAATGCATATTAATGTCAATCCTGCTCGTGTGGACGATTCCGGCTTGTTTCAGGCTATTGCAAGGTGTGGGAATGATTCTTGGAGGCCTCAAGAGCAGGCCTGGATCTTTGGTTTTGACTAGAAATGACTGGACTTAGGATTTGGATTTTCACGATTTTGATAATTTTTTGAAATCTTGTATGGCTCTTTCTAGGCTATGTCAGCGTGGCAAATGCTTTTTAATTCCTGGTACTTATAGAGGGGAATGAGGAGGCAAGAAAGCAAGGAAAATAGCAACCATGATTATGTGGTTTCAAAGCCATGAATACAAAATTGTAACTTCGGCCAAAAGCATGGAAACTTGTCCATTTTCAAATTTGAATGCACCTAGAAAATACTGGCCTTATTGCACACGAAATATGGGGCCTCTCCATGCATCAAACCAATCCCAAACAATAATGGCCCATATAATTTGCAATAATTTTGATTTATTTGATTTTTAATTAAATAAAATTAATATAAAATGCAAATAAGATCAAGACTATGAAAAAATTGTTTTAGGGGTCCTTTATAATCTTAGGAATATGTTTGAAATTCAATAAATTAAACCCTTGCCTTAAAACTTCAAATTTGCTCAATGCATCATTCTTGAAAGATCCAAAATTTCCCCAACTTGGGCAAGCCATAACTTGCTCAATTTTTATCTCATGATGATGATCTTGGACTTTTTGGAAAGCCCAAGACGTCTAATTCAATCCCTATTTTGATAAGTTTTGCATATGAAGATTTATCTTGAAGTAAATGGTCTTGACAAAAAGTGTCTTTTATTGACTTTCTAAAAATGACCTGTAACGTATGAGCTTGTATCTTTCAAATGGTGTATTTCTTGGACTTGTGGGATGAAGAGAAGTTATAGGGTATGAGATTCTATTCAATATGAGCTTTGGTTGGGGAAAATGGATGAATTATGTGAAAGTTATGCCTGGTCAAAGTTGAGTTGACTTTTGTTATAGAAACCCTAATTTAGCAATTTTTGACTTTTGATGAATTAAGAGTATTTCTTGAGGAATCATGATCAACCTTTGATCAATTGATGGATATCACTTCAAAATGTTGATGTTGGCCAAAAATCATGAAGTTTGACTGTACTTGGACCACAATTGACTTTTGACCTAGTATTGTTGACTCTCAAGCATTTAAGTATTTGTCTAAGCAAACATGTTGTGCAAGGCATGGAACTTGGAATGGAAAAACTTGAAGGCATATTAGGACCATGGAAAATATTTGAGACCTTTGGATTTCAAATATATTGATGAAAATTGAAATCCTAATTAGAGGTTCATTGCCTTAGGAGGAGAAGTCTGGTCAATTCTTGGTCAACCTTGAGCATGCTTTGAGTAAAAATGGGAGGGCAAATTTTGGGGTACAACACCCATCCTTTCACATCCAATGATGGGGCTTCTTACCAAATCAATGGTAAGATGGAAACATCTAAAGGAGGAGGAAAAGAACATAGACCTTTTGAGTAGGTAGGATGCTCCTAGTTGCTCGCTTGCTCATAACAAAAATACTTTATACACCAACACTTTCATTTGAAACATTTTCAAAAGACAAAGCTTTTTTTTACACATAGAAAAGAGAACCATTAAAAAAGACACATTTCAAAATACTTTCAAAACCCACATCACAAGCACATTTTCAAACAAAACCAAGTCATCTAGCAAGCAACTAAGAGCCCATAGATAACTACAGATGAAAAGGGTGCTAACACCTTCCCTTTTCATAACCTACCCCCCGAACTCAAGAAAATAATATCAAAGGTATTTCCTGTTCTTTTCACCCTTTCCTTATTGTATAAAAGAAAAGTCGGCAGCGAATCTTGATATCTGCAACAATTGCGATCAAACACAAAACACCAAAGTCAGTTCTCCCACCGTATTATAAAATTGGTGACTCTGCTGGGGAATTACTTAAAAGTGGGGTTACCTTAGGGCTAGATCACCTTTACTTGATTTTCATTATTTGACTTGCTTGCTTTACATTATTGTTCTTTGTTTGGGTTTGTTTTGATCCTCTACCCGGATCTGGGGCACCTTTTAGGTAAGTAGCAATAAGTTGTGGAAATTGTGCGGGGTATACCGAAATGGTCAAAGAAATAGCTACGTTAGTGTGACACATTTTTTGGTACTGGTATCCCTTGAGTAGTCAAGGAGAATACGGGGCCGCTGTGTGGTGTCATGAAGCATTAACTAACTTTAGAACCTTACTTGAACAACTTAGCCATTAGGAAGTAGTGAGGTAGCAACTTTGGTGCAGTCCGAAGTTGGTTGATACTCAATACTACGCTCATTGAGATTGGACTTTCGGGATATTTATGTCGCCAATAAAGAGGCTTGCGTTAAAATAATGACCGACAAAGAAAGATCAATGATATTGAGATTCCCTAGAACCCGTTTACTTTCTAGGACAGGTTGAACCAACTAAACTTCAAGAGGGTACTTACCTATGAACCTCATGCAAGCCTAAACATAAGGACTTTTTTTATTGACTTGTGCATATGCTTGTACATAACATCATGGCATCATACCATAGCATTTAGACTAACCATTTCAAGGATCTTGAGATTCATCTTTGTTCTGTTTTGTAGGACACGACTCCCACTCGCAGGAATACAATCCAAGTCAATCTCGTACGAGTACCTTTTCAGCTCAAAGAATTAGCATCAAGGTTCCCTGAGATTTATCCGTTCACCAAAAGACATGGACGACTTCTCAACCTTGTTACCTCAAGCTTTGATGAAGACATGATGAAGGTGCTTTTCCAGTTCTTCGACCCTTTGCACCGTTGCTTTACCTTCCCTGATTATCAACTTGTTCCTACTATGGAAGAATTCTCTCAACTCTTGGGAATTCTTATCCTCAATCAATTACCTTTCAACGGTATTTAAAGAGACCCGAGCCCTGAAGAGATTTCCTGAGCCTTACACTTGCAACAATCTGACATCATGGTTAACTGGAAAACAAGAAGTGGTGTCAAAGGGTTCCTAGCCAAGTTCCTGTTAGAAAAAGCTCAAGGCTGTTGGAACACTCTGGATACAAGCTTTTGAAGAAATCTTGGCTCTTCTCATCTATGGGATGGTACTATTTTCGAATCTTGACCAACTTATAGATGTGAATGTTGTCAAAAAATTCATATCTCGCAACCCGGTGCCTACTTTGTTGGGAGATATCTTGCATTCTCTCCACTCTCGCACCATGAAGAGAAGAGGAACCCTCATGTGTTTCACTCCTCTGTTGGCTAGGTGTTTTGTTTCGCACCTACCCCGATGTATTTTGAAGAACGAGCAAGGTTTGAGATGGTCCAATAGGTTGATGTCACTCAAACATTCAGATATTCACTGGTGTAATCGATCCTTGGAGGACATCACTATCATCGACCGTTATGGGGAATTCCCTAATGTCCCTTTGCTTGGCATTAGGGGAGGTATCACTTACAACCCTTGCTTAGCTTTGCTACTGTTTGGGTATGCACGAAGAGATGGTCCTCTTGATACACTCATCCAAGGTGTGGTGTTCGGGTACGAGAACGACGACCAAGGATACCGTCAAAGGTTTATACGAGCTTGGAGGATGGTAAACAAAGTGGATAGTAAAACATTGGGACACAAAAATTCTATTCCCCTTGAGGCTTACCTTAGGTGGGTACGAGCTCGTGCTCAGAGTCTCATAATGCCTTACCCCTCCATCCTACTTGCCATCATGGAGCCTGTTGCTGAAGGAGATGTTTTGTATACTGATCGTGGGATTTGTACTTATGTATCCAATGATTCGGACTGCAAGTGCACAGTCTTGTCGAGTAGTTTTAAAAGATATCAAACCACAGAGACTGATGAATCGATCTACCGTTTTCTATTGTTACTATGTAAATCTAAAGCTAATGAATATTTGATTTGGGTTGTAGGGAAAACTAATCGCTAAATTAAGTTGTATTTTAATAATCGATGAGCTTAATTACCAGTATGCAACAGTCTTACCTCGGGAACTAGCGACCTGTCGGGCGTCTTTATATTTTCAAAACGGTTTTCAGTAAAACCTATCTAGTTTAAAAACCCTCGTCTCACACTGTCGTTTTGTTGATCTAGGCTATGCAGTTAAGTCCTAACGTACACTTCCGCCATCCCGCAGGAGTTAAAAACACTTTTTGAAAACTAAATAAAATCTTAATTAACTTTAAAGTGCTTCCGCTGTATTTTAAGCCAATGCCTAATTACTACTGTCCAGTTAAAAGATCTCAAACTTCCGCTTTGTTGACCCTAACCTCTATCTATTTTTTACTTCCGTAACAAAACAATTTAATGATTTGAAAAATAGTAACTTAGGCCAGAAAAGAAAGTTTCGTAGTTAAAATTGTCCCGACTAAGTTACTCGTTCCCTCGGTTTATTGAATTTACATACCAGTATAGGATTTCTAGCCTAACATAATATTAAACCAAATTGCAGAATAATATAAAGGACAAACACAAATAAACATAATTATATTAATTAATAAGCAATAAGAATTTGTAAACATAAACCTGGTAATAACTCTGAAGACAGAAGCACTCCTGCACAAATTGTAGGCTTTGCTTCGATCGGAGAATATATTTAACAGTACAGAAGAAAATAATGCTGAAAGAATAATGCTGGAAAGAAATAACAGGGAAAAGAAAATAATGCTGAAAAGAAAATAATGCTGAAAATAATATTCTGCTGAAAATAATATCTGCTTAGTAAAATCTCTAAACTTTCTCGCCAAAAAGCAGAACCCTTTCTACTGTGGTCTCAGGCTCTATTTATAGTGCTTTCTTGATTCCTTGCTTTCGAAAATGTAGGAACGATTTACTTCCTTTCTTCAGAAATAATAGGCCATTTAATTGTCACGTTCGTTGCTCTTTTGACTTAGTGGATGAGAGAATGTAGGAACTTGTTGGATTGTGCTTTGAACGTGTTTCTGTCTGTTGGATGAGGAGAAAGTGGAGTTGTAAGTTGTGACGTTCGTCACACGCAAGTGAATATCGTCACTTGGTCTTCATGGAGCGTGACGTTCGTCACGTCCTCTTGACGGTCGTCAGGGCTTGGTTGCATGTGGGCCACGTGCTCACATGTGTAATGGGCTTTTGGGATGTTTTCTTCTCCTTAGGCTCTTTTACTACTTTTTGCACCCTTTTTTTCTTCATTTCTTCAAAAGTGTTTGGCTCAGTGCATATCTGCAAAAATAGAAAAATACCTGCATAATACTTATAAAATAATTTAATTCAAACTAAAGTATGAGAAATATTTGGTGTATATCAAGCCAGAAATATCACATATTTGTGTGTCATCAAACTCCCCCATACTTAAACTTTGCTTGTCCTCAAGCAAATGCTAAGTACGATGTTTTTCTAAACATGGTTATGACTCGGACCGACTAATACATAGCTGCGTTGTGTTTTTGTCAGAAAATCGGTGGTTTGATTCGTGCTCCATAACTACGTCGGCGACGCTAGACAATCCCATTTTACGTAAACTAGTTACATGTCCTATCATAGCCTACCTCGAGTATTTGTCTTGTTTTACCTTTTTCATTCTAGCGCAATCACATTAAGCCCTTTATCTTCACACGGACATAGAAGAACAGTCGGTTAGTGGTTATGATCCTTTTAAACTTTTAGAGGTTTCTGGCACATTAATGTGGCAACCTTTAATTCAAATGTTGGATGCGGGGGATCAGACCGTAATCTGCCCTACCGAGTTCAGTACCAGATGCTCCTGAACCATCCATCAAATGAATTTTCATGTTACTTTGTAAGGGTTACATCCTTTGGATTAGGCGATCGGATGAGGATCGTCCAATTTAATCAGTGTTTTTCCTTGTAACATTTTGCTGAAATATTTTATCATCCACTTATATTCATCGACTTCCTGCGTAGTTTGTGTTTAAGACGGTGCTGACTGCTAGTATAAACTACTCAAGGTTACTATAAAGACTAAACTCAAGGTGTTGGAAACAACGGGTACTTGAACTGATCTATCATACTCTGGGGTTGTAGAGTGTCTAAACGGTAGAAATTTCGCTAAATCTCGCCCCAATTCCTGATGATTGAAGATTTTTGCAGTCTATATACTTGTCGAGTGAGAATTTTTTTTTATGGGCTCAAAAAGAGAGGGGAGTCTAAAAGAACAACACAAATTGCTGCAATAGATGACTTGAGAAAATAATTTTTTTTATTGAATTTAAGATAACAGAAGGGAAATTACAAAGAAAATAAAAATTACTAGAAAAAGGGAAATACTTCCTCCCCCATACTTGAATCATACATTGTCCTCAATGTATTGAAAGAAGTGGGAAAGGGGAAAGATAACAACATAATCATTATTCGTCCTCTTGTCTTTGGTATCGGACACGTGTCCTTGCTCTTCGACGTGCTTGCCCGCCATGTCTGGAAGATTCGCCGCCATCTCTTTGGGATATGATATTATGCAAGTCGTCAACACGGAGTGTTAGGGCTCGCATATCCGCCGTTATTCCGGTGGTGAATTCCAGCATACTTTGATCGTGCCTGCGAGCGTAGTCATTTTGGTCTCTCTGCATTTGTTGCATGAGAGTCATCATCTCGATTTGACGCGTCTCGATACTCTGGTGGCGTTGAGTGGATAGCTGGTTTTGTTGCATTATTGCGGCATATATTGCATCGATAGTGGCGGGATTGTTGGCTTGCTGTTGTTGGGGCTCTTGCTGCTCTAATTCTTCTTCGATTTCGTCAGCGGCAGCGTTGTTAGCCCGACCTTGATTTCCTTGCACATTTTCTCCGAGTTCAGGGGCGTTCAGGTTGTAAAGCCAATTATCCGGATTACCCAAGTAAGTACGATTATGATTTGGCATGATCACACTACGAACTCTTGCATTCTTAACCATGAGATAGTATCCTCCAGCTTCTCGTACTTTAATCAGGCGGCCAGCTCTACAGTATCAATGTCCATAAAAACTGCTGGCAGCGGAGGTAGGATTTGGATCCTTTCCCCCCAGCTCAAGTGAACTGCGATGGCGGTGACGATGCCTCCGATGCAAAAAGGTGTGGTCCCTTCTCCTGCAACGAGGTTTTGAATATGGGCCATCATTAAAGTGACGGGATTAAGACAGACGTTTTGCGAAAAGGTATAGTGGAGAGCATATAATTCTTTAGTGTTTACCTTGTTGTTGTCTGCCCTTCCAAATATTGCGTTTGCCATAACACAGTGTAAGAAGCGGATGTTCGAGTTATGGATGTGAGAGGCGTACCGTGCTTCGGGTGTGACATTTGGTTCTCCGGTTATTCTTTCCCATAGTGCGTATGCACTTCCATTCCAATCCAATTCTGGGGGTATGTGGTATTGCACATTATTCCCTCGGGGAAAATGAAATATGTCGCTCAAAATTTCATGGTTGAGTTGGTACTCTCGGTTGAACATCCGAAAATGAGCGGCTCCCGTTAGGTGTGCGTCTGCATCTTCTCGGGTGTGATATGCGTAGGAACTCAAGATTTCTAACGTGATAGCTTCGTAAGTTGGTGTGTTCATCGTGCTAATAAAGCTTATGCCAGCTTTATTCAGCAAGCCTTCCATATGAGGTAGCAGGCCTAATTCTTGCAAGCAAGTGTTGTCGATGAACCGTGTGGGTTTTAGCCCTCGGTGATGGAATTTTATGTACCTCTCTTTTTGAAGCTCACCGACTTCTCCTTGTCGGAGCACGAGATGTCACATGTCGGGTTCGGGTTAGTTGGCCATGAGTATTGAACTTGATAGAAAAAAATGTATATGTGGTAGAGAGATGGAAAGGGAGTGGTAGTGATGAAACTAAGGATGGAAGGGAAGGGTTTATATAGATGGTTTTGTGGAGTAAGAAATTTAATTGTGTTTATGGGAGAATTTTGAAATTTGGGAGGTTATGGAAGTTATGGGTGAGTGGAGTAAATGGGGAGGTGGGATTTTAAGACAAATTTTTCGTGCATCAATGCTGTTCAATGGTCACGGTTTTGGAAAGCGTGGGGGACAATTCCTGCCGCCCGTCACGTTCTCTCTGACGCTCTCCAGAGTCAAAGATACTCCCTGACGTTCGTCACATGCACTCCGACGTTCGTCAGGGTCAGGTCATGTTGGTCTCTTTGACTGCTTTGAACGCGTGCTCCACTAAAGTAATTAATTAATTTCAATTTTGAGAATTGTATTGCAAGGGATTAGTAACATATTTTATAGTTGGAAGAATGATATAAGAAGCAAATAAAAATAGTAACAGAAATAAAACATGATAATAATAATAGAAATTAAGAACAAATGAAAATAATAACGAAAATTGCAAAAAAAATGAATTGTAAATAGAAATAAATAAAATGGATATGAATAAAATTTTTAGGACCGAAAAGTAATATATTATTCGAAAATAATTAAAACCATAATGAGTTTGAGAATAATAATAATTAAAAACAATGAACCCCCCATACTAAGAACAAACAATGTCCTCACTGGGGCGGTACAAAAAAACTATCAAGCATGAGGACCTCTGGGAGGTGGTGCAGAAGCGTGCAGATGTTGATAAATGTGGTCAAACTGCTCTGTGACGACGTCCATGAAATGAAATAAGTCACGCCGAAGTGTGCTGACATTTTCTTTAACAGTGTTGAGCTCTCCTCGGAGTGTGGTAACATCTGTCTGCAGAGTCTTGATCGTATGTGCATGATCAGGCATGGGTATGTCATCAACTGTAGTAACAAGGGGTAGTGTAGGGTAATCCAAAGGTGTATAATCGTGGTAACCTGTGGGTGTAGATGGGTCGCTCTCCTCCTTCTCAGGGTCGTGTTCGTCTGTCTTCTCTAGGGGATATAACCAATTTGTCTTGGTATAGACACGGGTATGCTCGGGGCTAGGCAATTTGAAGCAATAAACAGGGTTACGTTGGACAAGCAGCTGAAAGTGAGGTGGGTTGAGGTTACCAATCAAGGAAATGTTAAAGAAAAAAGGGATGTCCATGGTATAATATCTGGCGTACGGTGTAAGGCGCGACAGAGATGACCGTAGGGATAGGGCCTCAGCTATCATAATGACTAGCCCGCCGACACAGATAGGGCCATGGGTACACTAAGCTATAGCTGACATGTTAGCTATCATGAATGATGCCCCAATGACTGGTCTGGTCTGAAAAGCAAAGTAAATTATGAACAACTCATCCCTAGAAACCGAGAGTTGATTAATAGGTTTTCCAAAAAATGTGAAATCTAAAATGTGATGGAAATACCGAATAGCAGGGTTATGAATCTCGGTGGCATCAAGGTGGTCGGGGTCCTCGGGATATTGGCCCGCTATGTCTCTCCAAAAGTGATTAAGCTCAAAGTTGAGGTACTCATCCGCCTGGGTTTCCATGTGGGCGTCTAAAGAGCTAGGGAATCCTAGCAGCTGAGCTAGACTGCAAACTGTAAACTGGTGGGTGAAACCGAACAATCTAAAGGACATCTGACCTCTACTACACCCTAAGCCTTATGTGGGTTTATAAATGAGGGAGCTCAAGAACTCCAAGGTGAGGCGTTGGTGTGTAGGGTGTTTGTGGGCTAGGAACCCCTCCCATCCTATCTAGTTAAACATGAAATAGACACTTTCCCTGATTCCTAAGGCTGTCAAGGTAGGATCATGCACATACGTGGTCATACTCATCTGGCGCTGAGCCAGAATCTCATATCGTCTCTGCTGAGTCTCTGAGGCAAAAATGATAGTATCCATGAATTTTAGCTTGCAAGTTCCTGTGAATCGGTACTAAAATTTGGAAAAGAAAAATGCAAATAAGTAAAATATGTTGTGGGAGAAAGAAAGAAAAGGAAAAAAAATCGGAAAGTAAAAATCAGAATGCAAAGATGAAAAAAATTAGAAATAAAAATAAAAGATAAATATATTTTAGAGATAATAAAGTAAAAAATTTATGGGTTGCCTCCCACACAGCGCTTGTTTAATGTCATTAGCTTGACATTTATTGTTAGACGTGAATTAGTTTTTAAATTGGTGAGGTAGCTCTAATAGCGTTAAGCTCGCGGTGTAATCCTTATTTTCGACGCTGTAATAATGCTTTAGGCGTTGGCCGTTCACTAAGAATGGATTTATGGAGTTTCCTTTGATTTCTATGGCACCACTGGGGAAAACTTTGGTTACTTCGAATGGTCCAGACCATCGTGAATGGAGTTTTCCAGGGAACAATTTCAGACGAGAGTTGAATAGGAGTACGATATCTCCTTCATTGAATTCTTTCCTTGAGATACGTTTGTCATGCCATTTTTTCATCCTTTCTTTGTAGATCCTTGCATTTTCATATGCATCTAATCTTAGTTCTTCTAATTCATTTATGTCGAGGATCCTTTTCTCTCCTGCCGCAGTGTAGCTTAGGTTTAAAGTTTTAATTGCCCAGTAAGCTTTGTGTTCAATTTCCACTGGAAGGTGGCATGATTTTCCATATATGAGTTTAAAGGGTGTTGTACCTATCGGTGTCTTGAATGCCGTTCTGTAGGCCCATAATGCGTCAGGTAACTTAGCTGACCAATCCTTTCTTGAAGTGGCAACAGTTTTTTCCAGTATTTGTTTTATTTCTCGATTTGAGACTTCCACCTGTCCGCTTGTTTGGGGGTGGTATGGTGTTGCGACGCGGTGCCTCACCCCATATTTGGTTAGAAGTTTCTCAAAGATTCGTGATATGAAGTGGGAGCCACCGTCGCTAATAACTTGTTTGGGTACACCAAACCTTGGGAATATAATGGTTTTGAAGAGTTTAATCACGACTCTAGTATCGTTTGTTGGAGAAGTTATTGCTTCAATCCATTTTGAAACGTAATCTACAACCACGAGTGTATATTTGTTTCCGAAGGAGGATGGAAATGGTCCCATGAAGTCGATTCCCCATACATCAAAGACTTCCACTTGTAGGATGCTAGTCTGAGGCATCTCATCGCGTCTGGATATATTTCTGGTGCATTGGTATCGGTCGCAATTTAGGATGGCTGTGTGCACATCTTTCCACAAATTTGGCCAGTAGAATCCAGACTGCAAAATTTTGGCACATGTCTTTGATGTGTTTGCATGACCTCCGTAAGGGGCATCATGACAATGAGAAATAATGCTTTCTATTTCGTTTTCTGGGACACATCTTCGGAAAATACCGTCTGCACTCCTCTTGAATAATAAAGGTTCATCCCAAAAGTAATGTTTCAAATCGTGAACGAATTTCTTCTTCTGTTGATAAGTCATATCAGGGGGTAGGATTTTGGAAGCTAAGTAATTTGCTATGTCCGCATACCATGGTATGGTTTGGATAGAGACCACGGCTTCTTGTATAGCATTATTTATTTGGTCTTGGCTTTCTTGCGAATCGCTGTTAGCAACTTGGGTGTCAAGTTCTAGGAGTAGTTGATTTGGATTTGATTCACGCGGTTCTTTTCTGGCTTCACCTAAGTCCATCTGAGCCATTAGACGTTCATACGGGAAGTCATCGTTAATAGGTACTTCTTCTGGTGTCAGCTGTTCCATTCGAGATAAATGGTCAGCTACCACGTTTTCGGTACCTTTTTTGTCTTTAATTTCTAGATCAAACTCTTGTAGAAGCAGAATCCATCTCAAAAGTCTCGGCTTTGAGTCTTGCTTGGTTAAGAGATAACTAATAGCTGCGTGGTCTGTATAGATGATTATTTTTGCACCTACGAGGTTCAAGGTTCAAGGTTCAAGGTTGCATAATTCATCTGTGCATGGTCCAAGGTTCTACTAGCATAATATATCGCATGAAGCTTCTTATCTCTTCGTTGTCCCAGGACTGCACCTACGGTGTAATCACTTGCATCACACATGATTTCAAATGGAAGTCTCCAATCGGGTGGTTGCATGATTGGTGCGGATACAAGAGCTGTTTTTAGTTGGTTAAATGCCTTTAGGCATTTTTCATCAAAATCAAATTCAACGTCTTTCATAAAGAGGGTGGTTAGAGGTTTTGATATTTGCGATAAATCTTTGATGAATCGTCGGTAGAAACCGGCGTGTCCTAAGAAACTGCATATTTCTCTTACTGTTTTAGGGGGTTGCAAGTTTTCTATGACTTCGATCTTAGCTTTATCGAATTCAATCCCTTTTCGGACACAACGTGTCCTAGTACGATTCCTTGTTTGACCATAAAGTGGCACTTTTCCCAATTCAGAACGAGGTTAACTTTTACGCATCTCTCCAAAACTTTCTCCAAATTCACCAGACAATCTTCAAAACTCTCTCCACATACAGAGAAGTCGTCCATAAAGACCTCCATAATGTTGTCTATGAAATCAGCAAAGATTTCCATCATGCATCTCTGAAACATGGCGGGAGCATTGCATAATCCAAACGACATTCGTCGGTAGGCGAAAGTTCCATAAGGACATCTGAATGTTGTTTTCTCTTGGTCATCGGGGTGAATAGGGATTTGAAAGAATCCGGAGTAACCGTCTAGATAACAGTAATGTGAGTGCTTAGATAATCGTTCAAGCATTTGATCAATGAATGGTAGAGGGAAATGGTCCTTTCGAGTGGCCTTGTTTAGCTTCCTATAGTCAATACACATTCTAGCTCCACTTATAGTTCCTTCCGCTACAGCTTCGCCTGCTTTGTTTGTTGTTACCGTTATACCACCTTTCTTTGGTACACAGTGGACTGGGCTTACCCATTGACTATCGGAGATGGGGTATATGATTCCAGCGTTCACAAGTTTTTTAACTTCATCTTTAACTACGGTGCTCCATATTGGGTTAATTCTTCGTTGATGTTCTCTAGAAGATTTGCAGTCGTTTTCCAGCATAATACGATGCATGCATATGGAAGGGCTTATTCCTTTGAGATCTGTAATGTTGTATCCTAAGGCGGAGGGATATTTTCTTAAGACTTGTAATAATTTGTCTGTTTCTTGTTGTCCTAAGTCCGCGTTGACAATTACAGGTCGCTTTAATTCGGAGTCAAGGAATTCATATCTGAGGGTCTTAGGTAATGGCTTAATATCCAATGTCAATTTTCTTGGACAAGGCATGTGATCGGGTGTCAGAGCTAAGCATTCACTCAGATTATCGTCTCGGTATTCAGGACACCATTCGTTATCTTCGAATATAAGAGGTGTGGGAATCTTCATGGTTTCGGAACAAGGTATTGGTTCCCATTCAATTTCTCTTACGCATTCGTCAACGATGTTCACCAGATAACATGTGTCATCTATGGCGGGCACTTGTAAGAATTGTGTTAGAATAAATTCGACTTTCTCTTCACCTACTTCAAAGGTTAGTTTGCCCTTTTTTACATCTATGATAGCTCCAGCTGTGGCTAAGAATGGTCTTCCTAAGATGATGGGTGTGCTTTCGTCTTCTCTTATATCCATGATTATGAAATCTGTAGGGATGTAGAATTGACCTATTCGTACGGGAACATTTTCTAAGATTCCTACTGGGTATTTGACGGAGCGATTCGCTAATTGAACTGACATCTTTGTCGGTCTCAGTTCACCCATTTCCAGTTTGTTGCATATGGATAGAGGCATAACGCTAATACTAGCGCCTAGATCACATAGGGCTTTGTCTATGACAAACTTACCTATATGGCATGGTATAGAGAAACTTCTGGGGTCTTTCAGCTTAGGAGGCATCTTGTTCTGGATAATCGCGCTACATTCTACTGTAAGTGTTACCGTTTCGTTATCTTCTAGATTTTTCTTGTTAGATAAGATTTCCTTGAGGAATTTGGCATAGGAGGGCATTTGAGTTATAGCTTCTGTGAAAGGAATTGTTATATTGAGTTGTTTCAGAAGTTCTACGAATTTTTTAAATTGCCCTACATTCTTGGGTTTGGCTAATCTACCAGGAAAAGGGATTTGGGGTTTATAAGGCGGTGGAGGCACATAAGGTTTTTCTTTTTCTTTGGCCTCTCCTCCTTTATCTTCTTCGTCTACCTCTGGTTTCTCTGGTTGATTCTCCTTCTCAGTTGACGTTTCAGCCTTTTGATACATACTTTGATTTGATAGTCTTGGGTCAGGCGGTCCATCTAACTCGGTTCCACTCCTTAATATGATGGCATGAGCATGCCCCTTTGGGTTAGGTTGTGGTTGACCGGGAAACGTATTAGCCGGTGCGGCTGTAGGTGCTTGTTGTTGAGCCACTTGAGATATTTGGGTTTCTAACATTTTATTGTGGGTGGCCAAAGCATCTATTTTGTTTGCTAATTGTTTTATCTGCTCATTAGTGTGTATGTTTTGATTTTGGACATCTTTATTTGTTTGCGCTTGAGTAGCTATGAAGTTCTCCATCATCAGTTCTAAGTTTGATTTTTTAGGTGCACTAGGAGCATTTGCAGAAGCTTTCTGATATCCAGGTGGTACGGCAGGTGCTTGGTTTGGAGCATACAACGCATTGGGGTTTTTATATGAGAAATTTGGGTGATTTTTCCATCCAGGGTTATACGTGTTTGAGTAAGGGTTTCCTTGAGCATAATTCACTTGGTCAGCTGGAGTTTCTGCCAAGATCTTACATTCCGTGACTAGATGTCCAGGTACTCCGCATATTTCGCAATTGGGAGTTATAGCAGCCACGGTGGCTGGAGGTATTGCGGTCAAATTATCAATCTTTAGGGTGAGGGCATCTACCTTAGCGTGGACACTGTCTAGGTCGCTTATCTCATACATTCCTCCTTTTGTTGGTGCTTTCTCTGTAGTACCTTTGTCTGCGTGTCCTCTTTCACTTCCCCACTGATAGTGGTTTTGAGCCATACTTTCAATTAGAGCATAGGCAGCGGTGTAGGATTTGTCCATAAGTGCACCACCTGCGGCAGCGTCTATTGTTAATCTTGCATTGTAGAGGAGACCATTATAGAAGGTGTGGATAATCAACCATTCTTCCAGGCCATGATGTGGGCATAGTCTCATCAAATCTCTGTATCTTTCCCAAGCATCGAAAAGGGATTCGTTCTCCTTTTGTCTAAAATCGCTTATCTGAGATCTTAGCATAGCTGTTTTGCTTGGTGGAAAATATCTCGCAAGAAAAACTTTCTTCAGCTCGTCCCATGTAGTGACCGAGTTTGCGGGTAGAGATTGGAGCCAAGCACTTGCTCTGTCTCTTAGAGAGAAAGGGAAGAGACAAAGTCTTATTGCTTCTTGACTGACCCCATTGTTCTTAATTGTATCTGTGTACTGTAGAAATATTGATAGATGAAGATTAGGGTCTTCCATCGACCCACCAGAGAACTGGTTTTGTTGCACAGCGGATAACAAAGAGGGTTTCAGTTCAAAGTTGTTAGCCTCGATCGGAGGGGTAGCAATGCTGTTATGTGGTTCATCTTGTGAGGGTATGGCATAGGATTTGAGTGGGCGCGGAGCAGGATTTGCAGCCATTTCTTCGGTTGGAGGAGAAATAGGAAGTTCGAGTGATTGACGAGGTTGAGTGTTATGCAAGAGATGGTACTCTTGAATGCAGCGTCTAAGTATGAGATAACGCTCGATATCATTGATTTGTATGTATAACGACTCGTCTTGCGAACGAGTTTTTGGCATACAAAATTAGAGAAGATAAGAAAAGAAATAGCGATAGAAAAGAAAGAGAGAAGTTTTTGCTCTAGTCTCTACTGCGTAACAAAAGAGTAGCGATATCGACTTAAATCAGTCCCCGACAACGGTGCCAAAAACTTGATCGTGGGATTTGTACTTATGTATCCAATGATTCGGACTGCAAGTGCACAATCTTGTCGAGTAGTTTTAAAAGATATCTAATCACAGAGACTGATGAATCGATCTACCGTTTTCTATTATTACTATGTAGATCTAAAGCTAATGAATATTTGATTTGGGTTGTAGGGAAAACTAATCGCTAAATTAAGTTGTATTTTAATAATCGATGAGCTTAATTACCAGTATGCAACAGTCTTACCTCGGGAACTAGCGACATGTCGGGCGTCTTTATATTTTCAAAACGGTTTTCAGTAAAATCTATCTAGTTTAAAAACCCTCGTCTCACACTGTCGTTTTGTTGATCTAGGCTATGCAGTTAAGTCCTAACGTACGCTTCCGCCATCCCGCAGGAGTTAAAAACACTTTTTGAAAACTAAACAAAATCTTAATTAACTTTAAAGTGCTTCCGCTATATTTTAAGCCAATGCCTAATTACTACTGTCCAGTTAAAAGATCTCAAACTTCCGCTTTGTTGACCCTAACCTCTATCTATTTTTTACTTCCGTAACAAAACAATTTAATGATTTGAAAAATAGTAACTTAGGCCAGAAAAGAAAGTTTCATAGTAAAAATAGTCCCGACTAAGTTACTCGTTCCCTCGGTTGATTGACTTTACATACCGGTATAGAATTTCTAGCCTAACATAATATTAAACAAAATTGCAGAATAATATAAAGGACAAACACAAATAAACATGATTATATTAATTAATAAGCAATAAGAATTTGTAAACATAAACCTGGTAATAACTCTGAAGACAAAATCACTCCTGCACAAATTATAGGCTTTGCTTCGATCGGAGAATATATTTAACGGTACAGAAGAAAATAATGCTGAAAGAATAATGCTGGAAAGAAATAACTGGGAAAAGAAAATAATGCTGAAAAGAAAATAATGCTGAAAATAATATTCTGCTGAAAATAATATTCTGCTGAAAATAATATATGCTTAGTAAAATCTCTAAACTTTCTCGCCAAAAAGAAGAACCCTTTCTACTGTGGTCTCATGCTCTATTTATAGTGCTTGCTTGATTCCTTGCTTTCGAAAATGTAGGAACGGTTTACTTCCTTTCTTCAGAAATAATAGGCCATTTAATTGTCACGTTCGTTGCTCTTTTGACTTAGTGGGTGAGAGAATGTAGGAACTCGTTGGATTGTGCTTTGAACGTGTTTCTGTCTGTTGGATGAGGAGAAAGTGGAGTTGTAAGTTGTGACGTTCGTCACACGCAAGTGACTATCGTCACTTGGTCTTCATGGAGCATGACGTTTTTCATGCCCTCTTGACGGTCGTCAGGGCTTGGTTGCATGTGGGCCACGTGCTCATATATGTAATGGGCTTTTGGGCTGTTTTCTTCTCCTTAGGCTCTTTTACTACTTTTTGCACCCTTTTTTTCTTCATTTCTTCAAAAGTGTTTGGCTCAGTGCATATCTGCAAAAATAGAAAAATACCTGCATAATACTTTTAAAATAATTTAATTCAAACTAAAGTATGAGAAATATTTGGTGTATATCAAGCCAGAAATATCACATATTTGTGTGTCATCATATACTGTCCTTTATCCCAACATGCCTACCTCCATTAAAGACTTGCAAAAGGATTGGATTCAGCTAAAGGAGGAGCGAGACACCTTCGAAGCTCAGTTCCACGCGAGTGAGAAGAAAGTTCCGAAACTCACAAAGCAGCTTCATGAAGAGCGAAGTTTGAACGTCTATATTGCTCCGAAGAGGATGCGTTCGACCTTTTTGTATTAGGAGTTTTGTTTTTTATTTTATTTCTTTCGTTGTAATCCCAAAGAGGCATGATATACTCAAACTTGGATTTATGAATGCAATGTGTGTTTCCTTTTGTCTAAGCAAATTTAAATCTTCTAGTTTCCTTGAAATCATTCGCATATGCATTTTCATTCATCATAACACAAACAGGTTTTTTCACAACATGTCTCCTTATCTTTCTACTATTTATTTCAGTGAGATGGATATTGAACAGACAGTAAAGGATGTTCAAGCACATAATGCTCAATTCCAACATATGTTCTTGGCTCTGGCTAAAAGGAAAAGAGGAACTGAAGGCTCTTGTGATCAAAGATAAGAAGAAGAAGGCAAAGAAACCAGTCAGTGTTTTGAATTTGGGAAGAAGGTTCAGAGGACCAGCCAAGTGAACTCTAGATTTAGCAACCTCGTCTAGTGAAGGAGATAATAAAGAAGGAAAGAACAAGGAAGGAAATGACAACCCAGAGTCTGAGGAAGATGGAGCTGACTACCCTGAAGAATAATATCCTCCTGCTGATGATAAATACAAACAGCTGGAGGATCACCTCAATTCTATGGAGATCCAGAGGGTACCCGGGTTGTATTTTGAAGAGCTAGGATTGGTCTTAGGGTTGGTCATCCCGCAGAAATTCAAGGTCCCCACATTTGCTAAATATGATGGTGTCTCTTATCCTAAATTACATTTAAGGTCATACGTCAGGAAGATGCAACCCCATACTGCTGATAGGAACTTATGGGTACATTTCTTCCAAGAAAGTTTGTCAAGGACGTAGTTGGATTGGTTCTATCAGTTGGAAGGAACCAATATTCGCAATTGGGAAGATTTGGCTGCTGCTTTTTACAAGTAATACCAGTATAATGCTGACTTATCTCCAACTCCAACACAACTGCAAGGTATGTCTATGGGTGCTGGTGAGGGTTTCAAAAATTATGTCCAGAAATGGAGGGATCTCATAGGAAGAGTCCAGCCCCCTTTATCTGATAGAGAGTTGGTGGATATGTTCTTGGGCACGTTTTTTGGTCCATTCTTCAACCATCTGATCGGAAGCTCTTCGGCTGGATTTACTGAACCAATCATGACTGGTGAGCGGGTAGAAGCAGGTATTAAGAGTGGAAAAATTCAAAGGGATGCATCCTCAAGCACAATGAAGAAACCCTTCACTGGAAAGAAGGAGGTCAGTGTTACTTACAGCCACAGGAATTAAAACAAAATTAAACGTCGTTCGATGATAGGGGTTGTTATGATCTCCAATCCTGTATCAAATCAAAAGCGAAACCATCTACGTAGATCGGAGGCGCCCATAAGACGATTCACCCGGATCAACATGACCTTGTCCCAAGTTTTGCCACATCTATTGAAGTCTAATCTGGTGACTCTAAAGGAAGCTCCCAAGAACCCCAATACTGCTTCTCCCCACTACAACCCGAATGCTCGATGTGCCTATCATTCTGAAAGTCTGGGGCATGATACAAATGATTGTTGGGCCTTGAAGAATAAGGTACAAGACCTTATCGAGGTGAAATAGATTAAGTTTGACCCTCCAGAAACACCTAATGTAATAACGGCGCCAATGCCTAAACATGGCCAAGGGGTCAATGCTGTTGATGATGATTGTTTTGTTTCCTCCGTGGATGAATTAACTACTTCCATTTTGACTGTTAAATAGAATCTATTGCAAGACGGTTTATTTCCGGGCTATGATGAAAGTTGTCACTTATGTATGTCTCTACCAGATGGCTGTTTGTGACTGAAGATGGGCGTCCAACGCCTGATGGTTAACAAAGAAATCATGTTCGAGAAAGTTCCTCTTGCTAGAAATTCATGTGAAGATGTTTCAATAATCACCATTTCTGACAATCCTCCCAGGGTCTCCACCAAAAGACCCGTCAGGATTACATCTGTTCCAAAGTTTGCTCCCCTAATCATCACCATGCTGGGGCCAATACCATATTCCTCGGATAAGGCTGTTCCTTGGAACTATGGGGCTCACATCTATTACCATGGTGTTAAGCAAGATCTATTGGCTATCAAAGACAAAGTTGCTAAAGGTACGGATCCTGACGTCGACAATATCGTTGGGACCAGTAAGATAACGAGAAGTAGAAGGGTTTTCTCCCCTGAGATCTCTCCAAAGGCCATTGCTACTCCTGTAATTATTACAGCTACCTCTCCTATCAGTATTCCCAGTGTTACTCCTATTGTTAGTCCTACTGTTTTCCCTTCTACCGAGTCGGCCGAGACACGGGGCAAAGAGGTATTGGTTGAGCCTGTCCAGACGAAGGTGCATCCAGAAGTCACCCCTGAGGTTTCTAAAAGAGAAATGGAAGAGATATTAAAAATAATCAAGAAAAGTGTTTACAACATCGTGGAGCAGTTGGGGAAGACTTCCTAAAAAATATCAATGTTGGCCTTACTTCTTTGCTCTGAGGCCCATGCTAAGGCCTTAGTAAAATTTCTGAAGACCGCCCACGTGCCCCAAGAGACCTCCATTGATCAATTCAAGAATTATGTGGCCAATCTAACTGCTGATAATGGACTGGGTTTTTCTGACGCTTATTTAACTCTCAAGGGAAGGATACACAATGATGCCCTGCATGTCTCCATTGAGTGTAGAGGCACTACATTAGCCCATGTTCTGGTGGATATAGGTTCTTCGCAGAATGTCTTACCCAATAATGCTATTGACAGGTTAGATTGCGAAGGACTCACATTGAAGCCCAACAACATTGTGGTGAGGGCCTTAGATGGTTCTAAAAGAACGGTGCACAGAGAAGTAGACATCCCTATCAAAGTTGGAACTCATACTTTTGATTCAACCTTCTATGTGATGGATATTAACCATTCTTATTCCTATTTATTGGGTTGACCCTGGATCCATTTGCTCCATGGCTGCAACACTCTCATGGTTGCAGAAAGAGATCATCTTATACTTACTAGACCAACAAATATGATATCTTGCAAAAATCAACTTCATAAGTTTTGTTGAAAATCAAAATAGGGCCAAATAGGGAAATTTTATTGCTGAAACTTTAGTAAATCCTGCACATATAACCTCAAAGAAACCATCAACATAGGCCACACAAGTTTCATATTAAAAAAATGCATACAAAACAGATAATATCAGACAGACCAGATCCATTATATCACCACTACTTACACTATACCACTAATCAATTCAAGTTGTAAAAATATATGATGGTTAATCCAACTCGGTTATCACCTCTATGTTTATTCTACAGTTCTTTTCTAGGAACTACTACATCCATTCTTACTGTAGAATCATAAAAAAAAATACACAAATGATTAAAAAATATCCCAAAACCATTATATATGTAACAACTCATTAAACCAATGACATGCAGTTGTTCTAAAATAACAAGATTCAAAAACCATAAATTATTCCAAAAAAAATACACTATCACGTGTAATTATCACAATAAAGGAAAATGAACAACATATAAACATATGAAACTAACGGAATGGGCCATTTCATGTAACGTAATGTAAGTTAAGAGACTAATTCGTAATGTTTTTTAGTTAAGAGATATAAGCGAATTATTAAATAGAGTTAAAGGAGGAAGAGATGCATTAAGCCAAAAAAAAGACAAAGGTGGTAAGAGCATACTGAAAAAGTGAAGTTAGTGAAAGTTTTACATATATACATATATATACATACATACATACATATGCGCGTGCGCATACACATTTTATGATTAAATTATAAATGTTGAATTTATACATATATTTATATATATTAAAAAATAATTGGCAATAATAAATTATTAATATTATTTCATCAATAATATGATTTAAATACACGTTATCTATTACAACAGTAAATTATCAAATTAACAATACAAGGGTATAAAGACTAGTTAACTAATAAAAAGAAGGCATAATTAGTCCTGAAGTCCCTTAACATTATTTAATGTTTCACTTTGGTCCCTTAACTAAAATTCTGTTATATGAAATGACACCTTCTTTACATTTTAAGAAAAAGTGTTAAGTATGGATGACGTGGCATGACATGTAGACTTTAGTTAATAAATTGACTCAGCATATGTATTAAAAAATATTATTATTTGTAAACTGGGGAGTATTTTATTTTTGGGGTTAAAAACCCACACAAAATGTAATAATGTGTAAAAAAATATAAAACACTTTCATGAATGACAAACACATATATCAAATAGACATCAACTGGAAAAAGAATTCTCTTCCATTTGCTTCATGGCTGCAACACTCTCATGGTTGCAGAAAGAGATCATCTTATACTTACTAGACCAACAAATATGATATCTTGCAAAAATCAGCTTTATAAATTTTGTTGAAAATCAAAATAGGGCCAAATAGGGAAATTTTATTACTGAAACTTTAGTAAATCCTGCACATATAATCTCAAAGAACCCATCAACATAGGCCACACAAGTTTCATATTAAAAAAATACATACAAAACAGATAATATCAGACAGACTGGATCCGTTATATCACCACTACTTACACTATACCACTAATAAATTCAAGTTGTAAAAATATAGGATGGTTAATCCAACTCGGTTATCACCTCTATGTTTATTCTACCGTTCTTTTCTAGGAACTACTACTTCCATTCTTACTGTAGAATCATAAAAAAAAAATACACAAATGATTAAAAAATATCCCAAAACCATTATATATGTAACAACTCATTAAACCAGTGACATGCAGTTGTTCTAAAATAACAAGATTCAAAAACAATAAATTATTCCAAAAAATATACAGTCACTTGTAATTTTCACAATAAAGGAAAATGAACAACATAGAAACATATGAAACTAACGGAATGGGGCATTTCACGTAACGTAATGTAAGTTAAGAGACTAATTCATAATGTTTTTTAGTTAAGAGATATAAGCGGATTATTAAATAGAGTTAAGGGAGGAAGAGATGCATTAAGCCAAAAAAAAGACAAAGGTGGTAAGAGCATACTTAAAAAGTGAAGTTAGTGAAAGTTTTACATATATATATATATATATATATATATATATATATATATATATATATATATATATATATATATATATATATATATATATATATATATATATATATATATATATATATATATATATATATATATATATATATATATATATATATATATATATATATATATATATATATATATATATATATATATATATATATATATATATATATATATATATATATATATATATATATATATATATATATATATATATATATATATATATATATATATATATATGCGCGTGCGAACACACATTTTATGATTAAATTATAAATGTTGAATTTATACATATATTTATATATATTAAAAAATAATTGGCAATAATAAGTTATTAATATTATTTCATCAATAATATGATTTAAATACACGTTATCTATTACAACAGTAAATTATCAAACGAACAATACACGGGTATAAAGACTATTTAACTAATAAAAAGAAGGCATAATTAGTCCTGAAGTCCCTTAACATTATTTAATGTTTCACTTTGGTCCCTTAACTAAAATTCTGTTATATGAAATGACACCTTCCTTATTTTTTAAGAAAAAGTGTTAAGTATGGATGACGTGGCATGACATGTAGACTTTTAGTTAATAACTTGACTCAGCATATGTATTAAAAAATGTTATTATTTGTAAACTGGGGAGGTTTTTATTTTTGGGGTTATAAACCCACACAAAATGTAATAATGTGTAAAAAAAATATAAAACACTTCCATGAATGACAAACACATATATCAAATAGACATCAACTGAAAAAAAATTCTCTTCCATTTGCTTCATGGCTGCAACACTCTCATGGTTGCAGAAAGAGATCATCTTATACTTACTAGACCAACAAATATGGTATCTTGCAAAAATCAACTTCATAAGTTTTGTTGAAAATCACAATAGGGGCAAATAGGGAAATTTTATTGCTGAAACTTTAGTAAATCCTGCACATATAACCTCAAAGAAACCATCAACATAGGCCACACAAGTTTCATATTAAAAAAAATGCATACAAAACAGATAATATCAGACAGACCAGATCCG
Organism: Vicia faba; assembly: GCA_948472305.1. Classification (NCBI taxonomy): domain Eukaryota; kingdom Viridiplantae; phylum Streptophyta; class Magnoliopsida; order Fabales; family Fabaceae; genus Vicia; species Vicia faba. The sequence continues at coordinate 342,714,781 of OX451740.1, forward strand.
TTATATCACCACTACTTACACTATACCACTAATCAATTCAAGTTGTAAAAATATATGATGGTTAATCCAACTCGGCTATCACCTCTATGTTTATTCGACCATTCTTTTCTAGGAACTAATACTTCCATTCTTACTGTAGAATCATAAAAAAATACACAAATGATTAAAAAATATCCCAAAACCATTATATACGTAACATCTCATTAACCAGTGACATGTAGTTGTTCTAAAATAACAAGATTTTAAAACCATAAATTTTTCCAAAAAAAATACACTATCACTTGTAATTATCACAATAAAGGAAAATGAACAACATAGAAACATATGAAACTAACGGAATGGGCCATTTCATGTAACGTAATGTAAGTTAAGAGACTAATTCATAATGTTTTTTAGTTAAGAGATATAAGCGAATTATTAAATAGAGTTAAGGGAGGAAGAGATGCATTAAGCCAAAAAAAAGACAAAGGTGGTAAGAGCATACTGAAAAAGTGAAGTTAGTGAAAGTTTTACATATATACATATATATACATACATACATATGCGCGTGCGCACACACATTTTATGATTAAATTATAAATGTTGAATATATATATATATATATATATATATATATATATATATATATATATATATATATATATATATATATATATATATATATATATATATATATATATATATATATATATATATATATATATATATATATATATATATATATATATATATATATATTAAAAAATAATTGGCAATAATAAATTATTAATATTATTTCATCAATAATATGATTTAAATACACGTTATCTATTACAACAGTAAATTATCAAATTAACAATACACGGGTATAAAGACTAGTTAACTAATAAAAAAAAGGCATAATTAGTCCTGAAGTCCCTTAACATTATTTAATGTTTCACTTTGGTCCCTTAACTAAAATTCTGTTATATAAAATGACACTTTCCTTACATTTTAAGAAAAAGTGTGAAGTATGGATGACATGGCATGACATGTAGACTTTAGTTAATAACTTGACTCAGCATATGTATTAAAAAATGTTATTATTTGTAAACTGGGGAGGTTTTTATTTTTGAGGTTAAAAACCCAAACAAAATGTAATAATGTGTAAAAAATATAAAACACTTCCATGAATGACAAACACATATATCAAATAGACATCAACTGAAAAAAAAATCTCTTCCATTTTCTTCATGGCTGCAACACTCTCATGGTTGCAGAAAGAGATCATCTTATACTTACTAGACCAACAAATATGATATCTTGCAAAAATCAACTTCATAAGTTTTGTTGAAAATCAAAATAGGGCCAAATAGGGAAATTTTATTGCTGAAACTTTAGTAAATCCTGCACATATAACCTCAAAGAAACCATCAACATAGGCCACACAAGTTTCATATTAAAAAAAATGCATACAAAACAGATAATATCAGAAAGACCGGATTCGTTATATCACCACTACTTACACTATACCACTAATCAATTCAAGTTGTAAAAATATATGATGGTTAATCCAACTCGGCTATCACCTCTATGTTTATTCGACCATTCTTTTCTAGGAACTAGTACTTCCATTCTTACTTTAGAATCATAAAAAAAATACACAAATGATTAAAAAATATCCCAAAACCATTATATACGTAACAACTCATTAACCAGTGACATGCAGTTGTTCTAAAATAACAAGATTTAAAAACCATAAATTTTTCCAAAAAAATACACTATCACTTGTAATTATCACAATAAAGGAAAATGAACAACATAGAAACATATGAAACTAACGGAATGGGCCATTTCATGTAACGTAATGTAAGTTAAGAGACTAATTCATAATGTTTTTTAGTTAAGAGATATAAGCGAATTATTAAATAGAGTTAAGGGAGGAAGAGATGCATTAAGCCAAAAAAAAGACAAAGGTGGTAAGAGCATACTGAAAAAGTGAAGTTAGTGAAAGTTTTACATATATACATATATATACATACATACATATGCGCGTGCGCACATACATTTTATGATTAAATTATAAATGTTGAATTTATATATATATATATATATATATATATATATATATATATATATATATATATATATATATATATATATATATATATATATATATATATATATATATATATATATATATATATATATATATATATATATATATATATATATATATATATATATATATATATTAAAAAATAATTGGCAATAATAAGTTATTAATATTATTTCATCAATAATATGATTTAAATACACGTTATCTATTACAACAGTAAATTATCAAATTAACAATACACGGGTATAAAGACTAGTTAACTAATAAAAAAAAGGCATAATTAGTCCTGAAGTCCCTTAACATTATTTAATGTTTCACTTTGGTCCCTTAACTAAAATTCTGTTATATGAAATGACACCTTCCTTACATTTTAAGAAAAAGTGTGAAGTATGGATGACATGGCATGACATGTAGACTTTAGTTAATAACTTGACTCAGCATATGTATTAAAAAATGTTATTATTTGTAAACTGGGGAGGTTTTTATTTTTGGGGTTAAAAACCCAAACAAAATGTAATAATGTGTAAAAAATATAAAACACTTCCATGAATGACAAACACATATATCAAATAGACATCAACTGAAAAAAAATTCTCTTCCATTTGCTTCATGGCTGCAACACTCTCATGGTTGCAGAAAGAGATCATCTTATACTTACTAGACCAACAAATATGATATCTTGCAAAAATCAACTTCATAAGTTTTGTTGAAAATCAAAATAGGGCCAAATAGGGAAATTTTATTGCTGAAACTTTAGTAAATCCTGCACATATAACCTCAAAGAAACCATCAACATAGGCCACACAAGTTTCATATTAAAACAAATGCATACAAAACATATATTATCAGACAGACCGGATCCGTTATATCTCCACTACTTACACTATAACACTAATCAATTCAAGTTGTAAAAATATATGATTGTTAATCCAACTCGGCTATCACCTCTATGTTTATTCGACCGTTCTTTTCTAGGAACTACTACTTCCATTCTTACTGTAGAATCATAAAAAAAAATACACAAATGATTAAAAAATATCCCAAAACCATTATATATGTAACAAATCATTAACCAGTGACATGCAGTTGTTCTAAAATAACAAGATTCAAAAACCATAAATTATTCCAAAAAAAATACACTATCACTTGTAATTATCACAATAAAGGAAAATGAACAACATAAAAACATATGAAACTAACGGAATGGGTCATTTCATGTAACGTAATGTAAGTTAAGAGACTAATTTGTAATGTTTTTTAGTTAAGAGATATAAGCGAATTATTAAATAGAGTTAAGGGAGGAAGAGATGCATTAAGCCAAAAAAAAGACAAAGGTGGTAAGAGCATACTGAAAAAGTGAAGTTAGTGAAAGTTTTACATATATACATATATATACATACATACATATGCGCGTGCGCACACACATTTTATGATTAAATTATAAATGTTGAATTTATACATATATATATATATATATATATATATATATATATATATATATATATATATATATATATATATATATATATATATATATATATATATTAAAAAATAATTGGCAATAATAAGTTATTAATATTATTTCATCAATAATATGATTTAAATACACGTTATCTATTACAACAGTAAATTATCAAATTAACAATACACGGGTATAAAGACAAGTTAACTAATAAAAAAAAGGCATAATTAGTCCTAAAGTCCCTTAACATTATTTAATGTTTCACTTTGGTCCCTTAACTAAAATTCTGTTATATGAAATGACACCTTCCTTACATTTTAAGAAAAAGTGTGAAGTATGGATGACATGGCATGACATGTAGACTTTAGTTAATAACTTGACTCAGCATATGTATTAAAAAATGTTATTATTTGTAAACTGGGGAGGTTTTTATTTTTGGGGTTAAAAACCCAAACAAAATGTAATAATGTGTAAAAAATATAAAACACTTCCATGAATGACAAACACATATATGAAATAGACATCAACTGAAAAAAAATTCTCTTCCATTTGCTTCATGGCTGCAACACTCTCATGGTTGCAGAAAGAGATCATCTTATACTTACTAGACCAACAAATATGATATCTTGCAAAAATCAACTTCATAAGTTTTGTTGAAAATCAAAATAGGGCCAAATAGGGAAATTTTATTGCTGAAACTTTAGTAAATCCTGCACATATAACCTCAAAGAAACCATCAACATAGGCCACACAAGTTTCATATTAAAACAAATGCATACAAAATAGATAATATCAGACAGACCGGATCCATTATATCACCACTACTTACACTATACCACTAATCAATTCAAGTTGTAAAAATATATGATGGTTAATCAAACTCGGCTATCACCTCTATGTTTCTTCTACCGCTCTTTTCTAGGAACTACTACTTCCATTCTTATTGTAGAATCATAAAAAAAATACACAAATGATTAAAAAATATCCCAAAACCATTATATACGTAACAACTCATTAACCAGTGACATGCAGTTGTTCTAAAATAACAAGATTTAAAAACCATAAATTTTTCCAAAAAAAAATACACTATCACTTGTAATTATCACAATAAAGGAAAATGAACAACATAGAAACATATGAAACTAACGGAAAATTCATAATGTTTTTTAGTTAAGAGATATAAGCGCATTATTAAATTGAGTTAAGGGAGGAAGAGATGCATTAAGCCAAAAAAAAGACAAAGGTGGTAAGAGCATACTGAAAAAAGTGAAGTTAGTGAAAGTTTTACATATATACATATATATACATACATACATATTCGCGTGCGCACACACATTTTATGATTAAATTATAAATGTTGAATTCGCACACACATTTTATGATTAAATTATAAATGTTGAATTTATACATATATATATATATATATATATATATATATATATATATATATATATATATATATATATATATATATATATATATATATATATATATATATATATATTAAAAAATAATTGGCAATAATAAGTTATTAATATTATTTCATCAATAATATGATTTAAATACACGTTATCTATTACAACAGTAAATTATCAAATTAACAATACACGGGTATAAAGACTAGTTAACTAATAAAAAGAAGGCATAATTAGTCCTGAAGTCCCTTAACATTATTTAATGTTTCACTTTGGTCCCTTAACTAAAATTCTGTTATATGAAATGACACCATCCATACATTTTAAGAAAAAGTGTTAAGTATGGATGACGTGGCATGACATGTAGACTTTAGTTAATAACTTGACTCAGCATATGTATTAAAAAATGTTATTATTTGTAAACTGGGGAGGTTTTTATTTTTGGGGTTAAAAACCCAAACAAAATGTAATAATGTGTAAAAAATATAAAACACTTCCATGAATGACAAACACATATATGAAATAGACATCAACTGAAAAAAAATTCTCTTCCATATGCTTCATGGCTGCAACACTCTCATGGTTGCAGAAAGAGATCATCTTATACTTACTAGACCAACAAATATGATATCTTGCAAAAATCAACTTCATAAGTTTTGTTGAAAATCAAAATAGGGCCAAATAGAGAAATTTTATTGATGAAACTTTAGTAAATCCTGCACATATAACCTCAAAGAAACCATCAACATAGGCCACACAAGTTTCATATTAAAACAAATGCATACAAAATAGATAATATCAGACAGACCGGATCCATTATATCACCACTACTTACACTATACCACTAATCAATTCAAGTTGTAAAAATATATGATGGTTAATCAAACTCGGCTATCACCTCTATGTTTCTTCTACCGCTCTTTTCTAGGAACTACTACTTCCATTCTTATTGTAGAATCATAAAAAAAATACACAAATGATTAAAAAATATCCCAAAACCATTATATACGTAACAACTCATTAACCAGTGACATGCAGTTGTTCTAAAATAACAAGATTTAAAAACCATAAATTTTTCCAAAAAAAAATACACTATCACTTGTAATTATCACAATAAAGGAAAATGAACAACATAGAAACATATGAAACTAACGGAATGGGCCACTTCATGTAACGTAATGTAAGTTAAGAGACTAATTCATAATGTTTTTTAGTTAAGAGATATAAGCGAATTATTAAATTGAGTTAAGGGAGGAAGAGATGCATTAAACCAAAAAAAAGACAAAGGTGGTAAGAGCATACTGAAAAAAGTGAAGTTAGTGAAAGTTTTACATATATACATATATATACATACATACATATTCGCGTGCGCACACACATTTTATGATTAAATTATAAATGTTGAATTTATACATATATATATATATATATTAAAAAATAATTGGCAATAATAAGTTATTAATATTATTTCATCAATAATATGATTTAAATACACGTTATCTATTACAACAGTAAATTATCAAATTAACAATACACGGGTATAAAGACTAGTTAACTAATAAAAAGAAGGCATAATTAGTCCTGAAGTCCCTTAACATTATTTAATGTTTCACTTTGGTCCCTTAACTAAAATTCTGTTATATGAAATGACACCTTCCATACATTTTAAGAAAAAGTGTTAAGTATGGATGACGTGGCATGACATGTAGACTTTAGTTAATAACTTGACTCAGCATATGTATTAAAAAATGTTATTATTTGTAAATTGGGGAGGTTTTTATTTTTGGGTTAAAAACCCAAACAAAATGTAATAATGTGTAAAAAGTATAAAACACTTCCATGAATGACAAACAAATATATCAAATAGACATCAACTGAAAAAAAATTCTCTTCCATATGCTTCATGGTTGCAACACTCTCATGGTTGCAGAAAGAGATCATCTTATACTTACTAGACCAACAAATATGATATCTTGCAAAAATCAACTTCATAAGTTTTGTTGAAAATCAAAATAGGGCCAAATAGGGAAATTTTATTGCTGAAACTTTAGTAAATCCTGCACATATAACCTCAAAGAAACCATCAACATAGGCCACACAAGTTTCATATTTATAAAAATGCATACAAAACATGATAACATCAGACAGACCGGATTCGTTATATCACCACTACTTACACTATACCACTAATCAATTCAAGTTGTAAAAATATATGATGGTTAATCCAACTCGGCTATCACCTCTAGGTTTATTCGACCGTTCTTTTCTAGGAACTACTACTTCCATTCTTACTGTAGAATCATAAAAAAAATACTCAAATGATTAAAAAATATCCCAAAACCATTATATATGTAACAACTCATTAACCAGTGACATGCAGTTGTTCTAAAATAACAAGATTCAAAAACCATAAATTATTCCAAAAAAAATACACTATCACTTGTAATTATCACAATAAAGGAAAATGAACAACATAGAAACATATGAAACTAACGGAATGGGCCATTTCATGTAACGTAATGTAAGTTAAGAGACTAATTCGTAATGTTTTTTAGTTAAGAGATATAAGCGAATTATTAAATAGAGTTAAAGGAGGAAGAGATGCATTAAGCCAAAAAAAAGACAAAGGTGGTAAGAGCATACTGAAAAAGTGAAGTTAGTGAAAGTTTTACATATATACATATATATACATACATACATACATATGCGCGTGCGCATACACATTTTATGATTAAATTATAAATGTTGAATTTATACATATATTTATATATATTAAAAAATAATTGGCAATAATAAATTATTAATATTATTTCATCAATACACTAGTGCAGAAATGACTTTTTACATCGGGTAAAATTGACTTTTTACATCGGTTTTGGATCCGATGTAAAGTCAGGTGATATAGTAAATCAGGGACTTTTTACATCGGTTCTGGGACCGATGTAAAAAGTCCCTTTTTTACATCGGTTATAATATTAGAACCGATGTAATAACCTGTTATTATGCACATTTTTTAAAAAATTGATCCAGTTTTTTACATCGGTTGGAAGTAATACCCGATGTAAAAAGTACCCTTTTTACATCGGTTATAATATATGAACCGATGTAAAAAACAATTATTATGCACATTTTTTTAAAAAATTGATCCAGTTTTTTACATCGGTTGGAATTAATACCCGATGTAAAAAGTCCCCAGTGACGCGACTTTTTACATCGGGTATTACTTCCAACCGATGTAAAAAGTCCCTTATTGAAAGTTTTTACATCAGTTTTACTAATAACCGATGTAAAATGTATGAAATTTTTTTGGAATAGATTATTTATTTTCTGGGTTTTTCCCTATACAAATATAATTTGTACCCATTTTTTCATATTTTTCCAATATCAAACAGACTATATTTATGTCGCTATATAGATTTCATAGCTTTCCAACATCACATTTAGGACGATGTTTTCATATTTTTCACAACAAACTTACAAATTGAACAAACTTACAATTACAAACTTGTATTGCAAACTTGTATTGTATTACAACATACAAACTTACAATTACAAATTCTTAACAAAATATAAAACAATATTCAACTATTTATAAGTCTTTTTCAAAACTTACAATTACATAATATTCACAAAATATACATATACTAAAATATTCAACTATTTCTAAGTTTCCAAACTTGAATTACCAATATAAAATCTTCGGTAGACAACACCAAAATCATATTGCCTGACAATAAATAATAACAATTAACATCAGCAAAAAAATCAAGAAACTCAACACATGAGCAAAAATCACATGTATTGTGCAAAAACCACAACTTATACAATTCTATAAAACTCACCAGCTAAACTTAAGTTCCATGTAAGTCAAAGAAACATTTTGCCCAACGAAGTCGCAAATCATACAAATCATCTGGTGTTAATTCTGTTGGGTCATCAAATACCTATAATACATAAATATAACAATATAGAGTTATTTTTTAAAAATTCATATTAAGTCGAAAAACAAAAAGTAAAGAACAAAGTAAAGTTATTTTTAGTACCTGCATCCAATTCTCGGTTATATTAGCAGAGACAATATCCAACATATTTTTCATCACATAGTATCCACAATCATTAGAGTTATGTTGTTGCCTTGTCTACAATTGAATGACATAATTAGTGAATATTTATCGTATATATTTAACTATAGAATTATAATTTACATCACACTTACATTGGGATGAAGCCATGTAGCCTTTTTTCTATTTCCATTTGCCATTTGATGAATCCCAAAAGAACTGATACAGAAAGATATAAACATCACATAACTAAATATACTCGCCAATGAAAAATCCCATAACTATTAGTTGTCAATGAAAGTCATATGAAAGATAAACTTATTTTGTAATAATTTTCTTCGTGTTCTGGTCAATTTCCCGATGAAGTGAACAAAATACGACAACTAAATTGTCTCTTGGACACATGACTATTAATTGCCAATGTCTCCTGTACGTGTGTGTGGAAACAGAAAAGTCGCATAAAATATATATGTTATCAAAATCAAAATTAAATAACATAAAACACAATTTCATAAAAATTCTTACCCATGAATTAATGGTAGTAAGTGGCACGCTCTGTTTTCATCACGTAACTTTTCTAGCACGTAATTTTTAACATCTTCTTGAGATTTCGCTACATTATCATTATAAATACACCTAGCAGGGTCCATAAATCCATATAATTCTGAAACGGAATTCTCAAGACAAACACGATGAATATACCTGAATAGTTTTAAAATTAACATTAGAATCAAAGTGATGAGAGATATAACATATTAATAGAGATTGACTTTAATAAAACAATAAAATTTACTTACGTGCACCAAATTTGAAGAATAGACACGTCAAGCCAATGACCTAAACCCACCAATAACTCTCTGATACATTTAGCTGAAACATAAAAATTAGAGACACTCGCACAATGACTTAATTGTATTGCCAAATGGTTATCATCCAATTTCAAAACCATGAGTAACAATCTCTGAACATCATCAACTTCCACGTCTTTTGTGCTCTCTTTTGTGCTTCCCTTTGCAGCTGAACAACTTCCTTTTCCGCTTCCATCAATAATTTCCAATTTTTGAATGCATTTAATATCACCTGTGCTTTGTGATAAACCCATAGACTTAAGTGTCTCCATTAATGATTGCTGAAACATCTTACGCTCTTCAACCAACTTTTCTTCAAGTTCAGCTCTAAGTTTTGTTTCCAATATTGCAAGTTGTTCATTTACGTCGATATGTTGACTTTTTCTTCCAAAGTAAGTGCTTTGTTTATGGTGTTTTCCAACACCACGGACACGACCTCCATGCTCAGATGTTCCAATGGCTAATGATAAGATATCGTTACGTCCATCTGGAACAATTGCACCTTTTTCAGCTTCTTGAACAAGAGAATCCTACAAAATGCAAAAACATCAATTAATCAATCACAAATATAATTATACTTTGTAATAATTTTTCGTTGTTTACTTACAATTTTTTGGGCAACCTCTTGTGTAGATTTTGATGTGTATTCTCCTCCTTTCTTTTGTCGTGCTCTCTTCCATAACTCATGGCGTGATGGTGGAGATTGACTATCATTATCATCTAATGTGGAATTATCTCTCGATGATGACTTTTCTTTCATAATTTTCTCCTCAAGTAAGCGATACCCTCCACGAGACAATACATGTGGGTATAAATTCTTGGCCACATTATCCTTACCCTTCTGACTTTTTTCCTATTATAAACTCAAACAAATAATTAATCACTAAATATAATAAAAATGTTATGCACACAAAAATATATAACTCCTACTAACCTTAAATTCAGGGGTATCTCGAATCTTGAGAAACTCTTTCCAGGCGTCTTCTGTAATAAAGTTATACTTGACATATGGAGGAGGATCATTTTCTATGGGATGATGAATATATCTATCTGTGAGTTGTGTCTTAAAACCTCTCCATCGCTCTCCCGCATATTTAATCCATTCTTTCTTCAACCTATCATTCTTTGGATCTTTACATTCTGGAATAGTAAAATGAGCCTACAAATGTAGTATATGTCATATGTTGTTAATTAGTATATGATTATAAAATATAATAAAGTATTGTATTTAAAATACCTGAATATCAGTCCAAATAGCATCTTTTACGCCTTCATCTACTTCTTTCCAATCATTTTTCACAATGCTACAATACTGTCGAGCAAGAGATGCTATATAACTCTTGAAATTTGTAGCATTTTTACCAACACCAATACATTCATAGGTTCTTGCATTAAACTCGACCTTTATCTTTTCACCTGTTTGATGAACTTTGTCAATTTGTGTCATTAAAGTGGGACCTCTAACTCTTCTTTTATTGGGGTTTGAATCACCCATGTATCTGTTTACACAAAACAAAAATAATTAGAAATAATATTAATCACAAAATAAAAACAATTAGAAATAAAATTAAGCACAAAATAAAAACAATTAGAAAATAAAGTAACATGGAATTAACTTATACAAAAAATCTTACTAGTCCTCCCATATCCCTTCTTCATGGTCCATGCGAATAGCATGCACATCATCCCCTTCATTTTCTTCAGTGAATGTAGTCACATTTGTTGAGAAAGGATGAGTTTCAGAAATATCAAGGTTCTCATCATGATTTTCGTCACTATCATGGACCTTTCCTTGTAAAACCACTGACCACTTTTTATTAGAAGGATCTGTGACATAAAACACTTGTTTTGCTTGAGATGCCATGATGAATGGTTCGTTCGCATAAGCTAACTTGCTAAGATCAACCAGTGTAACTCCAAATTCATCGATTCTGACACCACTGTTGATATCAATCCATTTGCATTTAAATACAGGAACTTTAAACACAACATAATTAACTTCCCAAATCTCTTCAATCACCCCAAAGTACGGTGTAGATGCCATAACCGGGTTTTTATCTTTAGCACTAGAGAAGTGCATGGACTCGGCCACAATCATTACCCCACTATTTTGCGTAGTACTACGGTCATCCTTTGACTTTGTATAAAAAGAGGTTTTATTAATATCATATCCACTCCAAGTTATTAGGTTACATTTAGGCCCATAAGACAACCACTTAATTGTATTAGAAACACTATCTTCATTAGCAATTCTTTCTTTAAACCACTCAGTGAAACTCTTATTATGCTCTTTTAACAACCCTCTTTCATTCATCTTGGGGTACTTTTTCTTTACGATGCTTTTGTGAGCAGATAAGTAAGGTTGAACTTCATCTATGTTATTCAATATATACAAATGCGCTTGAACAACCACATCAATACTTAAGCTCTTGACTTTTAAACCTTGTGTACCCACACCCTCATATCTTCCATCATGACGAGACTTAGGAACCCCTACAACATCCACTCCTGACAAATAGTTAGAACAAAACTCAATTGCTTCTTCTGCAATGTACCTCTCAATAATCGATGCTTCCGGACGGTGTGGGTTTTTTGTATACCCTTTTAGAATCTTCATGTATCGCTCTATTGGATACATCCACCGTAAAAAAACTGGACCACATAATCTAATCTCCCTTACTAGATGAACAATCAAGTGAACCATAATGTCAAAAAATGAAGGAGGAAAATACATCTCTAATTGGCACAAGATAACTGCAGCCTCATTTTCCAAATCGTCTAACTTTAGTGGATCAATGGTTTTACAACAAATTGCATTGAAAAATAAGCATAACCTAGTTATGGTCTTCCTTACGTTGTTAGGCAATATCCCACGAATAGCCAATGGTAGTAGTTGTTGCATTAAGACATGACAGTCGTGAGATTTTAAGCCAACTAATTTAAAATCTTTAACTGATACAAGCCTCTTGACATTTGATGAGTAACCATGCGGCACTTTGATACTTTGTAAACACTCACAAAAACTTGTTTTCTCTTTTTTAGACAAAGTGTAGCAGGCAGGAGGCAAATATGTCTTGTTACCTATATATTATGGGGTTAACTCTTCTCGTATACCCATCAAACCCAAATCCAGACGAGCATTAATACCATCTTTTGTCTTGCCTTGAATGTTGAGAAGTGTTCCGATTACACTATCGCATACATTTTTCTCCACATGCATCACATCAATACAATGTCTTACATCAAGACTAGACCAATATGGAAGATCGAAGAAAATCGATCTCTTTTTCCATACATTTTTCACAGTAGATCGTTTTTGGTACTTTCCAAAGATAACATCAAGTCCCTGTTGTCGCTGATAAACTTCCTCTCCAGACAAGGGCTTTGGAGCAACACCATGCTCTTGTTCCCCATTGAAAGCTTTCCGCAATCTACGATATGGATGATAACGTTTTAGAAATTTTCGATGCCCGAGATAAACGGTCTTCTTTCCTTTTTCAAGCTGATGGTAACAAGTGTCTTTTTCACATATAGGACATGCATTATGCCCTTTAACTTTATACCCAGACAAATTACCATATGCCGGAAAATCATTGATGGTGCAAAACAACATGGCACGCATATTGAACTGTTCGCCAGAATACGCATCAAAAACATCCACCCCTTCATCCCACAACACTCTTAAATCATCAATCAGTGGACTTAGATAAACGTCTATGTCATTTCCTGGTTGTTTTGGGCCCGATATCATCATCGATAACATAATATATTTACGCTTCATGCACAGCCTAGGAGATAGGTTGTAAATCATCAAGAGAACAGGCCAAGAACTATGGTTAGTACTCAGATTACCGAACGGATTCATTCCATCAGTAGCAAGTCCAAGTCTAAGGTTTCTCGACTCTTTGCCAAAATTTGGAAACAAAGAATCTATTTTCTTCCATTGCAAAGAATCAGCTACATGACGAATTTGTCCATCATATTTTCTTTCTTCTGCATGCCATCTAAGATTCTTTGCGTCATCTGCATTGGCGAATAATCTCTTGAACCTTGAAATTATTGGTAGGTACCATACCACTTTCGCAGGAGGACCCTTTTTTACCACCTCATCATCAATTGACTCACCATCTTTCTTTTTGTAGCGTGAAGCCTTACACTTTGGACAATGATTATACTTTTCATACTCTTTTCTGTATAATATGCAATCATTAGGGCATGCATGTATCTTTTCATACTCCAAACCCATTGGACACAATATTTTCTTCGCCTCGTAATAACGACTTGGCATTACATTACCTTCTGGAAGCATTTCGGTCAACAATTCAAGTAACTCGGTAAAACTTTTGTCAGTCCACCCATTCTTTGCCTTCAGATTAAATAATTTTAACACGGCTGACAGACGTGTAAATTTTTTGCATCCCGGGTACAATGGTTTATCCTTGTCATTGCATATAGTATCATACGTATGTGCCCTCTTAAACGAATCTTGTCCAATATCACGCATCATGTCTTCTAGATGATCATCCATTTCTACACTAACACCATCTCTTTGAGACACGTTTGACTTTGCTACTACTTCACCGTGCCATATCCATTTTGTATAACTTTGACAAATCCCTACACAAATTAGATGATCCATGATTTCTTTCTTACTACGTTTTGGTTCTTTATTTGCACAACGAATACATGGACAGAGAAAAAGCGTAGGAAGACTTTTGTCAGCATTACTTTCAGCAAACTGTAGAAATTCCATCACTCCATGTTCGTACTCGTCACTTAATCGATTAGCTCTCATCCAACTACGATCCATAACTATGTTCACACGGAGGAAGGTCTGACGAACGGTGTGTCCGCGGCTGTGCTACTTCACGGAGATTCCGAGATTGCAAGTTGCGCTGCTTCGCGGAGAAAGACAAATAGAATCAAATTTCAATGGCAAGGTGATAACTCTATTAACAATTTATTACTAATTGTTATTATTTTTACACTTTGCACCACTAATACATAACTGATTCTCACTGGTTTCCTTTTCTAATAATTTCAAAACGATCATCATATATTCAATTTTTGTCTCAGAACCTGTAAATACTTAATAATATAACAATCTTCATGTTTCACTCTTCACCATCATGATCATGAAATTTCACACTGCACAAACACTAACATACACCATATTTTCTTGAAACAAGTAGCTTGTTGCATTAGTTAAAGTTACTAAGTTTAGTATCTATAAACATGTATAACTTTATCTTAAGGAAGAACCATAGAAATTTAAACTATCGTATACTAGCCAACTGCATAATATTGAAACCATACATAATTATGCCAAAAAATTCAACTCAAACATATTTGAAACCAAAGAGAAACACCAAAAATGTCATTAACATCTCTTAAATTAATTAAGGCAACATGGTATCAACACCAAACGTGACTCATATTTAACATAGATAACACAAAGATCATGGTATTGACACAAAAAGTGTATATACTTCTCTATATTCTCAGCCACCTATAGTATGTTACTGGATCAATAATTAAAAGTGTATATATATAATTAAATGAAACTAAACTAATTATGTATTTAAGTGTGTCATTGAATTGGACTGAATTGCTTCTCATGTGAAGTGACATATTTTTAGAAAGAATAGTATTTTTATTTTTTTCACTAATCAACTGGTACGTATGGATGAGTACTAGAAAAAGCATATACTTGAGGGAGTTATTATTTGTTTTGCATTCTCAAAATAGTTGCTAAAATTAACTACTATTTTCCTAAAGGAAACTAATTAGCATATGCACTTAGTAGTTAATTAAAGTCATGCACTCTTCTTCCTCTTCTTCGGTGACTCACAGAATTTCCATATCTTCCTTTCAACATTATCACCACCATGTTTCACCATACCAACAACCATCAGAAATCACCCTATACACTTTCATTCCTACTCCCTCCGCCATGAAGCTTCATAACCTCACACACATAACATCACCGTAACATCACCTTAATGTGGCTGAAATACAAGACTTTACCATTTTGTTGTTATGATTAATTGAAATACAAGACTTTATCGTATACAGTCTGCATTATTTGATATGACTTTTACTGTGACTTTCTTTAAAAGACATTTCCATAATAATAAATTATATGAATTAGTTTTTTAGTTGTCTGAAACTTAAGTCAGTTGATTCTACTTTATTAATACTTAACAATTATTCTAACTGTGAATTATCTTATTTAACTTCTGAACAAACACTTCAATACTTATACAATTATTCTAACCGTGTATTTGCTCTCAAAAGCATACACCTACAAGTTATTATAGAGATACGATTTATTATGATAATGAAAACAAATTACAATTCTGCTGTGATAGTAAACTAGTGCATGCTCCTAATAGTCAGTTACTTTGTAGTGTGGTGGTGGTGTTTTATAGTGGTACGTGGTAGTGTCTATGCCACTATAAGCATGCAATTACATAATATCATGACACCATAAGCAATTACAAATTCATAAACAATTTCGTATACACGCTCCATGAGATTTCGTATGCTATTTTTCCACATGATATTATAACACCTTATCATGAAAGCATGCTTCAGTATCATCTATGCCATCATAAGTATGCTCCATGAGAATGGAAATGAAAATGAAAATGAAAATGGAGCAGAATGGAATCAATTTAATAAACAAAACTTCTAGAATAGAATGTAACATGCTATCTTTTCTCTCATGTTAGAGTTCGATATCAACAACAAAATTTGATAGGTTTGAATGCATGTGATAATACGTTTGAATGCAGGGGCATCAGAACCGGCGAATATGTTCAACAACAACAGTAAAATTTGATATGTTTGATGAACATTAGAATCATGTCCAGCTGGTATCGAGCTGATCAATACAATGGTGTCAACTCTTGTTTTGTTGTTCCAGTTTGCACCAGTTTCGTCGTGTTTATCCAAACAGAATACAATGGTATCGAGTAGAAATATGAATATAAATGATGAATGATTTAATTGTAGAAATTTGATAGCAATTATGCTTAAGCGATTCTATTGTCACAAACAAACAGAACACATGGTTAGCATGAGAGTAGTTTGAACTCAAAGAGATTTGGTATAGTGATCACCGTCAAGATTGACAACATAATAACATGGTAATATTTGATTCATCACAAATGGCATACCAACAATTAGCTCATAACATTATCCAACTTCATCATTTAGCTTAAGATAAACAACATAATAACAACATCTCCATTGACCCTAATTTTCGGAAAAAAAAATTTAATTAAAAACTTGTATGCAAGTTCATGTGAACTCACATTCTAAATTCCAATTATAATATACTTAATTATATGCATCCACATTCCAAAAAGTAAATGAATCAAGTTTGTTACCTTATGAGATGATGTCTTGGCAAAACTTTTTGTCCAGTAGCGAGCAGTATTGCAAATGTCTGATATTCTTTGAGGTACTGCTTTAAAAGTCAAAGAAAGTAACAATTAAATAGTTGAATTCATTCTTTCAAAATTATATATCCTTGAAAGTCAAATGCAAAATATATGATAATATCCCCTAAAAGAAACTGCAATATAACAGAAAACACATTATCAAGGATCAACTTTTTTAAAGCATTTCTCACAATGTTCTCCTAGTTATTGATATAATTAATCATTTATTTCTAACTAATTTATGTCATAATAGAAGACATACAAGTTCAAATCCAAACTCAGGAGAAGAAGGTTTTAAAAACAATTCGTAAATGCGAAAACGGCGGCGACAAAACTGTATTGAAAGGTGTCGATATTGATACTATTATTCACTATTTTTAAGATAAAAAATAAATTGTGATTAATTCATACCGCGACGACGCAATCACAGTTATAACATTTGTACCGACCGAAATTGCAAAGATCTTTACGCGACTCGGTCGTTATTTAAAACATTGGCCACTCATCCTCTGCAGCAACATTAAGAATCACTATTGATATGAACATTTGTAAAATTACTCTTGAAATTCAATGGATAATTTGGCCTTTCCTCTAACACAATGGGGATGTTTTCAATTAAATGAGTTTGCACCTCTTAAATCAATAACAGAGGTGTTGTAATGGATATGAATGTAAAGTAATCAAATCACAGCATGAGTGAGCATAATCATGAAGGATAAAAAGCTTGATGACCTTTTTAATCATACATAACAACAGAACATTCAAGAGAAATTCTATTCAACCAGTGAGACAGTGTACCTGATAAGAGAAGAGGGCAGGCTAGAGGAATAGCGTCAGAAGGAGTATTGAACAAAAGAAGTGGGTTTATGAGGTTTGACGAAAGTTGTATGGGTTATTCAGTTGCAAAATGAAAGAAGTGTGTTGTGAACATGAGGGTTTCTCGGATGGTTCACGGTGGTGTTGTTCGGTGGGGAGGGATGGTCGAACGGAGGAAGGTATCATGAGTATGGAGTATGAAGATGGCAAGGTCGCTGGATATACACCGAGTAACAAGTTCGGTTTGAAAAGAGGGAGTAATGGAGTGTGGGTACGAGTTGGGTGGTGGCCGAAAAGGAATGGCGAAGGGATGAAGAGGGAATAGAGACTAGGTTTAGAAGGTTGAGGTGGGTTGTTCGTTGAAGCAGATTGTGAGGGAGTAATAGGTTTTTTTTTTTTTTAAAAATAATTCTTAGGATTTTACATCGGTGGGATATTTCCACTGATTTAATAGTTTTTTTTTTTAAATAATGCTTAGGCTTTTACATCGGTGGAATATTTCACCGATATAATAGGTTTTTTTTTTTAAATAATGCTTAGGCTTTTACATCGGTGGGAACTTCCACCGATTTAATATGTTTTTTTTTTATTATTAATTTTCAATATAATTTATATATTAATTCAAAGAATCATTTTTTACATCGGTTTGTCTTTAGACCGATGTAATAGCTTTCTTATATTTTTTTTAACTTTTTTGTCACCTTGTTTCTTATTTACAAAAATGCCACCGTGTTTTTTTTCTGGAAATCTTTTACATCGGTGGATGAGATTACCCGATGTAATAGGTGACGAAAAAAATTTTTTCCCTTATTTTTTATATCATTGGAAATAAATACCTGATGTAAAAAGTTTGTTAACTGTATTTTTTACATCACCTATTTTGATACCCGATGTAAAAACCTTTTCTCAAATATCTTTTTTTTAGTAGTGATAATATGATTTAAATACACGTTATCTATTACAACAGTAAATTATCAAATTAACAATACACGGGTATAAAGACTAGTTAACTAATAAAAAGAAGGCATAATTAGTCCTGAAGTCCCTTAACATTATTTAATGTTTCACTTTGGTCCCTTAACTAAAATTCTGTTATATGAAATGACACCTTCTTTACATTTTAAGAAAAAGTGTTAAGTATGGATGACGTGGCATGACATGTAGACTTTAGTTAATAAATTGACTCAGCATATGTATTAAAAAATATTATTATTTGTAAACTGGGGAGTATTTTATTTTTGGGGTTAAAAACCCACACAAAATGTAATAATGTGTAAAAAAATATAAAACACTTTCATGAATGACAAACACATATATCAAATAGACATCAACTGGAAAAAGAATTCTCTTCCATTTGCTTCATGGCTGCAACACTCTCATGGTTGCAGAAAGAGATCATCTTATACTTACTAGACCAACAAATATGATATCTTGCAAAAATCAGCTTTATAAATTTTGTTGAAAATCAAAATAGGGCCAAATAGGGAAATTTTATTACTGAAACTTTAGTAAATCCTGCACATATAATCTCAAAGAACCCATCAACATAGGCCACACAAGTTTCATATTAAAAAAATACATACAAAACAGATAATATCAGACAGACTGGATCCGTTATATCACCACTACTTACACTATACCACTAATAAATTCAAGTTGTAAAAATATAGGATGGTTAATCCAACTCGGTTATCACCTCTATTTTTATTCTACCGTTCTTTTCTAGGAACTACTACTTCCATTCTTACTGTAGAATCATAAAAAAAAATACACAAATGATTAAAAAATATCCCAAAACCATTATATATGTAACAACTCATTAAACCAGTGACATGCAGTTGTTCTAAAATAACAAGATTCAAAAACAATAAATTATTCCAAAAAATATACAGTCACTTGTAATTTTCACAATAAAGGAAAATGAACAACATAGAAACATATGAAACTAACGGAATGGGGCATTTCACGTAACGTAATGTAAGTTAAGAGACTAATTCATAATGTTTTTTAGTTAAGAGATATAAGCGGATTATTAAATAGAGTTAAGGGAGGAAGAGATGCATTAAGCCAAAAAAAAGACAAAGGTGGTAAGAGCATACTTAAAAAGTGAAGTTAGTGAAAGTTTTACATATATATATATATATATATATATATATATATATATATATATATATATATATATATATATATATATATATATATATATATATATATATATATATATATATATATATATATATATATATATATATATATATATATATATATATATATATATATATATATATATATATATATATATATATATATATATATATATATATATATATATATATATATATATATGCGCGTGCGAACACACATTTTATGATTAAATTATAAATGTTGAATTTATACATATATTTATATATATTAAAAAATAATTGGCAATAATAAGTTATTAATATTATTTCATCAATAATATGATTTAAATACACGTTATCTATTACAACAGTAAATTATCAAACGAACAATACACGGGTATAAAGACTATTTAACTAATAAAAAGAAGGCATAATTAGTCCTGAAGTCCCTTAACATTATTTAATGTTTCACTTTGGTCCCTTAACTAAAATTCTGTTATATGAAATGACACCTTCCTTATTTTTTAAGAAAAAGTGTTAAGTATGGATGACGTGGCATGACATGTAGACTTTTAGTTAATAACTTGACTCAGCATATGTATTAAAAAATGTTATTATTTGTAAACTGGGGAGGTTTTTATTTTTGGGGTTATAAACCCACACAAAATGTAATAATGTGTAAAAAAAATATAAAACACTTCCATGAATGACAAACACATATATCAAATAGACATCAACTGAAAAAAAATTCTCTTCCATTTGCTTCATGGCTGCAACACTCTCATGGTTGCAGAAAGAGATCATCTTATACTTACTAGACCAACAAATATGGTATCTTGCAAAAATCAACTTCATAAG